>OY757547.1:18696618-18736618 GCA_963584105.1 Alviniconcha strummeri
CTAGGCTATTCCTTCCTGTGTGCTTAAAAAAATACCCAAAAAAATAACAGAGAGTGTCAACCACGAGCTGAGTCCCGTTTCGAAAGCACACGAAAGGCTAAGCGTTGAGTGGAGACACAACTGAAGCACAACTGCGTTTAAATACCTGTAGTTTTCAAGCGTGGATAACGTGCTTTCTTATGCATCGGCCATCGACACGGCAGACGACGGGTGGCACTGAGACACTGACGAACCAACGATCGCTTACCTTGAATGGAGAGAGTCCCATTTGAATGAAACAATGCTGCCCTTGTGCTGATTCCCGCCGGGAGTACTTATTGCTGTTGTTGTTGTTGTTGTTGTTGTTGTAAGAGTGCCACGCGTCAGGCACAAACGATCGCCAATGCCGCGCGATGCCGGTACGAATGCAGGTTGGCACGGCGGCTGAGTCAGAGTGGGGATGAGTGAGTGATCCCACCCCGTTAATGCAGCGGCACCGCCAGGCTGCGTTCAGCATCTGTTTGCTTGTTGTTGTCTTTAGCGGCGCATGCGCCACACGCCCTATTGATTAGCCACACGACAATGGATAGCTTGGCGGTTGTCGTGGTAGCGCGGTAACGTTGTGCGGGTTGGAAGGTGGGGAGGGAGTGAGAGAGAGAGAGAGAGAGAGAGAGAGAGAGAGAGAGAGAGAGAGAGAGAGAGAGAGAGAGAGAGAGAGAAAAGACAGAGGGGGGAGGGGGGGGGAGACAGAGGGGGGGAAAAAGAAGGGAAAAAAGAGAGGAGGGGATGAGTTGGAAAAACAGACTAAAACACACACACAATCACACACACACACACACACACACACACACGCACGCACACACGCACGCACACGCACACGCACGCACGCATGCACGCACGCACACACACACACACACACACACACACAAAGACAACGACAAAAAAAGGGGGAAAAGTTATAATAAAAAATATAAAGGCAGAAGGAAAGCGTGGGGGGGGGGGGGGGGGAAGAAGAAGAAAAGAGAGAGAGAAGACTGGGGAGAGGGGAACACAGAAAGAGAGAGAAAAAAGGAGAAGAAGCTAAACAAATTTTAAAAAGTAAGGCTGAAGGGAAGCGTCGGGGGGGGGGGGAGGGGGGGGGAGAAAGAAAGAAGAAAAAAGAGGAGGGGGAGGAGAGACCATACACACACACACACACACACACACACACACACACACACACACACACACACACACACACACACACACACACACACGCACGCTCGCACGCACGCACACACACACACGCACACGCACGCACACACGCACTGACGCACGCACATACACACGAAAGCACACACGTACGCACACACATATGTATGCTAACAGACACTCGTATACACACGCATACACACACACACACACACACACACACACACACACACACACACACACACACACACACACACACACACACAAACACACACACACACACACACACACACACAGATTCCAGACAGCAATAGTGAGCAGTACAAGAACTCATTCTTCGTAAGAATTACCCGCATTGCTGACTGGAACAAGCTGGAAGACACTGTGGTCACTGCAGACTCTGTCACTGCACGTTCATCAGCAACAGGCCTAGCTTGCAGTGCTACAAGGGGCTGCCTCTCACACATGGGCAGCCAGGGTTTAACGAGGAGCTGTGTGAAAGTCGAGGTGGCCGTCCTGGGCTCCCCGTCCTAATGAGCCTTATGGTTCCTGTGGACGTAAAGCAACACTGAACCATGCACACGCATTGGTCACAGTTTGTCCCTACTGTGTCAACCCGACATCCGAGAACATTAAGCTCCACATCATCATCATAGGCAGCCAGAGCAACAACAAAAAAGTTTAGCCAGTTTTCAATAAGGCCTGTACAATAACAAACAGTACAGGTTACTCCTTTTAAAGTACAAGTTTTATTAGCATTGCGCTCTCCCAGTTCCGTTGCAAAAAAACGGCCAAAAACGGTCCCTGCAGTGTATGGATCCAGATCCAGAGGCACTCAGCGGAGCGGGGTCTGTAGGACTGGGACAAATCCGACTCAGTGTCATAACATCCAGCAAAGCCCATCTGATGACGAACTGAATAGTAAGTAAACATGGTGCTTATAACTTCGACAGAAACCATAAGGCGGCGAGAAAGGGGGGGGGGGAAGAAAGGGGGGGGGAGAGGGGCTATGGGGGGTGGGGGGGGGGGAGTGAGATTATATACCTGTCGTTACACTGTCACCATCGGAATGATTCCTGCATTAAGATGGGCAGCGATGAGAGCCATTTTAATGTTTCATTAATTGTGAGGGACAAAGTCACAAGACAGTGTCCACGAAACCTTTTTGAAGAGAAAGCAGAACTGAAGTGAAATCGAACCGAGGTCCTGCTGCCCACCAGCCTTACGCCTTACCGCTAGGCCAAACCGGCTCACAAACTGAATAGATGATGATGGTGATGATAATGTAGAGCTTCATGTCCTCGGATGTCGGTTGACATATTAGGGACAAACTGTGACCAATGCTAGCACGGTTCAGTGTTGCTCAATGTCCACAGAAACCATACGGCTCATTAGGACGGAAAGCACAAGACGGCCACCTCGATTTTCACACAGAACTCTGAACTGAATAGTTGATGATGATGATGATGAGTTGATGCTTAATGTCCTCAGATGTCATTTGACATATTAGGGACAAGTTGTGACCAATGCCGAAGCACGGTTCAATAAAAACCACATACGTAAGGTGTATGCGTGTTTAGCTGTAACCTGACACCTGCACTTTTGGCAGAATGACCGGGATTTTTTACGTGCTACTGTGGTAACACGGGGGTGGAACGGATACCGAAATAAGAGTCAGCACAGAAAGTCGACCCTGGAGAAGAAAATTCTCCCGCCGTTCCAGCAGGGATTCGAACCCGCGACCTTTCAATCACGAGTCCGGCGCTCTAACCACTGAGCTATCCCCGCCCGAACTGAATAGTCTGGCTTAAGTCTATTTATGGCTCGACTGATCTGCTATGACAAACCGGTCCCCGGCAAAGCCTGTGTACGTGGTCATTGTCACTGGTCCCTCGGCCGGCTTGGGGCCATTTCATTTAGCAGTGCTTAGACACATAACCGACTAGGACTAGGAGTTGTGTTCCTTGGACCATCATGGCTTCCTTGCCCACGGTTGCAGACGAACACAAAGTTGTATATAACTTTGTTGGAAAATCGGGACTGCGAGTTTCAAACATTTGCCTCGGAACACTGACATTCGGAGAAGCAGGACCTGTAGGTTTGACTGCTTGGCAGTAGTGTAGCTCAAGTGTCTGACTATATATTAATATATGTCACGGTCTAGAATACTGATCGTTCAATCATTGCAGCAATGTGAAACTGTTTTGGGACAAAACTGCAGTTTAGGCTTAAAGGAACTCTCCTTCCTAGGCTAACTTCTTCCCGCGTGCTTGGACTTGGAGCAAGTTAAAAGAACATTGTCCGCAGTAAAGGTTTTGCGAGTGAACGTTCAGTTTATTTTATCTCGATTTTATAAGCTGCCTTTATTGGACACCATCACTAACACTTCTTTCTTGTTGTTTTGTTTCATGAGCTCATTACCGCTTTGTGCGCTCATTTCCCGCGCTTCATTTTGATGTCGCCAAAATGTCTGACGTCGCGTTACACCAGGAATGACACTCGCTTTTGCGTACAGGCCACGGAAGAAATGCATATTATGTGGATTGCAATCATTTTTGATACCAATGACTCAATGAGTGAACTTTTGATGACGTTTTGTAACGTTCTAGAGAAGAAAAGGCCCGGGAAAGAAAAGAAACAAAAAAGAAAAAAAAGCAAGTCCAGAAGAAGAGGTGTGATCTGTTGGGGTCTGTTTTTAACACTTAACCCTTGTACATTTTCAGTTTGGGGTAAACTAGCTGGCCGTTGAAAAAATAATGCAACAGGCAAATGTCAACCGTACAAATATATTTAAAACATCAACTTCTCTCTCTCTCTCTCTCTCTCTCTCTCTCTCTCTCTCTCTCTCTCTCTCTCTCTCTCTCTCTCTCTCTCTCTCTCTCTCTCTCCCCAAATCTGAATAAATTAACTCCCTTGTGTGTTGAAATCTGAATAATTAAACCATGCTTGTTGCAAATGACTGCACCTAGCTTTACATTGGGGACACCAGCTTTGCTACTTAATTACTTCCCTTGAAAAAACAAACTGCCCCCAAACCTGAGTTTCTACACTCACAACGCCCGAACAAACTCTGTGCACTGTAATACTAACCGAGTGCAAACAAATGTGAGCACTGCTTTCTTAGTTGTGTGTAACATCTCTATTCACTGTTCTCAACAGACAGGTCGGCCAGGCCAGAGCACAGAGGAATATGCCCACCAGGTGTTGGATCGCTTTGAGCAATGGGGAGGCAACTTCATTGACACTGCCAATGTCTATGCCATCGGGAAATCAGAGGCGATCATTGGTTCATGGCTGAAGGCAAGGTATATGATGTATTCAAAGTGTACATGGAATGAAATAAACATGTATTGGTGGTGGTTGTTAATGTTATTTGTTTGTGTGTGTGTGCGTGTGTGGGTGCATGCACGCACACACTGACAGAAGTTTGGACTGTGTTTTGGTTTCTTGCTTTGACTAATAGGCTATGTGCTCCAGTTTCAAGAAAAGCATGCAGAAGAGTATATTATTTTTATTATTATTATTTCAAATCTTGCATGAGGCAAGAATGCACAGGTGCTGTTGGTTTTGATTTGGATGTTTCCCATGTTGAATTGCCCTGTGGCTGTGAGGGATGATTAAAGAATACTGACGTGCTATGACTATGAGAGAGTGATGGAATAGATGGTAGCTGAAAACAGAACTTTGAAAGCTGTTGAGAAGTGTAGAAAGCAAAGAAACTTAAGATGCAGTCAGCCTTGGCCCAGTTCAGTGTTTCTAATTATGGTGGCCAAAATGTTCTCGTGTCATGATGATGTGAACAGCGTACACAATTTGAGATGAAATTCAAAGGAAATAGCAGTTAATACTGTGAATGATTAGGAAGAAGATCACCTGAACTTTTAAAAAGAGAGAGAAGTAACTTAGTAAGTCCCAAGTCCAAGGGCTATAGTGTTGCAAAAGAGCAGATTGTTTGGTGGGAAAGAGTGGAAACTGGAAGAAGTGATTATGGGTGATACTCCTGAGTTAAACTAAAAGCAAAATATTTGTTATTGCCATCACTGATGTAGGACTATGCACACATGTATATATGTTGCAGAAATCAGCGTGACAGGTATGTTGTAGCAACCAAGGTACGATCCAACATGGACCCTAGCAACCCCAACCAGGTGGGACTGGGTCGTCGTCACATCACCCGGGCAATTGAAGACAGCTTGGAGAGACTGCAGACCAACTACGTTGACATCTATCAGGTACTTAGGCTAGTGACATCTGTCAGGTAATTAGGCTAGTGACATCCATCAGCTGATTAGGTTAGTGACATCTGTCAGGTAATTAGTTGATAAAAATAGCCTTCAGGCACTACAGACCAATGATGTTGACATCTATCACTGTATCAGGTAATTAGGCTAATGACATCTGTCAGGTGATTAGACTAGTGACATCCATCAGATAATTAGGCAAGTGACATCCGTCAGGTAATTAGGCTAGTGACATCTGGCAGGTAATTGATAAAAATAGCCTTCAGGCACTACAGACCAGTGACATTGACATTTATCAGGTAATTAGGCTAGTGACGTCTGTCAGGTAATTAGTGATAAAAATAGCCTTCAGACTCTACAGACCAACTATGTTGACATCTATCACTGGTATCAGGTAATTAGGCTAGTGACATCCTCTGGTAATTAGGCCATTAAAAGAGCCTGTAGGGACTACAAAGCAACTACATTGACATCTATCAGTTAATTAGGCTTTTGAATCCAACAGTTAATTAGGACATTAAAATAGCCTGCAGGGCCTACAAACCATCTAATTGATGTATGTCTGGTAATTAGGCCATTAGAAACAATTAAACAGCCTACAGAGGTTGTAGACCAACTATGTTGACATCCACCATTAGGCCATTGAATATTTAAAAACATTAAAAGCAGTGAAACAGTCTACAGAGACTACAGTAGTACAGACCCACAATGTTGACATCCACCAGGTAATTAGGCCATTGACTATTTAAAAATACTGAAACAGTCTACAGAGACTACAGACCAACTATGTTGACATCTGTCAGGTAAAGAGGCCATTGAATATTTAAAAATACTGAAACGGTCTACAGAGACTATAGACCAACTATGTTGACATCTGTCAGGTAAAGAGGTCATTAAAACAGCTTGTAGAGAGATTGCCAACAATGCAACCATGTCACTTTCAGGTAATTAGACATTGAAAACAGCTTGTGGAGACTGTAAACCATGCAACTATGTGGACATCTGCCATAATCATACAATGTAGGCCTTACTGTAATTAGATTCACCGCTGGAACTAGGCTGTTGCAGAGGAGTTTGAGTTTGACTACAGCACGTAGGTCACTGTAACTGTGTGGCAGTTGCACTGCTTGAACTAAACTGTTTCAGAGGAGTTGAATTGGATCACATCACGTAGATCACTGTAATTGTAACTGTGTGGCAGATGCACTTCTGGAACTACACTGTTCTAGAGGAGTTGAGTTGGATCACATCATATAGGTCATTGTAACTGTGTGGCAGTTGCACTGCTTGAACTACACTGTTTCAGAGGAGTTGAATTGGATCACATCACGTAGATCACTGTAATTGTAACTGTGTGGCAGATGCACTATTGAAACTACACTGTTCCAGAGGAGTTGAGTTGGATCACATCACCCAGCTCATTGTAACTGTATGGCAGATGCACTGCTGGGACCATGGAGTTCCTGTGGAGGAGACGCTGCGCACGATGCATGACCTGATTCGCTGCGGCAAAGTGTGCTACGCTGGCTGCAGCAATGTTACAGGCTGGCAGATTCAGAAACTGGTTTCTGTGGCAGACAAGCTGGGCATTCCACCAGTAGCCACCCTGCAGGTTTGTTAAGAGTTAAACTTCCTCTCGTTTTGCTGCCTAGACCACTTGCTCTTTCTGTCAACTTTTGCTGCTGATGGTCCATTCTCTGGACTTTATTCCAGAAAATTACCACCAAAATCTTCTTTTTTTAAATGCACTAATACACACTGCCCGGCACAAAATGCCAGCACTCACAGTTGTGTTTTTGCGACTTTCAAACATTTGAGAAGTTGAATGAACAGTTGCTAATATGTGTCTTTTTTTGTTTTAGTTTTTTTGTTCCAACAATAATAGTAGTTGTTTTGTATTTTTTTACAGTTTTCCACTGATTGGTTCAAATATGAAATACAGTGTAGCTCCTATGCTGTTCTGATGGCCTGTGGTGTGTACATGGGTTATTCATGCAATGTTGGTTGGTTTATTGGAATGTGCACTGTTTCTGTGCATGTGTGTGTGTGTGTGTGTGTGTGTGTGTGTGTGTGTGTGTGTGTGTGTGTGTGTGTGTGTGTGTGCAAACAGCAACAGTACAACTTGCTGTACCGAGACAGTGAGATGGACGCCTTCCAGGTGTGCAAGATAGAAGGTGTGGGGGTTCTACCCTGGAGTCCTCTCAAAGGGTATGTGTATGCACAGATTCTTTCCCAGGCTGAAGTAAGTAAGTAAACATGGTGCTTAATGTCCACAGAAACCATAAAGCTTATTAGGGATTGGGAGAAGGGAGGGTATGGAGGTGGGGGGCGAGGGAGAGCAATTATATCCCTATCGCTACACTGTCACCACCAGAATGACTTCTGCGTTACGGTGGGCAGCGATGAGAGCCATTTTAATGTTTCATAATTGTGAGGGACAAAGTCACAAGACAGTTTCCACAGACCACAACTTTTGAAGTGAAAGGAGAGCCGAAGCAGATTTGAACCGAGGTCCTTCTGCTTACCAGCCTAACACCTTACCACTAGGCCAAACTGACTCTCACTCCCAGGCTGAGCAGAGCAGGGGCCGCTTATAGCCAGTTGCACCCCAACCTGTCTGCAGCTATGATTGATTGCAATGTATTGTCCATTCAGGCATATCGGTTTCTTTGAAGGAATTGTCAGCACAAATTTCTGGTCATATTTTTTATCACATTTTTAATTATTTTACATCACATTTTTAATTATGGAGTTAATACAACTTTATTGTCTCTATGTAGAAAAATGTGCCTTCTGGCTTGCCGTTTGCACAAAACATTCAGTACATATTACAACAAAACATCAACAGGTTTTTTTAGTTTTTGAACTGTGTTAAGTTTAATTTTAAGGTCAAAGGGTCAGATGCAGCCTCAAATGCATGGATATGGAACATCAAAACAAGTCTGTTTGAATTCTCAAACTGCTTGTGACAAGTTCATCACAACAGCTTTTGTTTCTTTTACTTTAGTCATTGTTTGCTCTGTGTGATTTAAACCTAAGATGAAATCATTCTTGTAATGCAAAAATTAAACACTGATGACAAAAGTAAAAAAAAAAAAAAAAAAAAAAAGATTCCCACATATCCATCAAATGTAGGATGCAGTGCTATACCCCTGGCTCTGGTATTAAAGTGGCAGTGATTTACTGGCCCTGTGTGAGGCAGGTGGTTGCATGTGCATATATATATGGTGTGGTTAAGGCAGACACAGAAAGGATCATAACTGAACCATCAAACAGGCCTGTCTCTAACTGCACTGATAAAGATGATGAATATTCTGTTTTACCGACTGCGGAAGGAAATGAGGGTGGGGACACTTCAAAGTATATTATATATATGATGCATTCAAGGATGCTTCACTGAAGTCCTGGCTGCCTCCTGGACTAGTTCTCATCATTGAACTGTGCTAGGTTTGGATGGAAAAGAAGACACATATATCATGTGTCTTGGCCACAATCTGCATTGAAGGTATTAGTCTGTCACATTTCAGTTTGAGCGTGTGTGGAGTAGGCAGCAATTGGGACTCTGCAGTATATATAGACATGTATATGTGGTGGTAAGAAATGGTTGTGTCACGGTGTTCTGTGGTAGAATTTGAAGTCGACTTTTGTAGTTCTGACATGTATGTGGGCTGCTTTTGAACGTGATGTTTTCGTTGTTGTTTGTATTGTTTTTCATGGGAAGTTTTTACTGTAACCCCCCCCCCACACACACACACACACACACATACACACACACACCAGAAAACACAGAGCTAATCTAATACATGAGTTACATGCCCAAAGAGGACTGCTGACAGGCAAGTTCACCAGGGAGGAAGTGCCCACAGAGGGCAGGTTGGGCTGGGTGGCTCAGAACGAGTCCAGGGGCAGTAACTCTCACCCAGCCTGGTCCAAGGTCAAGGACAATGACCAGGTGTGGGACGTTATGGATGCCTGCAAAAAGACGGCGAATGCGCATGGTGAGTCGGGGCCGATCTGGGTTCAGCTCTTCATTCAGATGGCTGTAATGTCACATGTACCTGGTCAGATGGGGCTATGTGTAATCCACCTATCAGCAGTATAATTGTTGGGGAAGTGGGGACAGCTCAAGGATAGTTACTGTTTATGTTTTCTCTCTCTCTCTCTAAAGACCAGTTACTGTTTATATGTCTTTTTTGTAATGACTAGTTACTGTTAATGTTTTTTTCTCATGACTAGTTACTGTTTATATGGGTTTTTTAAAGGCTAGTTACTGTTTATATTTCTGTTTATATGGGGTTTTTTAAAGACTAGTTACTGTTTATATTTCTGTTTATATGGGTTTTTTAAAGACTAGTTACTGTTTATATTTCAGGTAAAACAGTGGCCCAGGTGGCACTGCGCTGGCTGCTTCAGAAAGATGTGGTTCCCTCCGTCATTATCGGGGCCCGAACCCTGGAGCAGTTGGATCAGAACATGGGAGCTGCCAATGGCTGGGCCCTGACTGCGCAAGAGGTGTGTGGATAGAATGTTGTTGTCATGAGGTGGCTCACGAAACAGTTCCTGTTGCTTGACTAATGACCATTAACTTTTGCCCAGGCCTGGAAATATTTTAGATAAAAATGATGCAAACATAAACTATCAGCACAGTGTTTCGTTTCAACTGTTGTCACCAAGGGAAACCTTAAAGCAATGGTCATACAAGTATGGGCATTTGGTTCCAAGATTTGACAAATTCGTTAACCCACTTGGCCCCAGACCAGCCATTGGCCTTTTTCACTATGAAATCCCATGCAAAGGGAAGTAACTGTGTCAAATGATCCCGGCATACAACTTTAAAAATCAAAAGTTTTGTTGTGAGAAACACATGTTTGTCATGACAAAATGTATCTTGTTGCGACAAAAATATGCTTGTTTTTGTCGTGATGAAATTATGTTTGTCGCCAAACATTTGTCGCAACAAACATAATTTTGTCCTGACATGCATATTTTTGTCGTGACAAAACGTGCCTTTTGTCATGACAAAAGTATGCTTGTCATGACAAAAGTATGTTTGTTGTGCAACAAAAGTTTTGGCGTGACAAAACTTGTTGCGACAAGCATACTTTTGTCACGACAAGACATGTTTGTCACAACTAACACATGCGACAAACGCATGTTTGTCATGACAAATGCATTTTTGTCATAACAAAAATTATATTTGTGGCAGCTTCACCAATGATATGGGATTGGGGCAGTGGGGGCTCAGTCAGTGCAGCAATTAAGCACTCGGAACAGATGAGTTTTCAGGTGTCTGCAAGCGCAATAGACTGCCGAGGTAGTACGTTCCCTCAGAAAGATTGTCAGCAAGGAAGATTGCCAGTAGCTTCCTCTTTCTTTGCCTTTCTCCTCTGGGCGGTCAGTAGTGTAATGTCCTTGGCTTTGTGCCCACAGATAGTGTCTAGAGCTCCTCAACACTTCAGATCTTCAGAGGTGCAAGCCACTTGTTATGGTTGCTTTGCTCCCCATATGCAGTCTACCTGGTTGGTCATTTACCTCGACTCCTGTATGTCAAGCACAGTATGTCCAGAGGAGGCTTTGAAGCTGGATGTCAGACAGTGACACAATCTCCAGTCTTGCCTTAAATCCCATTCCATTTTTTGCTTTTTTCCAGCAAGTTCATCAAATCTGAAAGAAATCGCTTGGGTGGTGAATGATGGTTCAGTGTTAACCCATCACTTTGCTCCAAGACAAAACGTTGCTTGAGTGAGTGACTGGTAGCAGTACCACGTGATGGCCTCGATGGTCTTAGCAATTATTTACTGTGCTTTTTAATGTAAATTTGCCTGTTGGTTTCCATGTGTGGTGAATCAGCAAACATCCTTGTGCCTTTACTGTGTGTTAATAGAGTTGTTTGCACTCCATGATTTCAGATGAGTGAGCTGGACAAGGTGTCGGCACCCATGATGCCTCATCCCCATGACTTCATCAAGAAGTCAAACGTCGACAGGTGCAACCCCTGGATGCCTGAGTATGAAGTGCAGAACAAGTAGTCTGAACCTGATCAGCAAGTGCTTTGGGGTGAGAGGGGTGAAGCATGAACATGGGTGGAAGTTGTTCAGAGCTTGTACTGAAAACTGCACTTTGGAGCTCTGGAATATTGAATTTTAGTGTGGATGGATTCTGAAAGGCCTCACAGTTTAAAAACAACAACAAACAATAATGCATGGAGAATGCATGTCTTATATTGTGCAATAACAGGAACTAACATGAAGTTATTTACCTTGTATTTTTTAAACATACTAAAAATGGCAGGAGTGAATGTGTTTGTGTGCGTGTGTGTGTGTGCGCGTGCATGTGTGTGCACGTTCGTACATGTGCAGACACATGCATGAAGGGCTACAGTTACAGAATAAATTCTTCAAGGATTTATAGAAAGCACATTTCTTGAGCCCAAGCTTGAATAGCGCCAGAATGGGAGCTTCTGCTTCTGATGTTGGTAAGGTGCATATTCCAGATTGGTATGGTTCGGGTGAAGAAATACTGAAATCAAAGCCTTAAAAAAAATCTGAGATCTGCAGGAATCTAAGGTACTGGTTTTATCTGGTTTGATAACAGTTAATACTATAATAGAACATACAAATATACTTATATTTCTTTGTTTATTTTTTGTTGCTTTGTGTGTCTGGTATTACCTTGCTGTGAAGAGACATAAAATAAAACATCGATTGACTGATTTTTGCCTGGTTGTGGTGGAGCATGGAGTGAGGAATTGGTTGGGGCGATAGTGAGGAGAATCAGTGGCATGGAGAGGGAGCACTCACTCTCAAAAGCCGAGTCAAGCACAATCAGCGTGGTCACCACATGGATGAATGAGCATTACATGCTATGCTGAGCTTTGCACCAGCCACGAGATTTCTCCACAGTCAAATTCTCTGCAGACTGAAAAAAGTCCTTCAGATGAGAGTCAGGGTAAACCAAGGTCCCCCTGTGTGTAAAAAGATCACGTATGCACATTAAAGATCCTGAATTTCCTGTTGGTTTTATGGATTATGGAAACCCCAAAATAATCCAGCATGCACTAAAACTGTTAAAGAGGCAAGAGATCAACAAGGTTGTTGGCAGCTTTGAAGGAAGAGGACCTAAGTTGTAGCATCATCTGCCTCAACTCCAGAGCTTCCCAATTCGGTTCTAAGTATGCCATTGCAAAAAGGCACGGTTTATTTGTGAAGTACATGTATGGGTAACTTTACTTGCCTTTGCCCAACAGTTTTTCAAACTGAAAACTATGAATTCAAATAGCACTCTGTGACTTCACTCAGCCAGACCTTGGATAACATAGGCATCACTGAATTAAAATGATAATAAAGGGTGCTTAGAGTGCCAAACACACACAGGCCCTAAACACTTACCCATTCTTTAGATCTACATGTTTTTAAGATTTAATGCATACAACACACACACACACGCACTCATGCACGCACGCATGCATGCACCATGCACACACGCATGCATACATACAGAGTCGTATATCAGGGCAATAAGACTGAAGAAAATGTTTTCAAAAGGAAAGGTTTTGAAGGAAGATTTGAAAGAAGTGGCAGAATGGCGGACAGAAACAGGGAGTTGGTTCCAAATAACTGGAGCCTGGTAAGAGAAAGAGTGCTGACCACAGGACTTTGTTTGGAAGGATGGTATTCTGAACACTTGGGTGTATGTAGAAGAGGAGAGCTGCCAGGAAGGAGTGTAAAGGTGAAGCAGTTCTGAAAAGTAGATGGGGGCTGGATGAGAAATGATCTTAAAGACAAAGACAAATATTTGTACATGCCCTATCTTGTCTCGCCTGTGCAATGCATGCGCATGAATCACTTGTTGGCACTGGCTGAGGCAGTACAATTTCAATATAACGAGTTTAGGCACATGTTGTTTTGTTTTTAACTATGCGATGTCATTGAGGCCCATTGTGGGAGTATGCTTCAAGCCCCCCCACCCCCCCCAAAAAAAACCCCAGGAAAGGCAGGTGATTTTTTTCATGAGAACAGAGCCCAGGTTTAGGCACCTGTTGTTTTGTGTTTGTTTTTAACTACGTGATGTCATTGAGGCCCACTGTGGGAGTACGTTTCAAGGCCAAAAAAACAAAACAGGGAAACGTGGGTGATTTTTTTCATGAGAGCAGAGCCCAGGTTTATGCAACTGCATTTTGTTTTCGTTTTTTAACTATGTGATGTCATTGCGGACCATTGTTGGAGTAATTAATCAGCATGCCCCAAGGCCAAAAAACAAAACAAACAAAAACATGAAAAGTGGGTGATTTTCCCTGAGAACAGAGCCCAAACTGTTTGCAATAGAAATGTATTGGCCTCATGAAAAACATTCGTATACAGTGATGTGTAAAGTCTGACAGTTTTAAAATATTTTGAGAGAGGAAAAAATAATAGGCAAAGGAAGGTGACATGACTTTCTGGCTGTGACTGTTAGCAGTTCTGTCTGTGACACAAGGCAATGCTGGAACATGTATCTACTGAGTGGAATTAAACAGAGAAATAGATTCCTCTGTTGAAATGTGCCAACTGTTTTACACAGAAATGTCACACAATTCTTCTGAGCAACTGTAATAACTGTCGTTGATTTACCCCCACTCAGAGTTGCATGGAAAATAATGTTTTCTAATTTCCTTCTTCATGTGATTTACACAGTATCTGAATATTGCATGTAAAACGATCTCAGGGCGACTCATTACAGAAGCAAAATGATTGTCTGAAGAAATTCAGCCTGCATTTTCTATGTAGACCATTTTACTGCTGGTTTGTAAAAGACCATGGACCAATTGTCCAAAACTTCCAGTGATGACATCATATTTCCTGTCATTGCATAATTTTAACTCCATGTCTGAATTAAAAAAAAAAAAAATCTATCCATGCTCTATAAGCAATACATGACTTTTGAGTTTTGTTTTGTTCGAGGGTAAATGTATTTGTTTTCAAAGTGTTGTTGATGCTTGTAAATTAATGGGCAATTTTACTATCACAGAATACTCTTAATACATGAAGATGAATTTTGAATGGAAAAACTGAAACTGACCATCTTGCTTTTGTGGAAGAAAGTGAAACTTAATTGTGTATATAATTTCTGTAGAACTGTATGTTTTAATAATAATAGTATTATAGCACTATACCCCATGAAGAAAACAAAAAGAGCTCACAGTACAGTATAATGAGTTCAAAGAAACAGTCATAAAAATCAATACAAATGACAAGTAATACTTGCATACGTACAACAACACGTAAACATTCAAAAAGAAAGAAAAAATGAAAGGAAAAAACAACAAAAAACTTCTCAAGCAAATAACATCAAAACAAACACATGACAGCACACACACACACACACACACACACACACACACACACACACACACACACACACACACACACACACACACACACACACAACACACACAACACACACACACACACACACACACACACATACACACACACACACACACACACACACACACACACACACACACACACACATACAGATACACACTTCTGTCAACATGCATGGAAGTACACACAAACACACGCACACATGTATTCAAAGATGAACACACTGAGAACTGGGGGGGAACCCACAGAAGAAGAAGAAAACATGAATCGTGGTTATTTAAATCGACTGAATTTATTGTCACATCATCACATTGCTGTCATCATCAACAGGTCAGTTAAAGACCTGACTGTACTGAATGGCTCCTCGGGTACAAGATTGGATGGAAACAATTCAAGTGTGGTTTAACACAAGCACAATAATCTGCCGACACTTGTGTGTGCATGCAATTAGGCAGTCCAAGCTTTTATTGCCTTGCGTATATGCATCCATCAAAGTGACTCAGAAACCTGAAAACAAGCGCAAGCAAAAGAAAGCACAAAATACTTGTGTCCATGAACATGTTCATGAACACATTCATGGTGGCAGCATGTACATGTGTTTGTAAAAATATCCTATCTGTTAAACACACACTACTTGAATGTCCTATTACCACAGAGTTATTTCAGAAAAATGGATATAACGTTAATGCTTGCAACAACATAAGAGGTATTTTGTATAATTCTGATATCAATTCTATCATTAAATTGATTGTTCATAGTCATTTGGGTAAGCTAGTATAATTTTTATTTTGCATAATACTGATTTTGTCAATTCTATTGTTAAACTGATTGTTCATAGTCCTGTGGGTACGCTAGTGTAAAAATAAAAATAAATTGTTTTAGTCTAATATTACCTTGGTGTGAATTAACAGACATAAAATAAAACATTGATTGATTGACTGATGGTGGCAGCAGCAGTTCCGAATATGCCATTACATGCATAAACCTCAGTCACATAAATGATGATGATGATGAGTTGATGCTTAATGTCCTCAGATGTCATTTGACATATTAGGGACAAGTTGTGACCAATGCTGAAGCACAGTTCAATAATTCTTTATGTCCACGGAAACCAGAAGGCTCGTTAGGATGGACAGCCCAGGACGGCCACCTCGACTCTCACACAGCTCCTGAACTATGACACATAAATGATGATGAGTTGATGCTTAATGTCCTCAGATGTCATTTGACATATTAGGGACAAGTTGTGACCAATGCCGAAGCACGGTTCAATAAAAGCCACATACGTAAGGTGTATGCGTGTTTTAGCTGTAACCTGCCACCTGCACTTTTGGCAGAATGACCGGGATTTTTTACGTGCTACTGTGATAACACGGGGGTGGAATGGATACCAAAATAAGAGTCAGCACAGAAAGTCGACCCTGGAGAAGAAAATTCTCCCGCCGTTCCAGCAGGGATTCGAACCCGCGACCTTTCAATCACGAGTCCGGCGCTCTAACCACTGAGCTATCCCCGCCCCCTACACATAAATGATCAAGATGATTCCAATATATTCCCTTGACCCCTTTCCAGGAGCGCAGGTGTAATAATCCGGTATCCAATGTAATTTGTTAAATTTCCCAGTTAATCCGAACATCTTAAAGGAACTAAGCCATCTCAAAACAAGTTCTGTCCAACAGGTAGAGGTGATCAAAATAAACATTTTAAATGAAGGAGTTTTGTTTTGGAATGCTCCCTTGTGAAGCTTCAGGCATGCTACTGTATACAAGCCTGTATACTGGGAAGATTGGAGTCAAAGAGTACTGTTGTTTGCTCCTTTGCAAAGTGCGCCAAAGACAGTGCATCGCTTACTGCACGTGCACATTTTTATAAAAATCAACCACAACAAAATCCTAAATTTTAGGTTTTGTTTGTTTGTTTGTTTGGTTTGGTTTCCAAGAAATGAAATTCTACCTAGGACAGTGATCTGTTCAAATGTCACAAGCTGGCATCCACTTAATCTCTTCACTGCCCCAGCCTGTAAACTTTCCAGGCTGAAAAGTGTGCATATTGCGTGTGTGTGTGTGTGTGTGTGTGTGTGTGTGTGTGTGTGTGTGTGTGTGTGTGTGATGAAATGTGTCCTTATATCTTTGTAAGTGCTCTGGGCTCTTATGAGATGGGGCACCATAAATAATCTATTGTTATTATTATTGTATAAATACCTGCAAACAGAATATTTGATGGTCCTATAACAAATCTACTTTCAATGCTGTGCATTTTGATAGAAATCACATCCAGTGCTCATGCAAAAAGAGGGGGGGGGGGGGGGGGCCTTCATGATTTCAAATATGGCACTTTTATTTGTCATTTTCCGAGTGATGGCACAACAAGCATGGCATCCAGTAAAAGGGTTAAGACACAGTTCCAAAAGATGAAATTGTGCCGATGGCAGCGACAGATTCAAATGTCTCAAGCTCTTCTTTTTTTTGCTTCAGTTCTTCTTGGACAACATTTCTGTTAGGTAGAAGTAAAGCTGATGGTACCCGCTTTCTGCTTGTAACATACGATTAACCATTTCCCTGCCAAAGCGATTTGGGGCTGCTGATGCAATGCCTTCCGAGGTGAGTCTCGCAGAATGAGTTAATGAACCACACTCTCTCCATCATTGCTTTGTGCCACAGTACTTCTGCTAAAAGACACTTAATTATTCCTGGCTCACAGCCAGAAGTTCATGTCACTTTACAGATCCAATGTGCACTTAATTTCTAGAAATACTCTCAAAATGAAAACGACGGGTATTTCCTCCATGACTTTCTGAGTGGCTCTGGTGTTCCATCCATGACATCAAAGACATTTAGCTGAGGTTAAATAAAATGCTGGCAAAGAATGCACTGTGGTACTTACAATTACAATTGTTTTTACACTGGATCATGTTCCTTTCACCTGTTGCAAACTCTCATGGAGTTACTTTGGGTCAAATCTGAGAAGGCTTTAAAGTTTTAAAATTCAGTGGATCATCAAATTAAATATAAACCATTGCACACAATTGCTGCATGTCAACATCAAAACAGTTACATTTTCTGTATGTTTGCAAAATACAATGGAAATAATGTCATGTTCATTCCTGTCACTGTACTTATAAGACAAACATTCACCCTGTATTCCCAATTTTCTTTCTTCAACTTTAACTCCTTGCAGTTCTTTCCCTTGAATTTTGATCACCGGTGACTGATGGACAAACTTGCCATTTTAGCAGTTTAAAAAAAAAACGAACCTAGTGTTTTTCTGTGAGAAATACATCAAGGAAACTCAGTCTGGGCAGTCTGTGTGCAAAACAACGTCATTTAGATTCTTTTTCAATTACAATTATGCAACGCAAATGCGTCATGCAACATTTTCCATTTTGAAGCCATTTTTGATTTTGTTTGAGTTCAGCGTACACAGTGCGAGCACATATTTGGTGAAAATGAGTTCTGATGAGTATTCAGACTGTGAAATGCTATATGATAGTTCAGATGAGAAGGTCTGGGAAGAAGAGGAGATGAGCAGAGATGATGACAGTGACGGCGGACCTGGATTTTTAGATCCAACTCGATGGGCACCTGGCCTTCACATGGTGTAAGTACTTTGTTTACACTTGTCTCTCAGTGAAATCATGACATTTCTTCATGTTCTCATAAAAAACTACAACATTATAGTATTGGAACTGATATTTATGCTTGCTGCTTCAGTTTTCAAGCCCAAACAGTATGACCTGAAAGATTTCACCTGTGAAATTTACAGAAACGAATGGATAGGTGAGACTGACCTTTGAATCTTGTTCCATGTTTCAGGTCTAGTCCATCAGTCAAACATAGCTTGTGCTTGTGACAGTTAGGTTAGTGACTTAGATTTATCTGCCATTTTACACTCTCAGTTTCCTTCTTCTTTTATAAAACAAGAATGCCATTGCACAAGTGTTTTTACATTTCAATTTTTACTTTGTTACACTTACAGAGACCAAGGCTACAACATGCAGAACTCGGGAACAAGGAACCCCCTGCCCTCCTTCCGCCCTGCTCATCCACCTGGTGTCTGCATCAGGGACTGCAAGACCCATGCTGACATCAGCATGTTTCTGCAACCTGTGGACTTTTTAAAACTGTTTTTTACCCCTTGCCTGATAGGCATGTTGTGTACTTACACAAATGATTATGCAAATACTGTTGGGCCCCAGAAACCTTCCCTCTACCAGTCATGGAGTAACACCTACCCTGAACAGCTTTTTCGTTTTTATTGGTCTTTTGATATACGAGTATAGTTCACAGGATATAACACTTTGCGTAAAACAAATAAATGGTGGAAAACTCTTTCACCACTTTCTTGATATTGCACGTGTGAATGCATTTATCTTGTTTGATGATTTCAGCAAGAAGCAGAACTATAAAGACTGTCAGATATGGACAGCTAGACTTTACAACAGAGTTGATTAGGCAGCTTACAGATCTTGATGTAAATGCTGATGTTCCTCGTTTCAAAAAAACGTGTGTTCACAACGCATTCTATTATCCCTGTTATGACCAAGGAAAGAAAAAAACTGTAAAAAATGCTACAAAGAGAAACAGAAAGAGCAGAAAACAAATGTCACATGTATGGGTTGTAAGACTTACCTGTGTTTCCGGAGTGATAGAAACTGTCTGCTCAGTTTTCATGAGTGTTAGTGTAATTCACTGTAATGTGTGTGCGTATGTTGCGCTCCATTTTCAATGGTTGCCATGCTTGAACATTATGAAATCTGTTTGTGAATCCAGGGATTGTGAAAACATGTCAGTGTTATAACAAATGTAATATCTATTGCATATTGCCTTGTGGTGATGATGATGTGTGGCTTCATGTCCTCGGATATGTGGTGTTGAGCATTAGCCTTATTACTGCCTTTATAGGTGATGTTTTCATGTGGTTTGGTGAAACTGATTTTGGTAAACTTCCATTTCTGGAGCATAAAATCTATAAATATTGACTTACATGTGTGAAACTTGGCTTGTTTGATGGGGCAGTGGTTCTTGTTCAATAATAATCAGCTGCTGTTGAACTAGGACTGATATCCTGATTTTTTTGGTGTTCATTATGAAAGACGAATGAATGAATGTGCGTGGCAATTTTTATTTTTAGTAACACAGTCACAATACAACACATCAAATAACACAATTTATAAAACAAAATTTGAATTTAAAAGCCCATCCATTTCTGCACATTTTGATATATCACAAATGCATTTCTATCCTTAGGTATAAATTCTTTGAGCACTTGAAAAACATTCATAGAGAATATATACAAAAGCGTCAAAATCACAAGAACTGTTGAGAGCTACAGCCAGTTGTTAAACCAACCACACTGAAATTCAGGATTCTGGAGCTCCAAAATGCAGGTTTCAGTAGACAGAGTGCCAGACTCATGATTAAAAGATCACGGGTTCGAATCCCTGCAGGAGTGGCAGCAACATTTTCTTCTCCAGGGTCAACTTTCCATGCTGACTCTTATTTCGGTATCCATTCCACCCCTGTGTTACCACAGTAGCATGTAAAAGACCCTGGTCATTCTGCCGGAAGCACAGGTGGCAGGTTACAGCTAAAAATGCATACACCTTACACATGTGGCTTTGCATGAAGTGACATGTTGCATGGTTGTATGGTGTACACAGAACTTGCACCAAGATGGCAGTAATTTCATGTGGCACCAGCCATGCCAGCGCTGTACGTTCACAACTTCAGTGGATAGTCAAAAACTCGCTATAAAAAGCTAATCACTCGTGTAGAATCACATGCAAGCGCAGTGAGTCTGCTAGAGAGCAGAGAATAGCACTATATAAAAGCAACTATCATCATCATCATCAACTCTGAACAGGTTCCAGCTATGTTCAAGCTTAACCCAGCCCCCACCCCCACTCATTGCCCCCTCCACCTCCACCCCTTCCCAAACCACTCCACCTCAGTGCACTTGCTGGGCGGGTCCTGCTTCACAGACTACTTGTTCTGCACTTCATACACAGGCATCCAGGGGTTGCGCCTTATCACATTCACCTGCTGGATACGGTCATGGGGGTAAATCATCATGGGTGCTGACACCTCGTCCAGCTCACTCATCTGAAACCGTTGACCACACACAGCTCTGTTAACACGTGACATGGTAACAGTACAAGGCAATGAAACAAAACAAACAAGGACAGTGTGACATTCATCCAGTGACTTTAAAGGACAAGTCCAAGGTTTGGGGTGATTTTTGACACGATTTCCGTTAAAGTTTGCTGAGAACAATGTGATGTAGACGAAATTGTGATCTGATGTTTATAAATGCATGAAAACAGGCATTTTCTGTCATACTGAAAGCGTTGCCATGATGCTGAAAATCATGTGCACAGGCACTACGTCTCTCTGGGGAGTCACTGAAAAATGGCTAGTAGCCACAAGGTAACCAACTTGGAAAAAATTCAAGTTCGAATCTCCAAGGATGAAGCTCCGATGCCATTGTCAGTAGTTGAGCGTCTGTTGACCTGCCGTGTTGTTGTCACTGCTAAGTGGGTTGTATCGTGTACACAGATTATGTGTATCCAGCCTTTGTCCCGTTGCTCTCCGACATTACTTGCCTCCTCTTTTTTTTCAGAAAGTGTTGTTGTTTTTTCTCTCTCTTTTCCCCTTCTTTTTCACCATGCATTCTTTCTTTTTTATCTTTGGCTTATTGGCCATTTTGTACCCACTTGTTAGCTTGCGTGATTGGGCAGCCATTTTGTATTTCTCTTGTCGTCTGCATTTGTTTAATCAGGTAGTCCTGATTAGCGTTTTGCTTTATCAGTCTGCAGCCTTTGTTTCTCTAGATGGAAGCCGGGTTAGTGAGGGGTTAGTTTAGAGTTAGTTATGGTTAGTTTGGCTTTCCATCTGTTTGTTGTTAGCACAGTTATTTTTGCTCTGTAGTCGTCCACTCCTTTGTCTATTAGACTGTTGTGATTTGGTGGGGGGTTTTGTGTGTGTGTTTTCCACCTTATGCTTGCAGGTAGGCAACCCTTTGGGATTTTGAGGTGGTGTAAGCTGTTTTGTTTCTTTCATTTGGTGTCAGCTGTTTTCTTGACTGATTAGGGCTGCCATTTTTCATTTGCCACCAGCATTTGTGGTTTGGTCTTTCTTTCTTTGCCACAGGCATTTGTGTATGGTCTCTTTCTTTCATGGCCTTTTCTGCCATAGGCATTCATGTTAGACTTTTTGTCTTCGCCTTGTTAGCGCTTGTTTCAGGGTATCACTATCAGTGTATTTCTCAATTTTTGGTATCATGCTGTGCACTTGCTGCTCATCAGCTTCATCCTTGGAGATTCGAACTGGAATTTTTTCCGAGTTGGTTACCCTGAGGACAGCTCTACAAATTCTGCTTTGAAGCAAACCCCATTTGGTATTCCACCATAAAGTTTACGAAATTGCACTCAGTGAAGTGCTCACAACACAAATGGGCATGACTGAGGTGCAGCATCAAAGTCAGCTCGTCTGAATTGTACAAATTTGACCCATTTTCGCCTCACGGGAACTCATGCATAGTTATGTTTGGGTTGCTTGTGAATTGTTACAGTTTGCTGCAATACAGTAGGCTGGCACGGTCAGAGCTTTTTGTCGACCACACGCATACACATTCAATGAACAATCTAAGATGGCAACCGCACTGACTCCCCAGACTGACATCAATTCCGAGAAAGTCACATGACTGATGGAGAACCCGAGACAGCAGTCTCGACCAGCCTACGGAAAATAAAATTGATTAAAACCAACATAAAATTTTCTTCTCCATTTTTTATTTAATTAAATCTCAAACTAGTGACTCATTTGTCAATCATTTCGATGGTCATTTTGCATACTTAAAAACCTTGGACTTTTCCTTTAAGGCCATCTGGAAACCAGCCACACAGAAATTCTGTATTCCGGAGCTCCAAAATGCAGGTTTCAGTAGAAACTCTGAATTGGCCCCTTTTGGTTGCTGATTCACCAAACAAGGAAACCAACAGCCAAATAACAACAACAAAAGATTATTATTTTTAATTACTAAGTCCACTGAGACTTTGGGTGGTCTTGCCACCAACCCCTCAGTCAAGCACCTTTTTTTTTTTTTTCTTTCTTTTTCTCTTTGTCTTGAAAAAAAGTGATGGGTCAGCACTGAACCATCAGTCTGGCACAACCCAAATGGCACCTCACAGATTCAGTGAGTTTGCTACAAAAAGTCAAAAATGAAAGGAGAAGCCCAGACTGGCAGTTTTGTCGGTGTTAGACGTCCACCTGCAAAGACTCCTGTGGATGTACAGACTGTCCTGCACGTGGCAGAGTCAAGGAAAATAACCACTGACAGACTGGCGGGCAAAGCTACCATTACAAGAGGCTGGCACTTCAGAAGATCTGAAATGTTGAGGAGCTTGAGACACTACCAGGGGGCACAAAACCAAAGACATCACATTATTGACAACCCTGGGGAGAAAGGTGTACAAAGAGTTAGCTCTTGACAGTCTTTCTTGCTGACAATATTTCTTGAAAAGGTGAGAAAGGATCATCATGAACATTGAAACTGTTTCAAGAGCAATGCTGGGTAAACTTCCAAATAGCAGTGTGGAATGAGAATGGGATTTTCCAAGCAGCATGGTACTGTGTCCACAGGGTGCTTTGCCCACCAGCAAATCCCAATTCATTCTTTTGTGTGTGTGGGTGTATGTGTGTGTCTGTGTGCATATATGTGTGCGTGTGCATGCATGCACATGTGTGCATGTGTGTGTTAAAAAATTGTTTTTAAATGAATCAACAAAATGCCCATAATGTACAATCATTGTATATGTTCAGTTGTGACAACAGTTCAAACCAGACATCAGATAGGTTTCATCTGCATATATTAGAAACATTTCAAAGCCTGGGATAGAGTTGATAGCACAGTGACAAGAACTGTCTTGTGTGCCACCTCATGACAACAACATTCTATCCACACACCTCTTGCGCAGTCAGGGCCCAGCCATTGGCAGCTCCCATATTCTGATCCAACTGTTCCAAGGTTCGGGCCCCGATAATGACGGAGGGAACCACGTCTTTCTGAAGCAGCCAGCGCAGTGCCACCTGGGCCACTGTTTTACCTGAAATATAAACAGTAACTAGTGTCTAGAAAAAACACAAACAGTACCTATTCACTAGAAGTAAGTAAGTAAGTAATTTGGTGTTTTACACCCAGTCAACCTTTACGGTTATCTCAGGGTGTTACACATTTTGTCGATACACAGTATCTGTTAAAAATATGTCCATGTTAAAAACTTATATGTATTCAGATTTTTAAAAACAGTTGTAAGAAGTGGGTAAAACACAAACTGAAAACCTTTCCTCAAATATATATATGCTTTCTCAAGTCAATCCAGAAAACCAATCACTCTGCAAACATAAAACAGAAATCCATGTATAAACATCAGACATAAATTTTTAAACCGTTAGTCCCTTCAGTATTACCCCCATTTAGACAGCACATAAGGTTAGGACATGCTAATATCATTGACCATTCCGTCTAATTTCTCAATACCAGGTTAAAGTATAAAAAAGGAATGGATGAACATAACACAAACGTTACATAAATGCTTAATGGCAAATACCAGTGCCATATGGCAGAGAGCTGCACATACCACCTACTATCATCTCCTAGCTGCTCAACAGGAGCCACGTGTACATCAAGAGGCCTAACTCCCAATAAAAAATTGTGAATATTTTGGAAAAAGGTCAGAAGAATGGACTATCAGTAGAAAAATGACCAGATAAAAAGAGTAAGAGGGTTATGCAGAAAAACAGATTTCCTGCACTCCAATAATAGTTGTTTTATACCATCTTGCGAGTGGATTTATCTCCTCAAACTTAAAACCTCTCAAGAATCGCTGAATAATGAAATAAACCATTATTTCAGCTTTAAAGAACTGATGACAATTCCATTTCGTCATCTGACAAGGCAGAGTTATTCACTAGAAAACACAAACTGTAATTATATAGTCCTGAGAAAGAAAAGACACACAGTAACTAGTCATTAGAAGGAGAGAAAAAAAGTGACTGGGTGCTCATTTTTAAAACTGTATTACCAACTGAAAGAAATGCAGATAAATTTCATCCCTCTTTGGGAATAAGCATTTCTAGGCGTTAGAAAAACAACAGTGACTAGTCATTAGCAAAACAACAACAACAAAACAGTGACTAGTCATTAGCAAAACAACAACAACAAAACAGTAACCAGTCATTAGCAAAACAACAACAACAAAACAGTGACTAGTCATTAGCAAAACAACAACAAAACAGTAACCAGTCATTAGAAGAAGAAAAGAAAAAAGAACTTCATTACCAAATGAAAGATAAGCAGATCAAATTTCATTCCTCTCATTGTTTGTGTACATATTACAGTGTTTGATTTCTGATGTTTGACTATGTATTTTGCCTGTTTACAATGTATTTTAAACATTGAAGCACGGACTGCCTAACGACAAATTTGTTTCACGACATAATAAAGGTTTCTGTATTCTGTAAAGTTCTATGTTCCATCAGCCATCTGTCACTGTTTTTTTCCATAACTTGTTCCAAATTGTGTAACACCAAAGGAGAAAAAGGTATGTCTGTTACACTTACAGTAAACGTGACTCATCACTGATCAGGGTGGTATTTTGCAAACTAAATAGTAACCATTCCAGCTTGAAAAGACTGGGATCACCCATCTACCATATCATGATCATCACCACACTCTGAGCATCACTTTCCAGCACCTTCCTCCAAACTCTGCCATAAGTGGTTACGCCGCTGAAGAGGCAGTCTTTATCTCCACACAGCTGTCCACCAATAATGCTGTCAGCACCATCCAAAAGGTTTGCGTACTAATAAGACTGTGGAAGCAACACAGCGTCCAAGCACGCACGTAAACATGAGGCACATCCCGCCCTGGGTTAAAAAAGAAAAGAAAAAGAGTTCCGTCTCAATTCAAACATTTTTGGTTCTGTTCATGCTAGCGTAAGCAACGTGGGTGGTTATAAAAAAAACGCCTGAAATATGATTTGAGTTGTTGTTAGTGTTACAGACTTACTTCCATTTGAGCATCACTGAAAAACTGTTATCTGTTTTCAAGACCTATAGTGTAACCAATTATGGCAGTGGTGAGAGAAAGGATGTTGTAAACCAGTGCTTGGAGTTTTGATTATCACATCAAATTCTGAGAGCATTTCCAAGGGAAATGTTTTGCATGCAGCTTGCTCAGGCTTAACAGTAAGGGAAATGGCGATGAGAAGATGGGGATTTCGTTAGTTCTTGTATTTTGATGTCCTGTCAACCACATAGGGTCACCTCAGGGCGAATCACACATTTAGAGTAACTAAATCACAACTTTGTCTAATTCACTGTTACAACGTAAAAACAACAACCATCCATCTATGTTTTTCATGCCATCAAAGACGTGTCTGTTTGACCACTTATCCTTTTGCAACTGCCTTCGCACCACACTGGGGCCAGGATAGCTCAGTGGTGCATCACTCATCAGTGGGGACACATGACTTGGTACCTATTTACAGTCTGCAGGCACTCACCACAGGAACCTCCTTGAATTTCTTGTGACTATGAGCAGGGTGACCTATTTTATTCCACACTCCAACACGGAAAACTTCGTTAGCTAAAACTATGGCAGCTAAAAAATATGGAGAGGGTTTGGAAAAAATGAAGGTGAACTGACTGGGAAGGTCGATATTAGAACAATGAAAAAAATCCTGGCAGTAGGCAAGGCATGCATGGCTGTATTCTGACCCACTCCTGGCTTTAAAGGGAGAACATTCTGTCAGCTCTGGGTTCTCAACAGTGGGGACCTTAATTTCTGCATCGGCAGTACCCCACTGCCAGAAGGAGATGGGCAGGGGAAAGGGAATAAGGTAAGAGGCAGAATGAACTGGAGGTTACTGGGCTTGTAAACTGACAGCAAAAATTCTTAGCTGGTCTGGGAGGCATTCCCGTGAAATAAATTGCTGATGGCTGAAGCATAGCCCCATCTGAAACCGCCTTGATGAGCACATATAATTAGACAACATTAAAGTGCACAGGAATGAAGACCTGAACCCAAATCTGCCCCAGACTCACCATGTGCATCTGCCACCTTCTTGCAGGTGTCCAGAATGTTCCACACCTTGTCATTGTCCTTGACCTTGGACCAGGCTGGGTGAGAGTGACTGCTCCTGGACTCGTTCTGAGCCACCCAGCCCAACCTGCCCTCTGTGGGCACTTCCTCCCTGGTGAACTTGCCAGTCAGCAGTCCTCTGTGGGCATGTAACTCACGTATTACTTTTTCTTTCTTTTTCCTCTTTTTCCTCTTCTTTTTTTTCTTTTCTTTTTCTTAGCTGGGATTTATTCCCACAAAATGTTCCACAATGTTTTTTATGCCATAAAAGACGTGTCTGTTTGACCACTTATCCTTTTGCAACTGCCTTCGCACCATACTGGGGCCAGGATAGCTCAGTGGTGCAGCACGCATCAGTAGACTCATGATCAGAAGGCCACAGGTTTGATCCCTGGTAGCAGCAGTGGGAGAATTATCTTCTCCCAGGTCAACTTTCAGTGCTGACCCTATTTCGGTATCTGTTCCCCCACCCCAGCGCCACCTGTGTTATTGCATTAGCACGTGAAAGATCCTATAGTCACTCTGCCTAAAGTGTAGGTGGCAGGTTTCAGCCAAACATGCTATATATATTGACACCCTTTCAGTATTTAAACTTATACTTCTATATAAAGAAGCTGCTTGCCAACATAAAGGAAGAACTTTCCTTGCACGAACAGGCTTTAGTGAAGCCATGCACTGAATCCATGGTGTACACATACCCTTTGAGAGGACTCCAAGGTAGAACCCCCACACCTTCTATCTTGCACACCTGGAAGGCTTCCATCTCACTGTCCCGGCACAGCAAGTTGTACTGTTGCTGTTTGCACACACACAGGAAGAGAAAGAGAAACAGCATTCCAATAAACCAGCCAACACTGAACAACAACCCATAGCAAGGTGCTGATGCCATCAGAAAAGCACCTGAGCTAAAACGTATTTTACATTTCAAATCAGTTCGTGGAGAACTTCAAATATGCACAAAAACACACATACTGACACTAGAATCGGGGAAAACTGCATGTTAGGTACAATAATAATCTGGCTGCAGTAACAGCAGATTTGCCAAACCAACAGGTTATTAAATTAAAATTTAAAAATTTGATGCACTATCTGTCTGCCTGCTTGAGCAAGTAAGAAGTAACCATGGTATTGATGGTGGAATACTTGCTTAAAGGGAACTGGACTGAGGAATCATCGTGGAAAAATGGAGAACAAGTAAAATAAAAATAGACTTGGCAGCTTTTCATTCAATTTCTCATCTGGCTTGTTAAAAATTAATGTTTCAAAGCTGCGAAAACTCGATTGAGGATGCTGCCATTTTGTGCCTGGCAGTTTGTATCAGTGACATCATGAACAAGGCCAACATGTGTGAAAAAAGTATCAAATCCTGTGTCACCAGCCAGCCTTTATCTGCTCTTCATTGGTAAAAGAGTAAACAAACACGTATGGCTGTGCTCCACAAAGCTCAAATCTGCAGCAAAATAAATTACTTGTAAGAATGTTCATCGAGCAACCAAATGAAGCATGCAGATGGAATTACTTGCGTGCTTCCTACATTTTCAGGATAATGTGCGTCCCCTTTAACTCTTAACAAACCTGCAGGGTGGCTACAGGTGGGATGCCCAGCTTGTCTGCCACAGAAACCAGTTTCTGCATCTGCCAGCCTGTAACATTGTTGCAGCCAGCGTAGCACACTTTGCCGCAGCGAATCAAGTCGTGCATCGTGCGCAGCGTCTCCTCCACAGGAACTCCGTAGTCCCAGCAGTGCATCTGCCACACAGTTACAATGAGCTGGGTGATGTGATCCAACTCAACTCCTATGGAAACAGTGTAGTTTCAGCAGTGCATCTGCCACACAGTTATAGTGACCTACATAATGTGACCCAACTCAACTCCTCTAGAACAGTGTAGTTTCAGTAGTGGATCTGCCACACAGTTCTAATTACACTCAGTGATCTACATGATGTGATCCAATTCAACTTCTCTGGAACAGTGCAGTTCCAGCCTTGCATCTGCCACACAGACACAGTGAAGTAAGGCCTAATTACCAGACAGATATTAACAAAATATATTAAACAATAATATTGTTTTGTAGTCTCCACAAGCTGTTTTAATAGCCTAATCACCTGGCAGATGTCAGTGTAGCTGGTCTGTAGTCCCTGCAGGCTATTTAATAGCCTAATTACCTGATGGATGTCACTAGTCTAATTACCTAGCAGATGTCAATGTAGCTGGTCTGTAGTCCCTGCAGGCTATTTTAATAGCCTAATTACCTGACAAATGTTACTAGCCTAATTACCTGATAGACATCAACATAGTTGGTCTGTAGTGCCTGCAGGCTGTGTCTTACAGCCTGATTTTCTGATAGATGTCAATGTAGTTGGTATGTAGTCCCTGCAGGCCATCTTAATGGCCTAATCACCTGATGGATGTCACTAGCTTAATTACCTGACAGATGTCAACATAGTTGGTCTGCAGTCTCTGTTGGCTGTTTCTTATAGCGAGCTGTTTCTTATAGCCCGATTACCTGATAGATGTCAATGTAGTTGGTTTGTAGTCCCTGCAGGCTATCTTAATGGCCTAATCACCTGATGGATCTCACTAGCCCATTACCCAACAGATGTCAGTGTAGTTGGTCTGTAGTGCTTGAAGGCTATTTTTATTGCCCAATTACCTGATGTCACTAGCCTAATCACCTGATGGCTGTCACTTGCCTAATTATCTGGTGGCTGTCACTAGCCTAATTACCTGATAGAAGTCACTAGCCTAATTACCTGATAGATGTCACTAGCCTAATCACCTGACAGATGTTGCTAGCCTAATTACCTGATAGATGTCAATGTAGTTGGTCTGGAGTCTCTGCAAGCTCTCTTCAATTGCCTGGGTGATGTGACGACGACCCAGTCCCACCTGGTTGGGGTTGCTAGGGTCCATGTTGAATCGTACCTTGGTTGCTACAACATACCTGTCACGCTGATTTCTGCAACAAATGTGCATGCATAGATCTACATCAGTGACAGCAGTGATGAGTTTACTTTTTGTTCTTAACTTGGAGCATCACCAGCTAGATGCAGTCACCTCTTTAATCATTTGCCAGCGAAAAATCAGCTCTTCCTTTTTACTTTTTTTTTAACACTCCTAGGACATTGTTAAACCTTTGAGGGACACTTAGACTTCCTATGACCTGGAACTAGGTATGTCAACTCAAACCTTTACAGGTCTTAAAGGGGTGGTTTGCAGCTGAGTGCAAACTTGGTCAGGTGTAAAGCTGTCATAAAAAAAAAAATTCAACAATATTTTGTACCATGAAAAGAATAGTTGTCCATTCCACCTGTCTACACTAAATATTGCTTTTAGAAATAACAAAATATCACACTACCTCCACAAGCAAGGACACCTTTACAAACTGAAGCATATGGCAGTAATTTTTCAATTCAGCAGATTCCTAATCATCCTTGCCGCAAGTTTGTATTCAAAAGGGAGTGGCGTGGATGGTTGGGTTTTAAATAAAATTTGTAGAAAATGCCAAAGTTTCAATAAGAATAAGAGAAAAACAACTATGTCTATAAATATGTATCCTTGTTATATTGTTTGACAGGGATCAATACAGTGTAACTGTTAAATGATGTCAAATGACAAATCAACAGGCAACCTTGCTCCAACTCCAAGTGTGAAAGCAAGCTTTGAATCTCAAAATATTTTTTGCTGTTGAGAATCAAACACTCAATGAATAACTCCAAATTTCACTCATCCAAAATGTACAGTTAACCTCTTGGTTCAAACAAACTCCATATAAAATGAGGCTTAAGAATAAAAGACAAAATGATGCACATATTCATACAGTTAATAATTAAGATGCATCGAGAATTAGTTTCCATCCAGTGAGAAAGAAGGTTTATGTGAAAGTACAAACAGTACATTAATGATCCAAAAGAAGTGTGAATGAAGGAGTGAAACTGAAAGGTATATATATATATGACTTAGTGCCAAAAGTTGTGCAAGAAAAGACGACAGAGGTACTAGAAAATAAAGTTGACAGGATGTGAGTGAGTAATGCATTTTTTTAATGAACACATGTGAAGTCACCCACCAGTGAAGGGAGTAGGCAGTGCTGCTCTTCATTCCTGAGAAATCTGACTTTCAGTGTGATTTGTGACAAGATGTTGAACGTTACACATTACAACAAACCCACATCACTGTGCTGCTAATCATGCAGTTAACTGTGAAAACCCAACTGATCTAACAAGATATGATCCACATGAGTATTACCAAGTGAACTGTTGCTGTTCTGTGTCACACAGAACAGCATGCTACGCATAGTTTGTTGCAATAGATAACGTTCAACATACAACCAATCTTGAACATTTTTAAATGAATAAAAAGCAACACATTTTGAAACATAAACAGTTATTCTTTAATAGACCATTCCCATGAGAGGAAATTTTAGAGTGCTCTGCCCCTGTGTAAGGCGGAAGTTTGTTGACTGGGACGTTCCAGCGGCTATGGGTAGTCTGCTATCCACTGCCTACTGGGTGTCACCTGAGCGAAGATAGTTTCGATCAACCGCAATGCTAGAAAATAACTACCATGGGGAAGGATACTGTGTGTGCTGTATGAACTACAAAGGAAAGGAGGTGGAGGGATCTGAATTAAAACTGAACAGATTAACTGCCGACAAGAAACAGCGGAAAGTTAGGTGGTCGCCGCTCAGCGAAACTGGTCAAAAAAGTGACAGCATGTTTGCCACTATAATCCACACAGCTTTGTTGATTTTTTTTAATTTTTATTATTTACTTTATTTTGGACATAATTTTTTCAGTATCCTGATGCTTTTAAAAACTGGGATGGGGGTGTATATTTAACGAGGGTTCACAACAAAATCTCCGGCCAAGCCTATGTGCTATCATTACCGTTTCTACGCTACAGACAGGCAGCCTAATCCTAGCGCTAACCCTATCAGCAGTGTGCCTTCAATTTATTTTGTAGTTTTTAATTTGTAAATCCTGACCAAAGTCTCCTGTTGGTGCATGTATGTTAACTGTGTTTGAGTGTGTTTGTGCCTTTATATGGCAAATTGTAAATATAAGGTTTGAGTGAGACAGTGGTGTTGACAACATTTGCTTTCCACTGACAAGCACACATAAATTATTTTTTCTGTCTAAAAAGCCTGGAGTAGTTCAGAATATAGCTTTTCATATTATACCCACTGCTGCTTACTAACTTAGTGTAAAGAATGTGCCCTGAGTTTTACCTTTTGGCTTCTCACTTCATTTTTTCTTCTTCTTCTTTTCTTGTCAAATTATCAAAATTTCTTTAAACTTAAAGAGGTCTGAATCATAACATTAACAATGTACATTACAGCAATATACAATTTATATCTGTACGTATAGTGCTTTTTAAGACTCAAGAATATTCATCTGTCCTCTCTAAATGCAGGATATTCAAATTATGGCCACAAGCAAAATTAAAAAACATTATAACAAATAGTGTAGGCCTATAGTGTGTGTGTGTGTGTGTGTGTGTGTGTGTGTGTGTGTGTGTGTGTGTGTGTGTGTGTCTATATATATATATAAGTACACATACACACACTCTGCTAAAATATGCAAGTCAGATTAAAAATACAGCTATCAAGACACGCACACTCATACATCTATCTCTCGCTTACACACACACATAACAACACCTCCCCAACCCCCCCCCCCCCCCCCCCACACACACACACACATATATGCACAACTGGTATACATGTATGCATTTATTAAAAAAATTAATGTACAAATAAACACTGCCACAGATTAAGAGTACAATTAAAACAACACACATAACTGCATGCACACACAGTGACACAAGCTGCATGCATGCATGGTGCTTTAAAAAATAATTGCAATTCACAAAATGCAATGCTCACACAGTGATTGATGTAGTGTTGTGGTTTTACATTTTGTTCATGATATTTTCAGTTTCGTTCATATGTGTGCTTCTGTGTTCTGAAAGGAAAATAACACTAACTGACAAGTAACTGTGAATAAATCAATAAATGTCTCCTTGATTTTTTATTACCATTTATTAACAGTTTTGTTAAATAACCAAGTAAAGAGACTGACTTGAACCGGTTTATTTTGCTTCCTCTTTTAAAACTGTCCTCATAAAACACCTGCTCAAAAACTATTTTTAAGCCTCTTGCCTCAATGTCTTTTGTCCTTATCACTTAACTCTGTGTGTGTGTGTGTGTGTGTGTGTGTGTGTGTGTGTGTGTGTGTGTGTGTGTGTGTGTGTGTGTGTGTGTGTTGTTGTAAATCACTCTACACACCCATTTTATATCTTTATTATTAATATTACTTAAACTTACCATAAGTAGTCCATATATTCCAAGTGTTAGCATACACCTTTACAAGTCTATAATAATGTGTCGGTGAAGAAATTGCAAATTGTACAAATCTCCCTCTCCTCCTCACCTCCCTCCTCTCTCCATTCTCTCTGGCTAAGTGTTATGAGAAAAAAATCTTCTTCCACTCACTTTGTTCAGATGGTTAATTGGATCAGTCATAATGAGCAATGTATTGCAAACTATTTCAGTGTCTGGGTACTTGTATTTCTAGTAAACAGTTCAAGTCCCTGGCTTGTAACTCACAAAATTAAATGAAGAAGCAGCAAAATATTGCCATACATTACATAATTACAAAAGAAATGAGACAAGAACTGAAGGTTCATCTAGTAGAGTAGCAGTGTTCTCTGACATTGTACATTCTACATATTCATCCTTTATGAGAATTTATATAGACAAACTGATAGGCAATGCCATTTGTTAAAATGCAGGTTAGGCTGGCTGTTGATGAATTAACTTTATGAATTAATTCGTCAGTGCTGGCAGTCATGTGTGATTATTTTTGTCACTTGTATAAGCTGAATATTTCCCACTCTTCTTTGAATAGCTGTGCTCACTGTCTTTGAAGGAATTGCTAGTCAAGCAGCTTAGGATCACGTTAAAACAAAACTCATAACTTGAGTCTGACAGTGCGTGTGTGTGTGTGTGTGTGTGTGTGTGTGTGTGTGTGTGTGTGTGTGTGTGTGTGTGTGTGTGAGGCTAATTTTACAAATAAACATATGATTTTAAATGTAGTCTTAATAGATTATACTTGAGATGTGAATTGATTTGATCAAACTATATCATTATAGCTACAGTGAGGCAACAGGGTCTTCAGTGCTACATTTATGTGTAATACTTGGTTGTTGCTACAACTGTTATGAGTTGCGCCTGTTTCTCTGTGTGTTTCCTGTGAGTTTCCTGGGAGTACTGTTTACCTGTGCATGTAGTTTTAATATGCCTGTTGACCTGTATCTCTCTCTCTCTCTCTCTCTCTCTCTCTCTCTCTCTCTCTCTCTCAATGATGCCTTTAATTTTATATTTACTCATCAGTAGCTTAGTAAGGACTAGTAGTTAGACCAGTTTTTGACTGAACCTAAAGTACAATTCTTGTAAAATAAAGTTTTCGAGTTCAGGTTCTCTCTTCTCTCTTTTTCTCTCTCTTTTGAAGCCCATATGATGAAACTGTCCTCATTGTGGGAAAATAAAGTATGATATATTACAACGGGTAAGTTCTGCCTTTGTGCGCCTGACCAGCTGTCCAGTTTTCTTCAACCATACTTTTTAAATCTAAAAATGAATGTTCGCCGAGTGACATGACCGTGCACTTGCCGCTGTTTGATGGCAGCCACAGACGTCCCATCGGCAAGGGGCGATACTAAGTTTACTAACTTAGCCTAAGTACTGCTTTCCTCTTGGTATCTTTTAGTAACAGCTTCTGTCGCATCATTGCGATTGGTAATGTTGCGTTATGTCTGAATAAGTGTTGTGGCTAATTATAAAGTTCTGTCCCTAAGTGAATACTATGTTACGGGGACAAATTGGACGTTGAGTCTATCGTATCAAATCTAGACAACGTCTTAACTAGTGTAAGACTGATGAAAGCTCTTGTACCTATGTTTAACTCTCTGTCTGTCTCTGTCTGTCTGTCTGTCTGTCTGTCTCTCTGTCTCTCTCTGTGCATGTTGCTGGGGTTTTTTGGTGTGTGTTTGTGTGTGTGTGTGTGTGTGTGTGTGTGCGCGCGTGTGTGTGAAACCTCGAAAGAGAGACTCCTGTACAAGACACACACCCCCCCCCCCGGTCTCTCTGTGTTTCTGTCTCCGTCTCTCTCTCTGTCTGTGTCTGTCTCTCTGTCTCTTGTGTGTACACGTGGATGCATAGTGCATATGAATGCAAAAACAGTGACATGGGTGATTGCAGAGATTTGGATAGCCACAGGGCACCAACAATGTCTCTGGATCATGCTACCCTTGTCTTGTGCTCTCTGTGCACTGCATGGTTACGTCTTGAAATGGATGAAGTACAAAATCCTCATGTGCTGGTAACCTGTGCATGAAAGCATTGAAACTGTCATAAAATCTACAGGAACTTGTTTCCCATACAATCTGCAATGTTCTCATCACTTCTCTTCCTTGTTCAGACTGAGTGCCTCCAGATTTAGTGAGAAAGCACCGAAATATGCTCAGGTGCAAGATCATTTGGGAACAAGCTGCCAGATGAGTCACAAAGCAAAAGACACTGCATCTTTTTGGGTGGCAGCTGGAATTGATTTTGTTTTGTTGTTGTTGTTTTAACTCACACACACACACACACACACACACACACACGCAAGGCATGGAAATTGTCTGTGAAAAGGCCAATTTCTGCAGCAGTGAAGTGAATTTCTGCAGCGAACTATTTTTTACCGTGGGGAAGAGAAATTGGGGTACAAAAATGAAACAAAAACAAAAAACAACACCATAAAAAAAACACAAGGAACACCCGTTTTAGTTCCCCACCGAATACCCACGAAACAATCAAATCACGTTCACACGTGGCTATCACCCATTTTAGTTGATTATTTGTGAACACAGCCATTGCTGTTACTCTCATGGGCAGGCATTAGGCTTGACTGCATACAGGACCTAGCCTTCAGTTTAGATTCAACAAGAGGGGAGTGTGCACTTGAGTTAGATAGTGCTTGCGGTGGCAATCAATCATTTGAAGTCCTGAATTGTGGGGACCTTCACCTGGTCCTCCCTGAGGTGGTTCCAGTTGGTGTCAGTAAAGATGAAAAAGTTGACATCATTTCCATAAAACTGACCTTTGGATAGCCTCAGGTTGCATAGATTTTGATGTTATGGGGTGATTTTTTTCAGGGGGGGTGGGGGGGGGGTACATGCCACAGGACTCCCCTACATTTCAGAATTTTTTCTTTGAATCAATTCCCATACCTCACACACACACACACACACACACACACACACACACACACACACACACACACACACACACACACACATACACACCAATGTCTGTCTCTTTGCTAAATGCAATAAGTATAATTTTATGGTTATCTACATGAGTTAGACCATTCTAGTTGCTGCATATGATCATCTACATGAGTTAGACCATTCTAGTTGCTGCATATGATCATCTACATGAGTTAGACCATTCTAACTGCTGTGCAAAAGGACATTGTCATTACTGTTACCAGACTCTGAGGAAGATATATATTATTATCTTATCTAACAATTTCTTTTCTTTCCAGGGGATTACCTTAGAAAAACACACATGCAACCTGTCATCCATGCGTTTCTTGGTGATGTTGACTCGGGTGCCTAGGACAAAAATAGTTGAACAGTTAACTTAAAAGTGAAAGAATTAATAATAATAAAATAAAATAAATTAATAAATATTACTAAAAATATCACAGCCAAAGAGCAATGCTATTAAGATCGGCACCTTACATTTTTAGAACTCTGGAAGGCAGACAGGCATGGTCACTATAATTATGTCGATCGTTATTATTTCCACAGCTCGTGTTGTAATCGCAATGTTCAACACCTGACGACTTTAACCTGTGTAAATTTGAATTGTCTACCATATATGACAATTTGTTTGAAGACGTAGTTTGTAAACAAAACGAACTGAGTTAAGTGCAAGCAAAAAATGTAAAGTCAAAAATCCAACCCCCCATTTGCCCACCTTTTGGCAATAAGTCATATATAAATTATATATACTGTAATGGGTGGACGCATGTTTCTGAATAAATGCCATTCAATTATTATTATTGATCACTTTTATATAGCACTATTCTCCACTCTCAAGCAGACTCACTGTGCTTGCATGTGATTCTACATGAGTGAATAAGTGTGTGTGTTTTTTTAATTTATAGCGCGTTTGAATATCCACCAGTGGTGTACTTACAGCACTGGCATGGCTGGTGCCACATGAAACTGCAGCCATCTCAGCGCATTCTGTGTACATCATACAACTATGCACCATGTCACTTCATGCAAAGCCACATACGTAAGGTGTAATATGTGTGTTTAGCTGTAACCTGCCACCTGCGATTTTGGCAGAATGACCGGGGTCTTTTACATGCTACTGCAGTAACACGGGGGTGGAACGGATACCGAAATAAGAGTCAACACAGAAAGCTGACGATGATGTGCTTCATAAAAACATAAACAATTAACAATACCTTGCCTGCAGCCATGAACCCACAAATGCCTCTGATTTCCCAGTGGCATAGACATTGGCTGTGTCAATGAAGTTGCCTCCCCATTTCTCAAAGCGATCCAACACCTGGTGGGCATATTCCTCTGTGTTCTGGCCTGGCCGACCTGTCTGTTGAAAACATTAGAAAAGAGATGTTACACACAATAAAGCAGCATATTTATCTGCACTCTTTTATAGTCCACTGTGTTGTAAGAGATGCAAAGGCAAGGCATAGCATTCAGTAGGCAGTGGCAGCCAAAATTAAAATTTTAAAACAGCAATTTAATTTAGTCTGCATTTTCAGACAGGCCATATTGATACAAGAAGATGAGAGAAAAAAAGTAACTGTTTATCTTAATTAGTTCCAAAGATATAGCCATTCGAAAACACAGTTTTGCGCGACAATAAACAGTTTATTACATTTTCTCAAATTTACCCCCATATACATGATACAGTGGTTCTCATGAACATGGGAGAATCCAAATACTTACACTTTTCAAAAGTATACCTTGGTTGCACTTTGTCACAGCTAAATCATATGGTCAGCAAAGAAAGATGAAACAGAGGCAGAGGGCTGAAGTTGCTCCAAAAAGCAATTCCGAGCTTGTCGATTTGCATGAAAGAGCACTTTTGACACCACACAGTGAGTAACATATCGTCATATGGCAATGACAGCTTTCCCAATGGATTTCCAAGCAGGATTTATCACAGTCTTTGCACTTAATTTTTTCTAAGCAGCTCTGACTCTTACTTTTAAAGTTACAGGGTCTTAAAGTTGGCAAAATCTTCAATTTGCACAGCGGAAAAAAACACAAATATGTGGGTTGCCACATTTTAACTGATAATAACTTGAAAACCACTACAGATACAGCAATGAAACTTGGCATGTACATTAAACTAAGTGTGAAGTACACTCGCAGCAACATTTGCAGTTATTTTGAGAGTGACAGATCTTAAACCTGCAAAAACCTCACTTTTTACAGCAGAAAAAAGGACAAATCTAATGGTTTTCATACTTTAACTCTTCACTTGAAAACCACTACAGATACAGCCATGAAACTTTGCATGTACATTAAACTAAGTGTGAAGTACACTTGCAGCAGCATTTGCACTTATTTTGAGTGTTAGAGTCTTAAAGTCTGCAAAATCTGCACCCTTTTCACAGCAGAAAAAGGACGTGTATGCTAAAGAAAACATGGTACAGCAGTATCACCTTTATCATCCATGAACATACAGGCCTACAAGGCTGTGATTTGGAGTCAACTGACACGGTCTACAGATGATTTTCCTGTAAATAGCATCTGAGTGCTTGATATCTGCCAAATAAATTCCTGGGAGATTCAACAAAGAACGAACATCCAGACAATAATGAAGGTGCAAGTTGCAGATTCTTGGCAAACACACCTGTGGCGGAGATTTCAGCGTAATCTTCAGAGCATGGCCACCTATACACAACAACTCCATATTTACTGCCGCCTTCTCCAAGAAATTGACTATTGCCTCTTCCTCACTGATGACCCTGGTGACTTCGCAGATAAAGAAATCTTCTACATTGTAGACTGCCACGATGTCACCCTCCTGTTGAAATCTGAAGCTGGTTTCAAACTCAGGTTCATCAGGTTCTGATTCATCCTCTGGTTCAGAGTCGACATCTCCTGGGTCAGACTCCTCTTCCACTTGTTAACATCTCTGCTGGCAGCCGCCATGGCCATGAAGAGGTGGAAGTTCTGGAAGTGGCTCACCTCCAAACAGCTCCTTCAGTCTATTGACCATAAATACCGCAGACGAGAAAGCAGCACTGTCTTGGCCAGTTCTGGCTTGAGAAGTTGCTGGAAGAATGCAGTTTCATCCAAAGTCTTGGATCCCTCATCTTTCAGGAGAAGCAGCTGCACTAACAGTCGGTTGTCCACTTCAACCAGAGGAAGGTCTTGCCGGCATCCTCTCCCAGTTGCCAGGAAAACAGCCTTCAATTTGGAAAACTGGTCATCATCTGCAGAAAAACAACAAGACGGTTTTGTTGTTTCTGATGATCTTGATTGAGAGAATGATCTACGGCCTACAGTATTATTAATAATAATCATTATCACTCAGGCCTTAACTCTTATCTGTTATGATTTTATCATCACTTATCACAATATCAGACTGGCTACCGTTAGCAAAGCAGAAATCCACTTTTAATTTTGAACTAGAAATGCTGGTCAACATCCTGTTAAAGTTTGAGAATTCAATTACGATCGTTGAAAAACGAAAAAGACGTTAATATTTAACAGAGTTCAAGTGCAGAAGTTATTATGAGGTTGACTGTGTTTTCTCAGCATCTTAGTTACCTCCCCTGATGAAGAACTCGGATCACGGAAACAGCCATCGCCACGAATTTACGTCAAAGGTTCGTCCCCCCCAAATAATACTGTTCTAGAAGACATCAGAGAATGTATTTCAATGACTATTTTTGTGAAAGTTTGGCGTATTTTGGCAATATTTAGGAGAACAAGCGAGTGATCGACAACTTCCGGTTAGTCGTATTTGTAAACAAGACA
>OY757547.1:18739118-18744118 GCA_963584105.1 Alviniconcha strummeri
CCGTCTCTCTGTGTTTCTGTCTCTGTCTCTCTCTCTGTCTGTGTCTGTGTGTCTGTCTCTCTGTCTCTTGTGTGTACACGTGGATGCATAGTGCATATGAATGCAAAAACAGTGACATGGGTGATTGCAGAGATTTGGATAGCCACAGGGCACCAACAATGTCTCTGGATCATGCTACCCTTGTCTTGTGCTCTCTGTGCACTGCATGGTTACGTCTTGAAATGGATGAAGTACAAAATCCTCATGTGCTGGTAACCTGTGCATGAAAGCATTGAAACTGTCATAAAATCTACAGGAACTTGTTTCCCATACAATCTGCAATGTTCTCATCACTTCTCTTCCTTGTTCAGACTGAGTGCCTCCAGATTTAGTGAGAAAGCAACCGAAACATGCTCAGGTGCAAGATCATTTGGGAACAAGCTGCCAGATGAGTCACAAAGCAAAAGACACTGCATCTTTTTGGGTGGCAGCTGGAATTGATTTTGTTTTGTTGTTGTTGTTTTAACTCACACACACACACACACACACACACACACACACACACACACACACACACACACACACACACACACACACACACACACGCGCGCAAGGCATGGAAATTGTCTGTGAAAAGGCCAATTTCTGCAGCAGTGAAGTGACTTTCTGCAGCGAACAATTTTTTTCCATGGGGAAGAGAAATTGGGGTACAAAAATGAAACAAAAACAAAAAACAACACCATAAAAAACACACAAGGAACACCCATTTTAGTTCCCCACCGAATACCCACGAAACAATCAAATCACGTTCACACGTGGCTATCACCCATTTTAGTTGATTATTTGTGAACACAGCCATTGCTGTTACTCTCATGGGCAGGCATTAGGCTTGACTGCATACAGGATCTAGCCTTCAGTTTAGATTCAACAAGAGGGGAGTGTGCACTTGAGTTAGATAGTGCTTGCGGTGGCAATCAATCATTTGAAGTCCTGAATTGTGGGGACCTTCACCTGGTCCTCCCTGAGGTGGTTCCAGTCGGTGTCAGTAAAGATGAAAAAGTTGACATTATTTCCATAAAACTGACCTTTGGATAGCCTCAGGTTGCATAGATTTTGATGTTATGGGGTGATTTTTTTCAGGGGGGGCGGGGGGGGGGGGGGGGGGGAGGTGGGTACATGCCACAGGACTCCCCTACATTTCAGAATTTTTTCTTTGAATCAATTCCCATACCTCACACACACACACACACACACACACACACACACACACACACACACACACACACACACACACACCAATGTCTGTCTCTTTGCTAAATGCAATAAGTATAATTTTAATTTTTATGGTTATCTACATGAGTTAGACCATTCTAGTTGCTGCATATGATCATCTACATGATTTAGACCATTCTAGTTGCTGCATATGATCATCTACATGAGTTAGACCATTCTAACTGCTGTGCAAAAGGACATTGTCATTACTGTTACCAGACTCTGGGGAAGATATATATTATTATCTTATCTAACAATTTCTTTTCTTTCCAGGGGATTACCTTAGAAAAGCTAAAGCAGGGTTGTTGCTAGGGAGACCTGTTTAGTTAGAGAGCCCCAGAATTTAGGTCAGGTATACAGGTGACCCACTTACCCGCTTGAGTTACAGATCTCATATCTGAGCAGTCCTAGTCACTCCTACTATGAACATTCAGTGGCTACTGTCGGCAGTAAACTACAGTTGCTGTCTTTCACCCTTTTCCTTTCTCAGTACTGTGAGCCAGTTTGGCCTAGCAGTAAGGCGTTAGGCTGGTAAGCAGAGGGACCTCAGTTCAAATCCACTTCAGCTCTCCTTTCTCTTCAAAAGTTGTGGTCTGTGGACACAGTCTTTTGACTTTGTCTCTCCCAATTAATGAAAAATTAAAATGGCTCTCATCACTGCCCACAAGCAAACACACACACACACACACACACACACACACACACACACACACACACACACACACACACACACACACACACACACAATCATCATCATCATCATCATCATCATCATCATCATCATCAAATCACAAATGTTGTGTTGGCAGTGGAAGGCCAGGAAGCTCTGGTGACCTTAGCCCAAATCAAGGAGGCGCACCAGCGTCTGCAGAAATGTGGGATGGTGGTTCGAACCCCTGTACTGCAAGGCGTACAGGCCATGTTTCCGCAAGTGGGCAATGTAGTCCTTCACCTCAAACTGGAAAACATGCAAACTACAGGTGAGTTGTAATCAGAAACAGGCTGTTTCCGGTTTCAGTCCACAAGTAGGCACTGTTGTCCTTCACCTCAAACTGGAAAACATGTGAACTACAGGTGAGTTGTAATCTGAAACAGGCTGTTTCCAGTTTCAGCCCACAAGTAGGCAATGCTGTCCTTCACCTCAAACTGGAAAACAGGCAAACTACAGGTGAGTTGTAATCTGAAACAGGCTGTTTCCGGTTTCAGTCCACAAGTAGGCAATGCTGTCCTTCACCTCAAACTGGAAAACATGTGAACTACAGGTGAGTTGTAATCTGAAACAGGCTGTTTCCAGTTTCAGCCCACAAGTAGGCAATGCTTTCCTTCACCTAAAACTGGAAAACAGGCAGACTACAGGTGAGTTGTAATCTGAAACAGGCTGTTTCCAGTTTCAGTCCACAAGTAGGCAATGTTGTCCACCTCAAACTGGAAAACATGCAAACTACAGGTGAGCTGTAGTTTGAAACAGGCTGTTTCCAGTTTCAGTCCACAAGTAGGCAATGCTGTCCTTCACCTCAAACTGGAAAACTTGTGAACTACCGGCAAGTTGTAATCTGAAACAGGTTGTTTCCGTTTCAGTCCACAAGTAGGCAATGTTGTCCTCCTCAAACTGGAAAACATGCAAACTACAAGTGAGTTGTAATCTGACATAGGCTGAAGCCTGGGGCACCTGTATCAGTGTAGACACAACAACCTAGAACTGAATTGCCAGTGGTAACTCACACCTGACATACAAGTATTTAATTTGTATGCAAGGCACCTCAACTCCAAAACATACATTCTCAGAAAGGAGTGTTCTCCAGATCCGTATACATGTACTCCATACAACCATGCATGAGTTCACAGCATTATGAAAAGCCACATGGATAGGGTGCATATATATATGTGTTTAGCTGTAACCTGCCACCTGCACTTTTGGCAGAATGAGTGGATCTTTTATGTGGTACTGCGGTAACATGCAGTGTAATGGATAGTGAAATAAGAGTCAGCACATGAAGTTGACACTGGAGAAAAAAATCTCTCATTGCTCCTGTTGGGACTCAAACCCATGACCTATCAATTACAAGACTGGTGCAATGCCACTGAGCTCTCCCTGCTCCCCATAATCATAAGACAAATGTGATACGTGTCAGACACTGTTCCTTTTGTTGCTTGTACAGATGGTACTTGTACATGTTACAGTCAAGCCCCTCTTTAACACTACCCTAAAAAATCAATCAAAAATGATGTGGTTTGATATTTATATATAAATGTTCATATAATAATAATGTGTATTTCCAGGTTCTTTCAAGATCCGAGGTGTGGTCAATCAGTTGGAGGAAGTAGCCATGACAACGGACCTGTCTAACAGGATGCTGATCACGATGTCAGCAGGGAACTATGGAAAAGCATTTGCATACTACCTGCAGAATTCTGGGCACAAGGGCATGTGTGTCATGCCCCTTACTGTGCCAGATAATCGTGTTGCACTGCTGAAGGTACAGATATGTACATATGTGTGTGTCATGCCCCTTACCGTGCCAGATAATCATGTTGCACTGCTGAAGGTACAGATATGTACATGTGTGCGTCATGCCCATTATTGTGATGAGTAACCGTGTAGCACTGCTGAAGGTACAAAGTGTAAGCTATGTGCATTACCATGCCTGTATGTCATACCTTGAAGGTACGAACATGCATGTGTGCCATATGCCCATTGTCATGCTTGATAACTGTTGTCCCACTGCTGAAGGTACAAATATACATGTGTGTCATGCCCGGTATTGTGCCCGATAACCATGTCGCACTGCTAAAAGTACACACTGTACAATGTATGTGTGTGTGTGTCATGTGATTAGCATGCCTGATAGCCATGTCACACGGCTGAAGATGCAAGTGTAAATGTGTGCCATGCATACTACCATGCCTGTTGGGTGTGCCACATTGTTTAAGGTACAGCTGTACATGTGTGCCATGCGCATTACCATGCCTATTAGCTCTGTCACATTGCTGAAGGTATACAAATGTACAGGTGCATGCCATTACCATGCCTATTAGCTCTGTCACATTGCTGAAGGTATACAAATGTACAGGTGCATGCTATGTGCATTTCATGCCTGTTAGATATGTCAGACCTTTGAAGGTACAACTGTACATGTGTGCCATGTGCATTACCATGCCTATTAGCTGTGTCACATTGCTGAAGGTATAAATGTACATGTGTGCCATGCGCATTACCATGCCTGTATGTCATACCTTGAAATGTACAAATGTGCATGTGTGCCATGCCTGTTGCCATCCTTGATAACTGTTGTCACACTGCTGAGGGTACATTTATACATGTACATGTGTGCCATATACATTGCTGAAGTATTAATGTATATGTGCCGTGTACATCCCCCTGCCTGACAGTTGTTGTGACACAGACTGCAGATGTACATGCATGTGTGCCAGGCCAGTGTATAGATCTATGTATACTTATTACTGTGTGTGTACTTTATGGCCATCATAAAGCTGAGTTATATTCAGTTGTCGCTCTGCTAAAATAACAAATATGTCTACTTGTGTACATGTCGTGCCCATCACTACCAGTGCCACACTGCTGAAGGTATGAACACAGTACAGTTACAGGTGTCATAACCTTCATTATGCCTGATAACCATATCACACTGTTGGCATTACCAGCGCATACAGGACGTGTCTGACACCATGTCTGATAAACGTTGCACTTCTGAAAGTACAAAATTTATACACCCATGTACAAAGTGACA
>OY757547.1:18749118-18764118 GCA_963584105.1 Alviniconcha strummeri
AGCTTATAGATTTTGTAAATGTCCAAAGTGGTCAATGTTGAGTGTAATATATATGCAAGTTTGTTTTGTGACCAGAGATCAGTCAGTTAATGTTTTATTTTATGTCTGTCCACAGCAAGGTGATATTAGACACACACACACACAAATCCATGTAATTATTAATAAGTTATATTAAGTTACCCACAGGACTATGTGTAACCAGAGATCTGTATACAAAAGTACGTACAACGCAACTTTCTGGTGACTTGTCATTGCAGGCAAGCTGTGCTATGCTCACTGCCGTCAGTACGTGGAGGACGTCCTCCTGGTGTCTGACAAGGAGATCTTGCAGTGCATGCATGCTCTGTTTACTCGCGGAATCAAAGCGGAGCCTTCAGGGTGTGCGGCCATGGCAGCCCTCATGAATCAGCGCGTGCCAGATGTGGAGGGGAAAGACGTGCTGGTGATGGTCACTGGGGGCAACACTTCGGCCGAGGAGCTGTGCCAGCTTCTTCCGACCTGAGTAGTGCTCTTTGGCATTTTCTTTTTCTTTTTCTCTAGTCTTATTTTGATGTTCTTTCATTCACATAAAACCGATTATGCCACAACTGTGGGTTTGCTTCTTTTTCTCGTATCTTGATGTTCTTTCATTCACATAAAACCGATTATGCCAGATCAAATCCAACACACAACTGAGGGTTTGCTTCTTCTTTTGATCATCCTAAGACAATAATGTGTGGCTGATAAGATGTTAAATTCCAAGAACTCTTGTTTTTTCTCTCTTTTCTGGAGGGGTGGGTGGGTGGATTTGGGAGGGGGGTCGGGGGGTATACTATTGAAATGAAAGCAATTGTCATCTTTATACTTAAATTATCCAGAGCACAGAAATTTTATTCAGCAATGCCACAGCCCCATTTGAAAGGGTGTACGTACAATAAACATTATAATGCGCACACTTTATATATTAGAATAAATGACATTTATTCTGATTTTCAGTTTCTTCAGTTTTGCTGTGATTGCCGGTGGTGTAACCTAAATAATATATACCAGATGTGACACCACGTGTTCTGTTGAAGATTGTGGTGTTTTTGTTGTTTTTTTCTCTCTTTTTTTTTTCCTTCTTCCCCCCCCCCCCCCCCCCCCCCACCCCCACCGCCCCTTTCTTTTTGTCAATATTTCATCAGCGTACAAACAGTTGTTTATACTGTTCCATGTTGCAGCATTTTTCCACTAGTAAGTGCCTTTTATTGACGTTGATCCCTGTGCAGCATAAGACTTTAAATTTGTGCATCAGTTTTTACTCTCTTTTTTTAATGGCAGAGACTTGGCTTGGACTCCACTGTTTTTGTTATTGTTGTTTTGCCTCTTCTTTTTTTCCTTTTTTTTACTGTCTCAGGAACTGATTTTGTCTGTCAGAATGCTGGCATATTCATGTACATATTTTGGTGGGTTTTAATTTGTCAGATTAAAAAATGTCATCAACTTGTTAAAATGTTAAAAACAAAACAAACAAACAAACAGAAAACTAGACAAACTTTAGTCTCCATACATATGGAAACAAGAGAGGTTTTGCGAACCTATCCGTGTATAACTGATGTTGCAATGTATAGAATGTCTTCGCACTCGCACATATAATGTATAGTATATGTCTCTACACTCACACACAACTGTCCTGATAAACTTACTTACGCACACAACTCGGCACATTCACACTGCTTCATCCAGACTAGAATAAACTATCCCAAGGATAGGAGGGACTATACAGGGTCAACCAGTCCAGGTTCCTTTTTCTCAGGCCATCAAACGTCTCTGGTTTTTGTCTATCACTGTGTTGTATGGCATGCTTGTCTCGCACATGATTTCATGTCCTTTTTTTGCTGCTTTTTCTTTGTGAATACGATTTTGTTTAAACATCACTCTTTGGGGAAAATTTGGCTGCCAGTCATAATGTTTTGTGTTAACCTGTTTTATCCACACAAAAAATCAAATGTTAACCAAGATGCATTTTGGTATGTATGTGTTTTACTAACATACTGTGTTGGAAGGTGTTTATATTATATACATAATATATATGTGGAGGATATCCTGTGTTTTATATATATATATATCACTACTGTTGTAAGTTGTCAGAATTAGCATGGGATATGGCTGATGTCTACAAAGTTAATGACATAAACACATTCTTTTTAACACAGCAGCTATTATCCTAGTGAGTGATTTTTTGTTCTATTTTTTCATTGTGTGTGTGTGTGTGTGTGTGTGTGTGTGTGTGTGTGTGTGTGTGTGTGTGTGTTTGTGTGTGTGTGTGTGTGTGTGTGTGTGTGTTTGTGTGTGTGTGTGTGTGTGTGTGTTTGTGTGTGTGTGTGTGTGTGTGTGTGTGTGTGTGTGTGTGTGTGTGTAGGCGTGTGTTGATGGGAGCTTTACAAATAATTATATGTAACAACTGCTTACTCAGTTGCAGGTGACAAGGTTGAATTATGAAGTCAAAACCTTTTAAAGTCATATTTTACATCTCCAAGCATATTTTTAAAGGTAAACACATTTACATTTACTGTATTACGATGATCAACATTTTGAGCATACACTTATGGCAGCATGACTTACATATCATGACCACAGATTTCTGGATATTTAGCAGACATTAGCTGTTCATAATTTCATAACCATGGAATTATGTCCACATACTAATTGTGACTGTCTTCAGCTTTACACACTATATTCTACACTCTATTTCTGATACTGTCAACCTCCAGATTTTTCTGACCAGAGTTTTCGCTGTTGGTAATCCGAAGACGCCTTTTTTGTCTTCAGATTACCAAGGCTGTTGGAATCTCACGGCTACACTGCTGTCATTTGATTCTCCTTTCCTATCTCCGCTCTTGTTTTTCTCTCCAGTTCCCTTGCTCTTTCTGTCTAATTATCATTTTTCTGCTTATGGTCCATTCTCCTGACTTGTTTCCAGAAAACTCTCGAACATTTTTCGTTAAGGGTTAGGCTTTTTTGTATGGCTCTTGTTGAGCGGCTAGGAGATGATAGTTGGTAGGTGGTATGTGCAGCTTGCTGTCATACAGCTCTGGTATTTGACATTATGCAGTTATATAACTTTTTAAAAATTGTTCCTGTCCATTCCTTTCCTATAGTTTTCTTTAATCTGGTATCAATAAATTGCACAGAATGGTCAGCAATACCAGCCTTATGTTACAGGGGTAACACTGAAGGGACTAACTCTTTAAAAAAAATTGTTTGATGTTTGTGTATGTATGATAGTGTTTTAAGTTTGTGTAGGGATTTGTTTTATGGATTGACTTTAGAAAGGATTTAGGCTGTATTTGACAAGTTTTGAAATGTGCATTTGTTTATGACAGAGTCTGATCATCCTGAGGTGATTGTTTGGTTGGTAGAACATTAAAATCCAATTGTTAACTAACTGTATTGTATGTCATAATTATGGTCATGATTATATAGTAAAGTTGCTGTGTAATAATGCAAAGAGCAGAACCAATGAGCTACTTATGCTTATTTTACAAAAAAATTGCACATTGTCCAACCTGCCCATGTTATTTTTTCCTGTTTTGTGCTGTGTTTGATAATTTTGGATGATTGGTGACTTTAGCTGGCAAAGGATGCTTACTTTATCTATGCAGGATCGTGTGTGTTTTTTTTTTCTCTTTCTTTCTTGTTTTTTTTTTTTGGGGGGGGGGGGGGGAGTGGGTGGTGTGTGTGTGTGTGTGTGTGTACGGGGGGGGGGGGTAAGTATAGCATATCAGTCAGTGCATGTCCAAAAACGTGAAGACAATGCTTGCATTTTTTATCGGGTGGAATGTCACTGTATTGTAAATCTGATCTCACAAGTACAGTCCTTAGGTGTACTGAACTGTAGAGTCTTCAAGTGTACTAAACCATACAGTCCTTAAGTGTACTGAACCATACAGTTCTTAGGAGTACTATACTGTAGAGTCCTTAGATGTACAAAACTGTGGTCCTTAGGTGTATATGTGATAAGCTATCTCCCAAGACACTTGGCCATCAAAGGAAGAAAGGAGAACTGTCTCATGTGATAAAGCAAGCATATTTTATTTTTCTAAAAGTACAAAATACTGTTTACAAGCGTATTTGGTAGTTGAAACGCATACTTTAAAACACTGTCCGCTCAGTATTTACACTCATTTAAGATTAACATCCATTCAATAGTTTGCACTCATGCATATATGTACAAACTAAATGTTCAACATGTGTGGGGTGATTAGATGAATAATATAATGCATATCACAAATTAGCTGATGTAAAGAAACATTCACCTTGGACATGTAGCCATTAAGTTGAGAACAGTAACAAAAAGAGCAAACAATCAGTTGACTAACATTCAAAACAAAACAAAAAGTTAACTTCATTGTTTGAAGCTCTCCTGTGACCTTAAAACGGTCTGTATGTTGAGCTCCACTGAGTTTCATGATGCAGAATTTCAAACCCCTTGGCTTTGCATACATACACAGCTAGCATCAAAGGAAACCCCAATACTAGGTTTGGGCTAACTACTGAGCAAAACATTACTGCCTCCCTTAAATATATGCCGAAGTCACTAAAAACCATTATCATAGCCACATGTATAACAACAACATACATCATGTTAATTTAAATGCATAAAAGCTTGTCAAGTAAAAAAAACTTCAGTTTCATCTTTCTGATGCCATCATGACCTTGACATTCAACCAACACTGAAATTGGTCTGAAAACATAAAGTTCTTTGAAGATTACCATCCCATAACAATGTAAAGGTTTTATTCAAAACAGTTTCTGTTAAACAGCTGGTGGTTGTTCTTCTTCTTTTCAGGTCCAGAAACATCATTTGTCTCCCGTAAATATGCAGTAAAGTGATAAGTTTATGCATCATCTGATCTAAAAAGTGGGTGTTTAACATTCTGATGTTTGTACAGCACACCAACTCTATTTTTGTGTCAGAACTTTGCAAATATTATTATCCAAGTATGGTATTTAAGAAGCAGACAGTATTTGAATTTATACAGATCAGAACTTACCATAAAAATACAGTGTTCGCATTGACTTTTCTGATGTCACTATGACCTTGAAAATGGCTGAATGGAGATTATAGTATGTAAAAAGCATGCAGTGTTTGAACTTGGACAGATCAGAACTTAACAAGAAAATACAGCATGCGCATTGACTTTTTTTGATGTCACTATGACCTTGAGAATGGCTGAATGGAGACAATTACTGTACAGCTCTTCAAAGGTCTTGCTTCTGGTAAGTGGCAAGGGAAACTTCAGGGTTAATATTTTGCCACAACCACCAGGCTAGACTGCTGCTGACCATTACATGCTTCAGCTTTTTTAACCCCTTCACTGCCCCAGCCTGTAAAATTTCCAGGCTGAAAAATGCCCGGATGCACATGCAAACAGTATATTTTTTGCTCCTGTGTCATCTGCTCTCAAGACTGTGTGTTTCAGTGAAAATCCTTTCACATAACAGTGTGAAAAATGCAGGGATGCACCTGCAAACAGTATATTTTTTGCTCCTGTCTCATCTGCTCTCAAGACTATGTGTTTCAGTGAAAATCCTTTCACATAACAGTGTGAAAAATAAGACAGAAACAGTTAAGGGTTTTACATTTTGCACATTTATTGCTCATTTTCAAATGATACCATGGCAGCAAAGGGGTTAATGTGAGCTAAAAATGACTGGGTGACCAGGAATTTCTAAACATAGCATGTAACGTGTCTCTGTAAGGTGAATGCTGACAGAGGCATAGATTATGCAGAATAAGAAGTTCAGTTTATATGTAGACTTACCCAGCTCAGACAAATAGCACCCACTGAATATTTACTATTTTGAAGCCTCAGACAAATAATGCCTACTTAATATTTACTGCTACTTTTGAAGCAGTCTACAAAAAACAAGCAAGACTACATACAGTTCATGATCACAGAATAAATTCTGAACACAATAAGCAGCAAAACTCCAATGATCACAGCAGCATATTATCCACATTTAATATGGTCTCAAAAATACGTACAAAAATATTTATACACAGTACTAAACTGGTTGATAGACCATGCCCATGTGAGATTTACTACAACTTCAGGGTTCACATTAACCGGTCAATTCCAATATTTTACTGGTTAAGATCAGCAAATACCAGAAACTAAATCGGCAATCAGTCACACACACTGGCTATGTGTTAAGGGTTTTGCGTGACTGGTTCTCACAAAAAAATAACAGGGCAAAGAGAGAGGGAGAGAGAGAGAGAGTGTGTGTGTGTGTGTGTGTTCTAGACAGGGAAAGGAAAAGGCTGTTTGCTAGTAGAGCTCTAGTAGTAACTATAGATGGCAGTGTATCTGACCGGTTACAGTGACTGACCGGTTTGTGTGAACCTCTTTCACTACCTTGTAGATGTCACACTGGCACCAGTTTGAAAAATGTCTAGTGTGATCACTGAACTTACAAAAACATGCATCAGATTAAAAAGCTCTTTAGTCTAAACCATCATACAAGGCTTGCCATAATTATAGTCATTCAGGAGACATAGATTTCTTGGTAAAATTATAAACTTTTTGTTTGTTAATGTTGTTGAGTTCATGAGGCAGAGGCATATTTTTCTTGGAGAGTTCACGAGGTGCCACACACCATCAGTTATCTAGAGGTAAGAAATGGTCACAAATATCAGTCAGTTTGAGATTTTCCCGGTGTACAACGATTACATCCTCATGGAAAAACACAGCAAGTCATCAGTTTGTTCTTTGATTTTACTTACATTTTGGTGCCAGAACAGTACCAGATTCTCCAGATTAAAAAAAATAAAAAATCTTTCTTTTTCTTTTCATAATTCACTGAATAGAGAGTGTGGATGGGGTTGGGTTGGGCTTGGGGGGGGGGGGGGGTGAGCAGAGGTACCCCTAGTACCCTATAATGGAATGCACCTTCATGGAGTCACCACTCACACAGCCTATAAATAAAAAACGAGTAAGGTGATATCCACATTTAGCCTCTCCATCAGCTCTCTGCAGGTGTATCTGAAGGTAAACATAGAGGCAATGAATTTGAAACGTGAACTATTTTGCTATGACTGCAGTTTCACACAAATTCATTCCCTATCATGCAATTGTGCAATGTCTGAGGACAGTGAACTTACGGGGCCAAATGGGGAAATCACTGAAAGACAAGTGGGTAAAATTTTCTGGCCTCTTGCACACTGTCCCATTATAATGTTCAGGAGCCAGCCTCTTGCACACTGTCCCATTATAATGTTCAGGGGCCAGCCTCTTGCACACTGTCCCATTACAATGTTCAGGAGCTGGCCCCTTCTTGCATACTATCCCATTACAATGTTCAGGAGCTGGCCTCTTGCACACTCCCATTACAATGTTCAGGGGCCGGCCTCTTCTTGCATACTGTCCCATTATAATGTTCAGGGGCCGGCCCCTTCTTGCATACTGTCCCATTACAATGTCCAGGAGCTGGCCTCTTGCATACTGTCCCATTAAAACGTTCAGGGGCTGGCCTCTTGCACACTGCCCCATTACAATGTTCAGGAGCCGGCCTCTTGCATACTGTCCCATTAAAACGTTCAGGGGCTGGCCTCTTGCATACTGTCCCATTACAATGTCCAGGAGCTGGCCTCTTGCACACTGCCCCATTACAATGTTCAGGGGCTGGCCTCTTGCACACTGCCCCATTACAATGTTCAGGAGCCGGCCTCTTGCACACTGCCCCATTACAGTGTTCAGGGGCCGGCCTCTGCTTGCATACTGCCCCATTACAATGTTCAGGGGCCGGCCTCTTCTTGCATACTGTCCCATTATAATGTTCAGGGGCTGGCCTCTTCTTGCATACTGTCCCATTACAATGTTCAGGGGCCGGCCCCTTCTTGCATACTGTCCCATTATAATGTTCAGGGGCTGGCCCCTTCTTGCATACTGTCCCATTACAATGTTCAGGAGCTGGCCTCTTGCATACTGTCCCATTAAAACGTTCAGGGGCTGGCCTCTTGCACACTCCCATTACAATGTTCAGGGGCTGGCCTCTTGCACACTCCCATTACAATGTTCAGGGGCCGGCCCCTTCTTGCATACTGTCCCATTACAATGTTCAGGGGCCGGCCCCTTCTTGCATACTGTCCCATTACAATGTTCAGGAGCTGGCCTCTTGCACACTGTCCCATTACAATGTTCAGGTGCCGGCCTCTTGCACACTCCCATTACAATGTTCAGGGGCTGGCCTCTTGCACACTCCCATTACAATGTTCAGGGGCTGGCCTCTTGCACACTCCCATTACAATGTTCAGGGGCTGGCCTCTTGCACACTGTCCAATTACAATGTTCAGGGGCTGGCCTCTTGCACACTCTCATTACAATGTTCAGGGGCTGGCCTCTTGCACACTCCCATTACAATGTTCAGGGGCTGGCCTCTTGCACACTCCCATCACAATGTTCAGGGGCCAGCCTCTTGCACACTGTCCCATTACAACATTCAGGGGCTATCAAACAGGCAAAACCAGCGCCTCTATCAAGACTTGCTGGGAGAAGGGGGCTGGGGGCGAATTGGCAAGAGGCCCATAATGATAAACAGTTACTGCTGATTAGGGAAGCGGGGATAGCTCAGTGGTCAGAGCGTTGGACTCATGATCGAAAGTCCAGGGTTCGAGGAGTGGCAGGAAAATTTTCTTTTCCAGGGTCAGCTTTCTGTGCTGACTCATTTTGGTATCCATTCCACCCCCGTGCCACCGCAGTAGCACATAAAAGATCCCGGTCATTCTGCCAAAAGTGCAGATGGCAGGTTACAGCTAAACACACATACACCCTACCTATGTGGCTTTGAATGAAGTGACACTGTAACCTAGTGCATGGTTGAATGGTGTACACAGAACTTGCACCAAAACAGCAGCAATTCACATGGCACCAGCCATGCAACAACCACAGAGCGCTACCAGTACACCATTTCCGTGGATATTAATAATACACGCTATAAAAGGATACAGCACTCATTCAGAACCACATGCCAATGTGTGCAGTGAGTCTGCTTGAGAGCAGAGAATAGCACTATATAAAAGCTATGAATATTAAGAATAATAATTAGGAATGTTTCCAGAAGAAGTGTCCAAACACTTCAAAGTTCCTCCATCTCAGTTTGAAAGAAGAAAAATGCAGGTTTAGACTGCACATGTAATTATATACTCTTTTTATGCACATAAAATGTACACACATTCACTCATTCATAGTATGAACATGCACACACAAAACAAAAAACTTTGTCAATATCACTTGTACCAGGTTTGGCTCTGTCACAATTAAAATGTCGCCCACAGCGCATAAGAGTTAGTCAAGTACATAAATATGGCATTCAAACAGCGCGGTCAGAGTATCCAAACTGAATAGCATTAAACAGTACAGATGCACTCATTCATGGAAAACTGATACCTGAATCAGCCTTCCCGAATCAAACAGTGCCAGCTGAGCATCTGATGTTCTGAGCATTACTTTTATGGTTCAGGTTGCCAGGACGCGTCTGCTAGTGGCGCCATCTTGTGCGATTACTGGAGAGAAGGCCCGTGGTTTCCGTCACCAGGATATCTTTGGCTGTGAGGAGTGCAACACAACACCGATGGAAATGTGTTAAAGTTGTCATGGAAAACACTGATGGAATGTGTTAAAGCTGTCATGGAAAACACTGATGGAATGTGTTAAAGCTGTCATGGAAAACACTGATGGAATGTGTTAAAGCGGTCATGGAAAACACTGATGGAATGTGTTAATGAAATACAACACTGATGGAACATGTTAATGGAATGCAACACTGACAGGATGTGTTAAAACTGTGATGTAAAACACTGATGGAATGTGTTGAAACTATGATGCAAAATACTGATGGAATGTGTTATTGAAATACAACACTGGTGGAATGAGTTAATGAAGTACAACCCTGGTGAAGTGTGTTAATAAAACACAACACTTATGGAATGTGTTAATGAAATGCAACACTGACAGCAATGTGTTAACACTGTGATGTAAAACACTGATTAAATGTGTTAAAACTGATGAAAAAAATGATGAAATGTATTAAAACTGTGACATATGACTGATGATGATGACTGTGTTAATGAAATGCAACACTGACAGAAATGTGTGAAAACTGAAATGCAACACTGGCAGAAGAAATACAGCCACCAGCACTGGTGGAATGTGTTAATGAATATGACACTGATGAAAAATGTGTTAAAAATGTGACATAAAAAACTTACAAGACACATTCTGGCCTACAGAAAAGATTGTCATTTTCACATACGCCATAATTATGACACTGATGAAAAATGTGTTAAAAATGTGACATTAAAAACTTACAAGACACGTTCTGGCCTACAGAAAAGATTGTCATTTTCACATACGTCATATGACACTGATGAAAAATGTGTTACAAATGTGACATACAGAACTTACAAGCCTACAGAAAGGATTTTTGTTTTCACATACACTACACATCACTGTTGTCTTCACCCTGCATGGTTGACAGGATGTTAAAATCCAGTTACTAACTACCTTACTGTGGATTCACTTCTGTGACAGAACTGGTTTTGACTACAGGACCAACTACAGTGGCTGTATGTTCTGAGAGGCCATGCAGTATCAATGAATTTTTGTTTTAATAATCCTTTCACAAGTCCACTGTTCTGTATCGTATTTTCAGTAATGAGTAACACTGGTCAGCCCTTCATCATCACGTGTTGAACTCCTACTGATGCCTCTTGCAGCAAATGCAGTTCATCTGTGTTCTGCTGTGTGTTCACATGTGTTCCATATAAATATGCATACCTGAATGTCTGCATTCTCTGCATACCTGAATGTCCACACCACATTTTATAGAAGTGATTTTGACAGCTGCTTATTGATTACTAAACTTTAGTGATCTCTTGCAACTCCGACCTAAATCAATCGGGATTGGGTATACAGCTGAGCAGTTGGCTGCTAGATTTCATCAAAGCATTTTTAGCTGATTTGTTGGTTTAAAAAGACCCCCCACCCCCACACCCCACCACACACACAAAAAAAGCTAAACAAAGAGGGCTGAATGAAATGCATAAAAGATTCAAAAGAATGCTGTTTATTAGGACAAAAACATGACATGCGAATTTTCAAGGTAATCCCCTTTATCAAGCTACAAAACGACACTTAACAGTTAAACAGTGAAAAACAATCAAAGATGAGATGGAGAGCTAAGCCACTTATCTGTTTTTTGGCTGAACTCTGTTGTTTTCATGTCCAATGCTTGGAAGAACTAAGAGGGCTGAAAGAAAAGATGGTGATGAATGTGGGTGTTGAGCTGTAGCTTGTGCCGATACTTACTGTGTTCTTTCAGACCCTGACCAAAGTTCCTGTAGACCACAGTCAGCTCCCACATCAACATCATCCACACCAGAAGCGCCAGTGCCGCTGTCAACACAAATGTACATCAACATCATCCACATCAGTGCCGCTGTCAACACAAATGTACATCAACATCATCCACACCAGTGCCACTGTCAACACAAACATACATCAACATCCACACCAGTGCCGCTGTCAACACAAATATACATCAACATCCACACCAGTGCCGCTGTCAACACAAATATACATCAACATCATCCACACCAGTGCCACTGTCAACACAAACATACATCAACATCATCCACACCTGTACCACTGTCAACACAAATGTACATCAACATCATCCACATCAGTGCTGCTGTCAACACAAATGTACATCAACATCATCCACACCAGTGCCGCTGTCAACACAAATATACATCAACATCATCCACACCAGTGCCACTGTCAACACAAATGTACATCAACATCATCCACACCAGTGCCACTGTCAACACAAACATACATCAACATCCACACCAGTGCCGCTGTCAACACAAATATACATCAACATCCACACCAGTGCCGCTGTCAACACAAATATACATCAACATCATCCACACCAGTGCCACTGTCAACACAAACATACATCAACATCATCCACACCTGTACCACTGTCAACACAAATGTACATCAACATCATCCACACCAGTGCCACTGTCAACACAAATGTACATCAACATCATCCACACCAGTGCCACTGTCAACACAAACGTACATCAACATCATCCACACCAGTGCCGCTGTCAACATAAATGTCCATCAACATCATCAACACCAGTACCGCTGTCAACACAAATGTCCATCAACGTCATCCACATCAGAGCCACTGTCAACACAAATGCACCTCACAACACCAACCACTAGTGCCATTGCCCAGACAAATGTACACCTCAACATCAGGCAGTGTTGTTGTCGACACAAATTCTGCACGTCGACATCAACCGCTAGTGCCACTGTATCTAGAGTACAAATACACCTCAGCATCAACTACTCGTGGCAGAGCCCACACAAACACACATCAAGATCAACCAGTGCCACCATCAACACAGCAAGTCAACATCGATGACTAGTGCCGCGACCCAGACAAATACACCTCAACATCAACCAGTGCCACTGTCAACACATCTACTCATAGTGCTGCTGTCCACACAAATATACATCAGCATCAACCACTAGTGCCACAGCCCACACAAATGCACTGGACCTATCGCACGGGGCCCAATGGGCCTTAGACTGGACTTATCTTGTGGGTCCAGAGGGCCTTAGATTGGACCTATCTTGTGGGTCCAGATGGCCTTAGACTGGACTTATCTTGTGGGTCCAGAGGGCCTTAGACTGGACCTATCTTGTGGGTCCAGAGGGCCTTAGACTGGACTTATCTTGTGGGTCCAGAGGGTCTTAGATTGGACCTATATTGTGGGTCCAGAGGGCCTTAGACTGGACCTATCTTGTGGGTCCAGAGGGCCTTAGACTGGACTTATCTTGTGGGTCCAGAGGGTCTTAGATTGGACCTATATTGTGTGTCCAGATGGCCTTAGGATTTATCTTATGGGTCCAGAGGGCCTTAGACTGGACCCATTTCATGGGCCCAGAAGGCCTTAGACTGGACTTATCTTGTGGGTCCAGAGGGCCTCTGACTGGATCCATTTCATGGGCCCAGTGGGCCTTAGATGGGACCCATTTCATGGACCCAGTGGGCCTTAGACTGGACCTGCCACATATACTCACCAGCAGCTAGTAGACTGTAGGTGATGGTATGGCTTGGATCAGTGCCGTCGCTGATTTCCATGTATACCTGAAGATCAGAAACTACAGGGTGACAGGCTCTTAACTCTGTCATTCCATGCCAAAGCCAAAGCCATCTTCTTAGCACCATGCGAAGAGACCACAACAACAACAACATAAAGAACAGAAAAATATCCATGTACACGTTTGAATGTCATCTTCTTAGCATCATGTAAAGAGACCACTACAACAACAACATAAAGAACAGAAAAATATCCATGTACACATTTGAATGTCATCTTCTTAGCACCATGCGAAGAGACCACAACAACAACAACATAAAGAACAGAAAAATATGCATGTGCACGTTTGAATGTCATCTTCTTAGCATCATGTAAAGATACCACTACAACAACAACATAAAGAACAGAAAAATATCCATGTACACGTTTGAATGTCATTTTCTTAGCACCATGTAAAGAGACCACTACAACAACCAAAATGGAAGAGAAAAATATTCATGTACATGTTTAAATGTCTGTTACTCTCTCTCTCTCTCTCTCTCTCTCTCTCTCTCTCTCTCTCTCTCTCTCTCTCTCTCACACACACACACACACACACACACACACACACACACACACACACACACATAGACTCTACATTCAGGCATGTCTAAGTAACAATTAATTATACTATGAAATAACAGATTTTCAAAAAAAAATCGTTTTTTGAGGGATGTGTGTGTGGTGGTTGGGGGGGGGGGGGAGAGAGGGGGGGGTAGTATTTAGTATCTGTATGTGTTGTAGTATGTGTGTTTTACTGATTTAAAAACAAAGAATTGTTTATTACAGATTTTATTAGGGACTATTTTCTTGCCCAGCAAGAGGTATGTTGTAATGGGTGGATGTTTCTGAACAAACACCCCACAATGAGAAAATGAAATAAAAAAGGTAGCATCATGAAGAGACGGAGAGGGAGAAAAAGAAGAAGAAAAAAAGTCCACTGCAGAAATTGAAAAATAAAAATTATTATTTCTCTTATCAAAAAAAACTAAAAGTAAAACAAAAACAAACAAAAAACAAAACTAAAATTGAACACTCAAGAAATAAATGGTAAGAACAAGCAAAGCTCACCTTGACAACTTTATACAGGTAGTAGCTTGGCTTGACAAGACCCAAGATGGCAAACACCGCAGCCCCTGCCTTCAGCTCCCTCCTCATCTGCCACATCACGACAAGGACGCAGTTACACACATCTGTTCACAGATCTAAATACATGCGCGTTAGTTAACAGGCACTAACAGTAACAGATGAGCCAAAAGATCTCAGCCCGCAAGCATTAACAGACGTGTTAACAGATCTAAACACACTCATGTTAGCAGATCAAAATATTCCTGTGTAAACATTTGTGTTTATATATATCTAGACACACCAGAGGACAAGACTGAATGCCAGACTTTGAAATGACACCTCCAAATAGAATTTTCTGATTTTTTTATTTGATTTTTTCTGAACACTATACAATGCTGCAGCCAGCCCTTATTTTATTGATCACCATGATGGGCAGACTTTTTAAAAAGTCACTGTGGCACATTTTTATCCAGTCAAACTGGCAACTTTTTATTGAGTATCATTGCATCACATTTTTATCCAATAGAATCTAGCTGCCCTGCAGTGCACAGCATATAAAAAGACCAGTTCATGTTGTTTCCAGCTGTTTGCCCTTCTCTTATCAAAAAGGGGACACGGATTCTTTTTACATGCAACATAATCTTACTGTGTGCTGAGTACATAAAGGCAGTACAGGCACTGATGTGTCTGTGCAAGTGTTAACTGAAAAATGGCCTGTTGCATTTATACCTAAAGTTACGTCCAGCAAT
>OY757547.1:18766618-18768618 GCA_963584105.1 Alviniconcha strummeri
TTTGATTTGTTGATACAATTATTGCTGGTCACAGCTGCCTCAGCAATAATACCATTTATAAACAGTCTTTCACTTGCCCATAGCTGAATTGACTCATCTGCATCCTAACCGGGTGTACAATTTTCACTGTCAATGACAGGACCACTTCTGGCATATAAAATATGTAAATGGGAAGAAATGGGAAGATGAGCACAAACTATCCTCAAAAGTCAAGGATTCTGGCACCAAATCAACTTTCAGTGACCATTCCTATCTTCCTGTCTGGCCCTCCTCACCAGTTTGATGGTGGTACGATGTGATGGGTTGAAGACAGCATACTCCATGATGCAGTACATCAGTACAACCAAGATGGCTGCCATGAAGGCATAGAGCTCGTACACACGCTCACGAAGAACGCCATGAAGCACATAGAATGCACTAAACGCTGCAACAAGAAGAAAGAAAGAAAGAAAATCACCACTGAACTGGTGGTTGGAACTTTATAACTAATCGATCCTGCCATTAAAGACACCTCACATTCATTATAATAGGTATAGGTAGGCAGGCAGAGATATATATATAAATACAGACAGCTGCTCTTGGCAAAGATGATGCAAGTGGGAAGGATTGCAGGGAGGGGATTGTGGGGGAAAAGGATGTGGGGAGGGGCTGTGAGGAAAGGGATGTGGGGAGGGGCTGTGAGGAAAGGGGTGAGGGGATGGGCTGTGAGGAAAGGGATGAGGGGAGGGAAGTGGGGAAAGGGATGAGGGGAGTGGACTGGGGAAAGGGATGAGGGAAGGGGACTGCAGGGAAATGACTGCTGGGAAGGGACGGCAGGGAAAGGGATGAGGGGAGCGGACTGTGGTAAAAAGGGATGGGGGGGGGGGGGTGATGAGGGAGGGAAGGTGACTGTGGGGAAAGGGATGTGGGAAGGGGAATGAGGGCATCGGTGGGGGTGACAAAGGTAGTAAGGCGTTGCAACAAATTAATGTGATAAGTTGTATTCTCTGGATTCTACAGCAGAGGGCGCCCTACCACAGATGCTAATCAAGGTACACTATACCATAACCAGCCTGAGCATATAATGATATGTATATTATGCAATACATGCACGTGGCTTGGGCTGTCACAACACTCTGACACAGACTACAATAAAATGCTCTTATGCACTGCATTACATATGGACTATCTTCAGCTGTGTTAAGCACCTGTGCATACAAATTTATGCAGGGACTATCTTTGGCTATGATAAGCTTATCACTGCTCCTAGCATTGCAGCATCCACCCTCCAGAAATGGAGAAAAGACATATCTTCTGAAGATGGTGTGCGGCTGCCTATGTGGCGAGGTAATAAAAAATGGACACACACGTAATCCTCTGAGTCTGACCATATGGGACACCAATGTTAATGTACAACCACATATGGTAATAATAAGAATAATAAGAATAATGTACATTTATCATGCGCTCATCAATGCCCTGAGCGCTCACATGATACATATTAACCTAAATATGATACTCTATACACATGTACAGCATAGTCCTACCAAAACAATTTACATAAAGTATTATACCAAAAAACAACAACTGCGGAACACACAGCAACAACAACAGAATACAAATACAGCTGGCTGCATAATCCAAGCACTAAGCAGTCCATCATTTTTAGTGATAGGAACTAACGAAGCTGCACATCTTGATCTGGTGAGTCAGTGTCAGTCATGTGTGGCCCTGAAGTCCAATTTGGGATTATGCAAGATAAAATAAAATATGTATTATACATACATATCTGTTCACATTGAGGGCATGGCTACTTAGTACTTTGCAGATAGTTCAGCTGCTACATAGATCCACTGATATATCATGTACAATATAATGTATACATAATGTTTAATAATTATAATACATATCTGTTCATATTGAGGGCATGGCTACTTTGCAGATAGTTCAGCTGCTACATAGATCGATTGATATATCATGTACAATATAATGTATACATAATGTTTAATAATGATGTATCC
>OY757547.1:18768818-18781318 GCA_963584105.1 Alviniconcha strummeri
TGACATGACGCGACACAAGAATCTGACATGACGTAACTGACGCAAGAATCGACATGTATGACGTAACTGACACAAGAACTGACACGCTGTAACCAACACAAGAACTGACATGCTGTAACCAACACAAGAACTGACACGCTGTAACCAACACAAGAATTGACATGACGCTGTAACTCACACAAGAACTGACACACTGTAACAACATGGGAATTGACATGACGCTGTAACCAACACAAGAACTGACACGCTGTAACAACACGGGAATTGACATGACGCAACTAACACAAGAATTGAATGATGCACCACAAGAATCTGACATGACGGAACTGACACGCTGTAACCAACACAAGAACTGACACGATGTAACCAACACGAGAACTGACACGCTGTAACCAACACTAGAACTGACACGCTGTAACCAACACGAGAACTGACACGCTGTAACCAAACGAAGAACTGACACGCTGTAACCAACACGGGAACTGACACGCTGTAACCAACAAGAGAACTGACACACTGTAACCAACACAAGAACTGACACGCTGTAACCAACACGAGAACTGATATGACGTAACTAACACAAGAATTTACGCAACTAACACAAGAACTGGCGTTGATGATTGTGACGTGCCCAACACAAGAACTGGCATAACGCGACTGACACCAGAGCTGACATGACCGTCACAAGACTAATTAACACAAGAACTGACAAACTGACTATGAAGCGAGTAAGACATGAACACACATCATTTGTGGCGTGACTATGATAAATATCTAATCAAACCTGACACGCGCGACGTACGTGACTGACACAAGAACTGACAATGACGACTAATACATGAACTGACATGACGACTAAGACAAGAACTTACAGCAGTTGCATGACTGGCGTGACTAAGACAAGCACTAGAATGACTGACGTGACCAAGTTCTGTACAGTTTCACTGCCCAAACCTGGTACGGTGGTACTGGTAGGGACCGAAGCACGGGGACTCACCACAGACGGACATACACACACTAGTCGAGCCCTCTGGGGGCCAAAAACTGATGGTTATGTGTGGCTCCGCATTCCCCCCACCCCCTTCTCCTCCCACCCAAACACTCCATAATTGTGTTGCTATTTGTTTGTTTGTTTGCTGTTGTTGCTGTTGTTGTTGTTGTTGTGTGTGTGTGTTTATCTTGCTCAAGTGAATAAATGGGGGGGGGGGGGGGGGGGAGGGTAGGGGGAAGGCGGGTTTGGGGGGAGAGAGGGAAGGGGGGAGGAGGAATCCGTGTCCCACTTTTAACCGAGTCCTAGTTGCACCTACACTCTTGGGCCCTCGTGTCCCAAGGTATCTTCAAACCAGGTTTCATCTCTACAAAACCCTCGTGTCCCAAGGTATCTTCAAACCAGGTTTCATCTCTACAGAACCCTCGTGTCCCAAGGTATCTTCAAACCACGTTTCATCTCTACAGGACCCTCGTGTCCCAAGGAATTTTCAAACCCGAAGTTTCATCTTTATAGTGCCCTCGTGTCCCACGGAATCTTGAAACCAGGTTTCATCTCGACAGGTTCAGCCGGTCCAACCGGTCGAGCGCCAATTTGTCTACGACGCTGACACACAGTACATACACACAGCAAATATGTATTATATGTGTACCCTGTTACTGAATTATCATCGTCGTCATCCGACTCATATATATATTAATAATAATAATAATCAAATTTTATATAGCGCTATTCCCCGCTGAGCGAGCTCAACGCGCTTGTTCACATACGTGTACATAATATATTACATTTACATCTACTAACATATCATATACAAACAATCTCATAATACATATTTAATAAATTACATATATTACGTATATTAATATGCATATATGTTCCGACCATCTGAATAGAAACAGCACGGTCGCTGCTGCAAGGCCAGCAACATCGTCACCGTTAAAATGAACAACACATCGTCATCGTGAACTGAGGACGACCGGTTACTTACCACACTTTCAAAACAAAGATCTCCAAAGCGTCTCCAGTCCAGCAAACCAAAACGTCGTGGTCACAGTCACAAGTGACGACACCGATTGTCAGCCATCCTTCAGTCGCTGCCGCTTGCTGTCTTGCTCAAGTTGTTGTGCACAATTATCGTCTCCAGTCCAACAAACCTCAGAACGGGTCCAAAACGCCGTGGTCACAGTCACAACTGACGAAACCGATTGTCAGGCATCCCGGCTTCAGTCTTTGCCACTTGCTGTCTTGTTCAAGTTGTTGTGCACAATTAGCGTCTCAAGCCCAACAAACCGCAGAACGGGACCAAAACGTCGTGGTCACAGTCACAACTGATGACACAGATTCTCAGCCATCCGTCAGTCGTTGCCACCTGCTGTCTTCTTGTTCATGTTGTTGCACAGAATGAGTTACGCAGACACCGACAGCACATACTATGCAGACACACACACACACAAAGCGGAAGAGGGCCCCCGTTACCCCCTACCCACCGACCGAAAACAAAACCACCACAAGCTACAAAGACGCTATACCACTGAGCTCAATGCGCTCGATCTACACGTAGCCCGCTCTGTAGAGATGGTCTACACGACTGTATCCATTCATAAGCGTGCAACTAGCTTCCAGTGTGCAAGCCAGCGAACTAAACCGCTAGAGTCTATGTCACAGTGAGTGCTCTGCGTTCCGCGAAGGCCGTGACGCCTCACCAGCTTAGAACTCAATAGGCTATTAGGGACCCACTCTTCCCGCCGCGACAGTGCGAGCCGAAAGGCCGTCGCTGTGCAAAGCAAACAAGGGCAAGCACCGTGCAGTCAACAGCAGAACCTCGTTGTCTCAGTGGCTGTAGACCGTGTAGAACATAAATGCGTCACGTAATATCGCCTCTTTCTTTCTTTTTCTTTTCTTTTTCTTCTCTTTTTTAGAGGAGAGACAGACAGACAGACAGACAGACAGCTAATAAAAACAAGAGAGTGTGCGGATGTTGTACGTCGTAATGTATTACCAGAAGGCAAGAGGAAGATTCACGGAGAGAGAGAGGAGGAGAGAGTGAGAGAGATCTGCGCGGTTAAAGACGGAGAGCACGACAGAGAAAGGGGCAATGGGAGTGGGTGAGGAAAGTGTGTGTGTGTGTGTGTGTGTGTGTGTGTGTGTGTGTGTGTGTGTGTGTGTGTATGGGGGTGGGGGGCGACAACTTAGACGCCGAGATGAACTCTTTGGGAACAGTTTGTTCGGTCTTCCACTGTTACAGTTCGTGTTTTTTATTCATCGAGTTTTTGTCACCTGGTCATTTTAAGAATCGTGTGAACTGTGCTTTTACCCACGTTTAGTTGTTAAAAAAAAAAAAAAAAAAGACCCCCGAGGAAGGCAGTCGCCGAAAATTTAGAAACTCTATGCCAACTTCATGTTTTTCATTAATTTTGTCAGTTTTATATATGTAGCCATACAAACCATTCCACAGCACACTCACTGAAGGCAAGACAGAATATTTACTGATCACACAAACACCCACGCACCCACGCCCACGCACAGATATATCAGCCAGTACCACATCAGACTCTGTGGTGCCCGATTATCAATGAACTTACCTGCGTCGTACACCAGATAGGCAGCCGACAGACGCAGTAGCATAGTTAGCCTATGTGCGTATATATAGTAACACTATGGGTGAATCTTCTTCTTCTGCTGTGTATATATTATATATATGTGTGTGTGTGTGTGTGTGTGTGTGTGTGTGTGTGTGTGTGTGTGTGTGTGTGTGTGTGTGTGTGTGTGTGTGTGCGCGCGCGCGCGCGCGCGCGCGCGCGCGCGTATTAATACGTCCCTGCACGGTGATTTCCGTCGCGCACATTCACCGCGCAGGCGGCCGCTGATGAACATACTCATTATTATTACGGCATGCTACAGCTGTCGCCATGTGGCCTACATAATTCTGATGAGTGCTGCGAACGTTCGTGCTGCGCACAAATTTCAGCGTCCATGTCACCGAGCTTCTGATGAATGCTGTGAATGTTCGTGCGCATAACCCCCTGAGCTCAAGACCGAGCCGTGTGAAAGCCGAGGCGGCCGTCCTGGCACTCCCCGTCCCCAAAAAGCCGTAGAGTTTCTGCGGACGTAAAGCAACAGTTGAAGAAGAAGCGCGTAACTTTCAGCAGCATTCATGTCACCGAGTTTCCTTGTTGCGTCTGTACTACGTCCTTGTCTGGCTCTGACTTACGCGATTTCTGCAGTTTACGAATTTGGGGCTGGGGGAGGGCGTTGAAGTTAATGGAACCTACAAAAGTGGACATCACCATCACCATCATCATCATGATGATCATGATCGAGTGGGGCTGTACCTAACGCTACACTGTCACCACCAGGATTCAGTTCAACGTGTATTCAATGAAAGCAGTGAAAACCATTCAGTTTAATGTTGCAAGTAGTGTGAGGAGCAGAGTCACGGTTCCGATCCGACATGATGATGATGAGTTGATGCTTAATGTCCTCAGATGTCATTTGACATATTAGGGACAAGTTGTGACCAATGCCGAAGCACGGTTCAATAAATTCCACATACGTAAGGTGTATGCGTGTTTAGCTGTAACCTGCCACCTGCACTTTTTGGCAGAATGACCGGGGATTTTTTACGTGCTACTGTGGTAACACGGGGGTGGAACGGATACCGAAATAAGAGTCAGCACAGAAAGTCGACCCTGGAGAAGAAAATTCTCCCGCCGTTCCAGCAGGGATTCGAACCCGCGACCTTTCAATCACGAGTCCGGTGCTCTAACCACTGAGCTATCCCCGCCCCCTGCCGATCCGACAGCGTCCGTTTACAAATAAGTACGCCAGCCTAACAACGCTTTTTCGCTAGGCCAAACCCATGGACCTATGTATTATAATACAGGTCCCCGGTCAAGCCGTCTCACTACCATTCCCAAGACCCGACTTGAACTGACAGAGCTTATTATTGTCCTTAGATATTTCCAGGTAAGTAAGTAAACATGATGCTTAACGTCCACAGAAACCCTGAGGCTTATTAGGGACGGGGAGAAAGGGGGAAGGGGGTATGGAGGTGGGGGGAGAGGGACATTATATACCTCTCGCTACACTGTCACCGCCACAATGACTTCTGCATTAAGATAGGCAGCGTTGAGAGCAATTTTAATGTTTCATAATTGTGAGGGACAAAGTCACAAGACAGTGTCCACAGACCACAACTTGTGAAGAGAAAGGACAGCCGAAGCAGATTCGAACCGAGGTCCCTCTGCTTACCACCAGCCTAACGCCTTACCGCCCGGCCAAACCGGCTCTCGAAATGTATTTCCAAGAAACCAACGCATCTTATAGTTAACACCACGCCATGATGACCTCACGGCAGAGCCGCCAAAACCAAGGGGATTTCCCTACAGAGTCCACACACAAAGCACGGCCGTTTTCACCAGCCCGTCAGCACACAGACACAACTGCGGTATCTCTGGTCAACGTATAATCAGACAGAGAAATTATGCAAGGCCACAAATATGCAACTTTTCACGGACAGCAGAAGCGGTGCAAAAACGAAAGGCTTCCCATCTCGTACAGAGTTCGCGTTAACCGGTATTTCCAGTATTTTACTGGTTATGATCAGCATCTATAAATACCGGGGTGGAGGGGGGGGGGGGGGGGTTGCTGTACGATTTTGTTTTTATTTTACCGGTTCTCAAAAACAAAAAAGCAGAGAGCGCCCGAGAGAGAGAGAGAGAGAGAGAGAGAGAGAGAGAGAGAGAGAGAGAGAGAGAGAGAGAGAGAGAGACAGAGAGAGAGAGAGAGAGAGACAGACAGACAGACAGACAGACAGACAGACAGACAGACAGACAGAGACAGACAGAGAGGGAGAGAGAGAGTGTGTGTGTTCTAGACATAACGGGGAAGGGAGCAGGGTGATTGCTAACCGAGCTCTACTGAGACGGCCGTGTATCAGCCTGGCAGGCTACAGCAATTGACAGGTTTCCATGAACCATTTTCGTCACACGGTTTCAATGCCGCCACTTCAGACTAGTGCATACGCTATTTGGCTGGAATCGTGGGCTTTGAGGAACTGAATTTGTTAGGTTATGTTCATTTCGGAAATACCGAGTGCGCAGGTCAGTATTTACGACAGGACTCGATGTTCATTTCTCTACGGAAACACTGAGTGCGCAAGTCAGTATTCCCAACAGGACTCTTCATTTGAACTCAGCATGATTTCGACGGCCTTTTGATTCGATGGAGTTGATGTACCTTTACTCGCATGCTAGGCGAGAGTTCCCGTAAGCGACTCTGGTCAGTCATGGCTGCTCAGGCGTCTTTCGAGCGCCACTTAAAACAACTCCCTTCTGCTGTTATTTAAATCAGCATGAATAAAATTTTCACTGAGAAAATGTAATGGGTAAAAAAAAAAAATAAAAAAAAAAAAAAATTGTTCTGAATTTAAACAAAATGATGATCTGAAACAAGGTTGACAGCTACAACGGTTCTCTAAAACAAGATCCACTACAAATAAACGGTTAAAAAGAACGATAATTTTAACTGATGGGACAACACAAGACGTGCAATTATTTGCCTTTGGGTTTGTTTTTATTATAATTTATATAAACATATACATAGATTTTGTTTTAAGAATATAGTTATTTCAATGGTATCTTAGGGGTGAAACGATCGGTTAAAGACTAACATAGGTGGATGTCATCGCGGCGGTACACTACCTGTCCTTCCGCGCAGACTGACCATGAGAATCAGTCGCGGTACTTCCCTTGCGGCGCCAAAGCCGCAGTGCTGCACGTGCCGCCAAACAAACTCGGTCACTTCCGGAATTAGGTCAACAATCGGATACGTGTCGGGTCGTGGGCCTTGAAAGCTGAAGTGCTGCACGATTATGGCCATGCCTTGCCACGCGCACAAAGAGAAACACTAGCTGACACCACTCGATGTTCCAATTTCTCTTCACGCATCGCAGTAAAACCGCACTGTACAGTAGATCCGGGGTGACTGTACATTTCCATTCAGTTGTTTAATGTATACACTCGTGACATCTCATTCTCAAGTGGCCTTAGTTACTAATATTTGTGGTACAGTCACCGTCAGCAGCAAATTTCACAAATCAGTGACAGAGGATTTCTTGTGAGCCCTTAGGAAAAGAAAGGGGGATTCAATGCACTTAGTTTCAGTGGCAATGAAACCAGGACCCCCTCCCCCCCATCACCTGCAAAAAAGCGCCCCAGCGCCCCCCCCCCCCCAAAAAAAAAAAAAGAGAGAGAGAGAGAGAGAGAGAGAGAGAGAGAGAGAGAGAGAGAGAGAGAGAGAGAGAGAGAGAGAGAGAGAGAAGAAGAAGAAGAAGAAGAAGAAGAAGAAGACGAAGAAGAAGAAGGTGGAGGAGAGAGAGAGAGAGAGAGAGAGAGAGAGAGAGAGAGAGAGAGAGAGAGAGAGAGAGAGAGAGAGAGAGAGACGTGCAAGCACACTTGTTATCACTTGTCTTAGTATCAGAATTTCAACTGCAGCGCACATGGGCGGCAACCATCCACGTTGCGTTATCAAGCCTGCAGATCTGTGCAGCTGAACTCTTTGTGTCAGTTTCGGACATCCTGGATCGCTGTCAGCAACACTGCTCTCAAGAGTCAGCCTCGTTCTGTCACGTGGGCCTGGTAATACTAAATTGAATCAACAAAGCGACTAACAGGACCACGCCTGCTTGTCTAAACACAGCAGTCTGACACGTTGTTTTATTCAGTTATAATTATGTGGGGTCATGGCCGATGGGTAATGGCTGATTACTCATTCAGTTCAGTTCAAGATGGTATCTATGCAACAAACAAACAAATACAAAAAATATTCACTCCACCCCATCTCTCAAAAGTTTCCCCAAGGTTGCCTTTGACTTGTGAGTTTGAAACAGTTCCAAGGCTTGTCTGATTGAAATCAGTCTGCCAGTAAGCGTCAGTTGCACAGACCTTCTTTTTTTTTTACATTCTATTTCTTTTAGTATTTGTACTTCTTTGCCCCTTGTGGGACATTTGGGTCACAGTAGCTGCAAGACTGCAGTGCTACCTATTCCTCTCAGTGTGTGTAGTATTTTTGTGTGTCCAAACAATACATAATATTATATACAGTATGTATCACATGGTTGCCAGTGTTTGGGATTTTCCTGAACAAATGCCCGGATGCTGATGCACACAACTACACATGAGAGCTGTACGGATACCGTAAGAGTCTAAGAGAGTCTGCATTGGAAGTTGACTGGCAGAAGAAGAAAAAACTGCCGCACTGGGGACTCGAGCCGCGTCAGTATTATGCCTGGCTTTTCAGCTGGACACTACCAACTGAGCTATCCCGGCACATGAACCACACCTCATATTTTACTCTCTACCTTTGAGTCTGACTGCAAAGGATGCAGGCATGATCATGACAATGCCTACTCTCAATGGTGAGGTGCCCAAGCACTTGGAGAGTGTGCTCATTAGTCCAGTGATGAAGTGACAACAATGGGGACAGGTTAAAATTAAACTGTTACTGTGTTAGTGCAACTTTAAAGTTCAAACCAAGATTCAGGAGGACCCCCCCCCCCCCCCCCCCCCCCCAATTTCTCCTCTCTGTCCTCTTTTGCAGCAGAGCCAGCTAAGGTCTAGCGTCACACTCATATTAGCCACAGGCACAGTGAGCTTTTTGCCTTGTGAGCCTACTTAACAAGTCGTAAGGTTCTGCAATTTAATTAAACAATACTTTCAGATCTAGTTTTAATTTAGATTGAATACTGCTGTTGTATGACAAATGTATATATATATGCTATCACAAACTCCAAGCACTGGTTTACGACATCCTTCCTTCAACCACGACTGTATTTAGTTACGCCATAGGGTCCAGAAAACTGTCAGCTAACGAGCAGTTTTTTGCTGGTGCTCAAACAGTAGTAAGTTTGTTACAAGCAACTCAAATAAAACAAGGCATATCATTTATAGCCACCAACAAAGTTTACACCAGCACAAATAAAACCACAATTGTTTGAATCAAGACGGAACTCTTTCTTTTCTTTTTAACCTGGGATGGATGTGTCTCATGTTTACGTGCATGCTTGGGCGCTAGGTTGCTTCTAGAGTCATATTAGTACCCAAACCTTTCAGAGGGTGCAGATTGCGTCGCTGGACAGCTGTGCAGAGATAAAGAGTGCCCCTTCAGTGGTGTCACTAAATCTGGCAGTTTGGAGGAAGGTGCTGGAAAGCAATGCTCGGAGTGTGACGCTATCACTGTATATCAGGTTATGGTAGCTCTTGAAAGAGCTAGTAATTAATATTCTGGTTTGCAGTTTAATTATGGGGACCATGTTGGACGATCTGAACATCTTCAAGGGTAGAGGTCATACAACCTGTTTTCAATTCTTACAACAGTTCACTGCTGCACGTGTGGGAAAGGGAGGGAAAAAAAACTTCAATCGATGGCACTTTCCTCCAAGATTGGATGCGAAACAGCTGATGCTGGTTCTTTCTTTTTTGATCTTTTTATTACTATTATATCTACCACTAGTAGTAGTACCAGTGTCACAGCAGTACTTGTAGAACTTTACTCATGAAGAAAAGTTTACTAATAGTAATACTAGCATATCAGCACATGATCAGGTATAATTCTATACATATTATATATATATAATGTACACACTGTCACTGATACCAGGAATGGTGATACTATAGTAACTGATCCTGCATGATAAATTATATATGATCTATGGTAAAAGACACACACTTTATTTTAAAACTGTAGATTACAATTGGTGAAAAAACTTTACAAGCTGAAACTGAAATGCGTCACGGTTTCTTCGTGACACAAAACCATAGTGTATAGTGTACACACACACTCACACATACACACACACAGAGCAAGTTTGCTTGTCTAGTTTTAATGCCGAGGTTCACTGGTGACTGACCAGTGACACAGACTGACTGACTGGAATTTAGTACTGTGTAACTATAAGGATAGCTCCAGACAGGTTTCTGTTATTCGAAGGCTATAGTGCCTACCGGGCAACATGTCCTTGATACAGTTACAACACAACCAAACGGTAGAAAAAGACCGAATTAAAGAGGGTGCGAAGGGTGGGGGGGACGAGGAGGGGAGGGGGAGGGGGGCAGTCAAGAAGACAGACGGGGGGGCGGGGGGTCAACAAGACAGACAGCCGGAACGGGCGGGACGAATATCATGCAATGCTCGATTATCACAACCCCTGCAGCTATATGAAAATTAACCAAGCAACATTATCTTAAAGTGTAATTCGTTCAAACGAAAGTTATGACCACACGAACATAAAAAATGCATTTTAACTCCCCACTGAACTCTGTATGTAACCATCAACAAGATGTTTTTATATTCAAACCGCTATAATCATCGAAAAGCAAACTATAGCTTACTCTCACCTCAAATCAAACAGATGATCGTCGGTCATAAAGCTACTAAAACACACGCTTCTTTATCTGAAATGTGAATGAAGAGGGAGATAAAACAACTTTCCACCATGTTGTTAACCTCGTAACACAGTGGGAGAAAAAGGTGGACCGGATGTCAGAACGGATTTGTCTCATCGTCATGATCCATTGAGTAACCGAGTCAGTTTAAATAATAAATGCTCTGTACAGTTGTATCTACAGCACTTTTGACAATAACTGAAAACAATTGTTTCATTCCCTGTGTGTGTGTGTGTGTGTGTGTGTGTGTGTGTGTGTGTGTGTGTGTGTGTGTGTGTGTGTGTGTGTGTGTTACTTAATTTATACTCAGTTTATTTTCACCCTAAATGAACTTGCCTTCACAAAAATGTTGTGTTCAAGAAGGCTGACCTAATTTTTCCAACTGTTCAGTGATCAGAATAACAACATAATAGATTAAGACCATAATCTTAAGGAATAAGACCTTAATCATTGTTTTTATAATGCTTCACTGATTTTTTTTAATGATTTTTTTTCTCTTTTTTTTCAGTTTAAAATATTGCACCATTGACTGTAACAGCAAGACACTATATCAGGAACACTGTCAAGTGTCAGGCTTGTTCATGCCTGCACATGTGCATTTTTTTAAAATATTTTTTCCCTGCAGTTTTCTTCTTTTATCCTACATTAATGTAAATTGAGTGCTTTGTAGTAGCCATTGTGTATTGTCTGTTTCTGCCATTGTGAAGTGTTTCAGGCTCACCACATCATGAGGCACTTGACAAGTGTTCAGTATTTATTTATTATTATTTCAGTACATTATTATTAAAGCATTATTCCAGGTAATTTTGGGTTTGGTGTATGCAGATTGAGAGAAAGGGGGTGTATGTCTGAGTGTGTATGTGCATGTGTTTCATGACATAGAATCGTTGTGCGATTGGACAACAGCTTTAGTTTCCCACTGGGATGAATAAAGTATAGTTATTGTTACCTTGCAGGAAATTCAGATTGCATTACCTGAGAAGTCACAGCAGCCACAAGAGGAGCGCTATCCATCATGTGTGTGTAGTATATTTGCATGTCCAAGCAATAGTATAGCTGACAGCATTTGGGACTTTTAATGTATGCACAGCTGTTGATGCATGCGATTGCACATGGGGGCTATATGGACACTGTAAGATAGTCTGCACTGGAAACTGACCCAGGGATCCAAGACTCAGGGACTCAAACCCATCTCAGTATTGTGCCTGACTATTCAGTCGGACACTCTACCAACTGAGCTATTTTTGACCTTATTATTATCGTTATTATTGTGACAGCTGACCTGGTGATTCCTTGTATGCCCCTCTTTGATCTTGTTCCTCAAGTGAAGCAAATTGGGAGATGTGAGACTTCTGTACCTTATATGGTTATATATACCAATCAAAGAGGAAGTGTGTGCAATACAGGTGAGCTATGGTACTTGTCATTCTTGCATGCAGCCAACCCCCCTAACTGATCATTTGAAAGTCAGATCAGTATACAGAAAATGAAAATTCATACACTGATGTACAATCAGGGACATTTAAATACAAAATCCTTGATTTTAAGATCTAGACACACAAATGGCCTTGATTTTCAGTTGTGGTCTTTTTTGTATTTTTCTTTTTATCTCTTCTACCTAGATGTTTCACAAAGCATGTATTGATAATATTCATGTGAGTTCCTTTAATCTAATAACCAACACCTGGCAATATAATACACTTTATTCAGATCCACCAGAAATAGTCAGTTATGCATTAAAGTTATTTAAACTATAATTTTAAAAAAAGAAGATCAGAATTAAAAAATAAAACAAAACTGTACACAGTACAATCTTATAGACTAATTGAAACTTCCAACTACTAGTACTAGTGCAAAAGAAAAAAGAAAAGAAAAAATCAATGCACTACAAAAGATTTCATGTGAAAGCCTTGTGTCCTATGTCATGTGTAAAGGAAAAGCAAGCAATACTTTTTTCTTTTTTAAGTCATTCCAAATTGTGCTGACACAATTCACTGTTGCAACAGTAACTGCCCTTGCCCAGGGCCAAGGCTAGAGCAACAGGGTCAAGGGTCAGGTACCTGATG
>OY757547.1:18783818-18836318 GCA_963584105.1 Alviniconcha strummeri
GTCCTTTTTATGCACTAAGCCATGTGTAATATATTTTGGCATCTTAGAATGTTTATCTAACGTTTATTTAGACGCAGGATCAAGCTTAATCAGTAGCTGATGCCTTTCTAGGTCCATTCTTTTTATACTTTTATAGCCATTGTCTGCATGGCGCACTTTGTTTAGTACTAGTGAATAGTAATGAAACGTTGTTTTGACTCGATTAAAGTAATTTTGTGTTGATCAATGCTTTGTCGTATAGTATTTTGCTTAGCTGACTTCATGTTTAGTGTTCATTTTGGGTTGAAAATAACTTATTACGTATTGTGTACTGTAGTAGCTAAGCTGTATTCATAGGCTACTTAATATCACTATCAGTGCTGCTGCGACTAAGGTAACGCGCACAAGGCGAAAGTTCACACCGATTGTTTTAGTACTAGTCTTTGAATTTGTCTTGCTTCTCTTACAGAGCGTTGTATTGTAATTGTTATGTACCATTTTAACCGTGGGAGCGTGCTCTTTATTCCGATGTAAGTTTTACTGACATTTATATTTTGTACATTGTGTTAGTTGTGATTTAGTTGTACGAATCTGTTTATAGACAGGCACAAGCCACATTTCCCACTCTTGTTGTAAATAAAATAAGTCATGTGTGTACATATTGTTTATACGGTTTAAAAGATTGTAACTGTAGCTTTTATTTGATGTTTTTCATGTTTTAATTGGTTTAGTTATTGTACAGGAAACTGTATTTGTGCGGGCCAAGGAAACACAGTTGTCAGCCATTTTGTGGTCCAGAGGGCTGTTTTGATTGTAGCGATAGTGTGTGTTCCTTGCAGCCCGCACCATTCTCTTATCTATGCGTGCGCATGAGGATTTTGGGTGTGCTGAAAATTGTCTGCGGCTGAGTAAATAAAACCTGATTGCTGCCATACGCCTGCTGTGGTCTCCATTTTACTGACTCTGCTGCCTGTGTCCTGTCTTTTGACCACTCCACTCCATTACAAAAAAACAAAACAAAAAAATACAAAAAAGTCAGAGATATGAAGCTAAAAGTTTGCATTTGATTTACACTGCCTATAATCATACAGTTAGTAATAAATCTGCAGTTTTCATCCATGATATTTAATGCCCATGAAACTGCACAGCACCTTTAAACATGCTCGATTACAACCAGACAGAACATCAAGACAGCAGCAAATCATGACTGCAGCAGACGGAAGAGTGGAAGTTGCAGAGTTGAGAGGTGCACAGGAAACTGTCAACCGCATGCTTATAACATGTCCCAAGCCACAGGAAGTTCATTGTACTATCACTCACACATACAGGGAAGTCCTCACTATGAAGGTCACGCAATGCTGATCCCAGCAGCCTCTTACTGTCCTAGATACAAGTTGTGCGTGTAGTGGTTTGAAGATATGAGAACATGGAGATTGTGAATCAGCACATGCACGGGCTTCTTTTGGTGCAAGTCTCGAATCAGTGCATGTGCCAGCTTTATTCAGTGCAAGTCTTGAACTGGCAGCCAGCTTCATTCGGTGCAAGCCTTGAACTGGCAGGTAACATCCATATTTCAGATCCAAAATGATCCATTCTTCTACCCTCCCCCTCCCCTCTTTCTACTGAAATGAAACTTTGGAAGCAACCAAAACTCTCAAAAGCTGAAGTATACAGCAGAGCCAGCCATGGATTCAGTTCAGTTCAGTCTGGATCAAGATTGTACAGAAATTCCATAGCAGCAACAAATAAAATATTTAGTCTGTGAGTGACGCCAACCAGTGAGCCTTTTTTTTCTTCTTCAAATTTAAATATTTAATTTTCCTGTTTAAAAATGGGGTGGCTGCGGCTGTCACGTATAATCATATTGCTGTCTGGTACAAATCCCTGGTTTGTTCAAAATTGTGGTCTCTGCTCTGTGTGCATGTGACTGATTATAAATACCATTTGGATGAGACAGGCTGCCCCCAGCATACATTGCAAGCAAGAGTTTCCCATGGAGGCCAAGCCCTCCAAACCTTGACAATTACTATCATCATCATATACTACACAAGCAACCACAAATTCCAGGACAGAAAAGGTTGTGTGAAAACCTATGTGATCAAATCGATCAAAAACACCTGTCTAGCATTTAAAATAAACACAACAGCAACACCCCGTTGTGTTCAAATCCATTATTTTCTTGAAACCTTTCTCAACTGACAATTGACTGAAACTGAAAAATGCTGGGCATCACAAATGCATATATATATGTAAACATCTGTGTAATTAAATATGATGCAGACATGCCTGTCAACCCATACAGTTTACAGGCATAAAATACTCTCTTTTTTCTCATTATTTTGGGGGGGATATGGCCATACTGGAAAATGGATACAGGAAAACATAACATTCATGAGATTTTGTTGTTGTTTTAAACTGAGCTAAAAGACTGAAAAACTGTCAAACATGCAGCTGACAAATGCCATCGCCAAATGCACATTGACTGGCTGAGTGCAATAGGCCAAGAAATCTCGTAGGAAGTGAGATTTGAAGTCGCACACATGTATTTGGCACAACATTGCTTCTTCCTTCCACTGCCACACATACCAGTTGGAATTCAAAATGCTGCTGCCACCAGCAAAAAAACAAAAGACCCCGGCCTGCATAAGGGAAGTACAGGTTCACAAACTCTTAACTAAGGTTTACTCCCAAAAGGGGTTGACATGCAGCTATGTGCAGATCAGTGTCCCTCTCCTGTACTCTGATAACACCCTGTTTTAGCTGTAAGCGCACAAAAGGGTAACCCTAAGCAAATGTGGCTTTGCTGTCCCTGTCACAATAGAATTTGCTGCTGTGATGATGGTGTTTTGTGTTTCAGTGCTGCATCATGATGTCCTTGCTGCTGTGATGATGGTGTTTTGTGTTTCAGTGCTGCATCATGATGTCCTTGCTGCTGTGATGATGGTGTTTTGTGTTTCAGTGCTGCATCATGATGTCCTTGCTGCTGTGATGATGGTGTTTTGTGTTTCAGTGCTGCATCATGATGTCCTTGCTGCTGTGATGATGGTGTTTTGTGTTTCAGTGCTGCATCATGATGTCCTTGCTGCTGTGATGATGGTGTTTTGTGTTTCAGTGCTGCATCATGATGTCCTTGCTGCTGTGATGATGGTGTTTTGTGTTTCAGTGCTGCATCATGATGTCCTTGCTGCTGTGATGATGGTGTTTTGTGTTTCAGTGCTGCATCATGATGTCCTTGCTGCTGTGATGATGGTGTTTTGTGTTTCAGTGCTGCATCTTGATGTCCTTGCTGCTGTGATGATGGTGTTTTGTGTTTCAGTGCTGCATCATGATGTCCTTGCTGCAGCTGTGCATCCTCGCTGCATGGGCTGCAAGCGATCTCATGAATACGATCTGAGGTTCTGCTGCTAGTTCTGCATGATCAAAGCTGTTCAGAAGTTCCATAATCTGGTTTCATCTGAAAGACCATCTCCGAACACAGACCACCAGTTCTGCATGATCAAAGCTGTTCAGAAGTTCCATAATCTGGTTTCATCTGAAAGACCATCTCCGAACACAGACCACCAGTTCTGCATGATCAAAGCTGTTCAGAAGTTGCATAATCTGGTTTTGTCTGAAAGACCATCTCTGAACACTGACTACCAGTTCTGCATGATCAAAGCTGTTCAGAAGTTTCGTACTGCGGTTTCATCTAAAAGACCATCTCTGAACACAGACCACTTCCTAACAGAGACCCGTAACCAGCTGTTCACAATTCACATTGTTTGGGGAGTGGGGATAGCTCAGTGGTTAGAGCACTGGACTCGTGATCGAAAGGTCGCGGGTTTGAATCCCTGCTGGAGCGGCGGGAGAATTTTCTTCTCCAGGGTCAACTTTCTGTGCTGACTCTTATTTCGGTATCCGTTCCACCCCCGTGTTACCGCAGTAGCACGTAAAAGACCCCGGTCACTCTGCCAAAAGTGCAGGTGGCAGGTTACAGCTAAACACGCATACACCTTACGTATGTGGCTTTGCATGAAGTGACACGGTGCATGGTTGTATGGTGTACACAGAACGCGCCAAGATTGACTCTCTCTGGCCGCAGATTCTTGTGGCACCAGCCATGCCAGCGCTGTAAGTACACCACTTCAGTGGATATTCAAAAACATGCTATAAAAACTATTCACTCATGTAGAATCACATGCGAGCGCAGTGAGTCTGCTCGAGAGTGGAGAATAGAGCTATATAAAAGTGATTAATAATAATAATTATAATAATAATAATTTGTGAATCTTTTCTTGGGTGTCACACATTATGATCTTGTGAAACCAGTTCACACTGACAGACCTGTTTATCCCCTAAATGCACAGGTGTAGTTTGGGCCATCTAAATGTGTAGTCAGGAGGTACAATGTGTAGTCACAGTGCATCACTTGAAACTGGAATAATAAATATCACTTTTCTGAGACGCTATGCAAGTGTGTAGGCACAGTGCCCAATCCTAGTTTAACCCTACCTGATTGAGTGACTAAAAAGAAAAGAAAAGAAAAAAGAGGAAGAAAAGAACAACCCCCCTCACCCCCCCCCCCCCCACCCCACCTCACCCAACACACACACAACCAAAAACAAACAAACAAACAAATAAAACAACAAACTGACAAGGAATATTCTCACCTTTCCCTTTGTTATCCACCGTGACCTTGAGAGACTCATCATGCTCGATGGCTTGGGCATCAAGGTCCAGGCTGCTGCTGCCATCTTCTGTGAACCTCAATGTGACGTTCCCTGAAAGTACGAAAGCCTGTCAAGAACTGTGGCTCTGAACCATGAAGGAATACTGGTCTGTGCAGGCCAATTTTGTCCTGCAAAAAGAACGTTCATTTTCCTCATGATGAGCCTGAATGGGAAAGGGGAGAGTACTGATGTAATAACTTTTAATTTTTGCACGTAGAGTATAGAGAGAAAAAAGCCATAACATTGTGTATAGCTAAACTCTCACAGAACATGACTATCAAGGAACTTGAGAAACATTTTATTCTCACTACATGAATGTGTTTCAGGACTGAAGTAAAACCATGATGAAGTCAGGAAGGGGGAAGGAAGAAAGGAAGGAAAAAGACTGGGGAAGAAAGGAAGGCAAAGGGAAGACAAACGGGAGGCTGACGGAAGGGGGAAGGAAGTGACGTTGTGGACTGGAAGCAGTGTACTGCTTAAGGCCAAAACAGGAGAGTGACAGGTTCGATGCAGTTTGGGCATTGTATATATAAAATTATTAAAAATAGTATACCCAATGACAGACGTGCATACCTTTCTGTGTGAGAATGTTGACACCATCTTGCCTGGTCACAAACACATCCACTGAGCCATTTTCAAGTTCAGCAGACAGCTTACCATCTAAAGAATCTAAATGAGAGGTAAAAACAAATACACAAAATTAAGAACAAAACAGTTTCTCTCTAACAAAAATTAGTGCATGTGTGATCGTGTGTGTGTGTATGTGTGTGTGTGTGTTAGCATACATGTACATGTGCGTGCATGCATGTGTATGTGAGTGTGTGAGTGCTTGCATGCATGAGTGTGTGTGTGTGTGTGTGTGTGTGTGTGTGCACGTGCACGCGTGCATGCTTGCATGCATGAGTGTGTGTGTGTGTGTGTGTGTGTGTGTGTGTGTGTGTGTGTGTGTGTGTGCACATGCATGCGTGTGCATGCATCTGTGTGTGCAAGTGTGTGCATCCATGCATGTGTGTGCATGCATCTATATGTGTGTGTGTGTGTGTGTGTGTGTGTGTGTGTGTGTGAGTGAGTGTGTGTGTGTGTGCATGCGTGTGCAGGCACTGTGTGTGTGTGTGTGTGTGTGTGTGTGTGTGTGTGTGTGTGTGTGTGTGTGTGTGTGTGTGTGTGTGTGTGTGTGTGTGTGTGTGTGTGAGTGCATGCATATATAAATATGTATATGTGTGCGTGTATGTGTGTGTGCAAGTGTGTGCATGCATGTGTGTATGTGTGTGCGCATGTGCATGTGCACATGTACATGTGTATGTGTGTGCATATCTGCATGCATGGGTTCACATGTGTGCTAATAACTGTAAGACTTTAATACCATCTGCATGTTTCTGACCTACCCACAGTCAAATTTCCATGAACACTCTTGGCTGTCATGTCACCATGGCAATCGCGGATGTGCAGGTTACCAGACTCTGATGAGCAGTTGGACTGAACAGCATAGACAGTCTTAATGTTGATGTCACCCGACTCTGTCACACACTGGATACTTCCACCTTGGAATCTGTCTCCACTGATAGACTGCCAGCAGAGTAACCAGGCAAACTATAAAATATGTGACAAAGAGGAGCATCTGCTTAGACTTGAAACTATAGCTAACTTTGGGCTTAGACAGCTTTGCCCACAATATTTGTCACCATCAATAAACTAATTTGCCTCAAATGTGAAAAATGACATGAAATGAAAAGAAGGAAATGAGAGAGAGAGAGAGAGAGAGAGAGAGAGAGAGAGAGAGAGAGAGAGAGAGAGAGAGAGAGAGAGAGAGAGAGAGATTGGATTGGATTGGATTGGATTGGATGGTTTATTGTATATGAGCAATATTGCTCCTTACAATGAAAAAAAAAAAGAAAAAAAAAAAAAAGAAAAAAAAAAGGAAGCCAATAATGAACCAAAACGAGCAATTAACGAAATGCAAACCGAAACGAGAGAAGAAAAAAAATGAAAAAAATCAACACATGTCGCGGATTCCGTGACAGTTTCAATGTCCGGGGGTTTCTCCTTTTCTTTTGTATCAGCGACAGTTCTACACAGCGGTCATGCAGACCTAGCTATCACTCATTAAACGGCAGCCATGACAATTAACCCATGTATTCTCTCACTAAATCTGCAACAGTGTTGAGACGATGTTCCAGAAAACTGCAGGCGTCTCTGTACTGGTCACGGCTGACTGGCGGCCACCAGTTGAGCGGCCCGATCACTCCTCTCTCCCTCTCTGTCACAGCTTTCCGTCCTCGCTTCATCCACCAGTGATCAAGCGTTTTGCTTTTATTGTTGTACAAGAAAATGAAATCCTCGCTTTCTGCGATTAGAATTTCTCCGTTATTGCGTGTGTCTGCAACGATTTTCACGAAGCTCTTGTTTCTGTTTCTGTCTCTCAGCCATCGTTGATCGAGCCTGTCCATGACACAACCTACTTGTTCTTTGACCTTTTCAATGCAAAATCCCTCTTCACGAGCTTTTCTTTCTGTCGGGGTCATGGCAGCTGTTGGTGTGTTTTGTGTACTGCTGTCAGTAGGCTCACCTTCCGTTGGTATCCCAGACCTGGAATCAACAGTAGGGAAGCCCGGGGCTTCTGTGTCAACACACTTATCTTCAACTACGCTGTATTGATATTCACCGCTGTGTAGCTGTGTGTTCTTGTCCTTGTCTCTGAATGTTGCACGTGCAAACACACCAGTAGCTGCTTCATGCATGTCAAGACACGGGGGAAAAACTTCGTGCTGTGATGTGTTGTGTACGTCTCGATATTCGTGTTCATGTGCACAGGGCTCTGGGGTTTTCTTAAACAGTTCGAAGCCAAAATCAATAAAGTCACTTGCCTGTTGATTTTTCAGTCCGTCCATCTGACGTTCTTTCTGTTGACTAAAACGTTTGCTGTGTTCTTCTGCTCTTTTCTTGTCTCTGTTTTGTTGACTTGGCGGTTTCCGTCTGTACTGCTGCACCGTGTGAGTGTTGTGTTCAGCCATGGAGGTCAAAGCTGTCAGACGTAGCACGACCACTGTTTTTGATCCCTCACTGGAAACTTTCCATGAAGACAGCTGGTTTTCCATCAGCAGGACCTCTAGGGTTCCTTCTACAGCGGCTGGAAGTCCAGCAACTGGCATTTTGATGTAGAAACTAGAGTTCAGCTAAAAATTTAGCAGCAGCTCAGATTTCTTCGTCCTGCCCGGTCACGGTGTATCACGTGATCCCGAGAGAGAGAGAGAGAAAGAGAGAGACAGACAGACAGACAGACAGACAGACAGACAGACAGACAGAGACAGAGAGACTGTGCATCAAGAGACATAATCTGAATGACCTCAAAAATTGTATGACACTTATAAACCATAGAGACAAAACTACACTGACCACATCTGATCAACACCTACTATTTGTTATCATGTCATTGTGTCAATCATCAATGTGTCACATGTAAAAAAAAAAAAACTGCATGTCCATAAATTCAACAAGAGCAGCCTTTGAATAATTGGTGCAGTTGGAAGTAAGTAACCTGGTGTTTTATGGCCAGCATGCAGTTGAGAGTCTACTCACCAAGGAACACAAAGTGTTAAAAGAGGTGGCCCTCAGAGGGGGGGGGGGGGGGGGGAGGCTAGAGAGAGAACTTGAACTCAAAAACTTTAGAGACAGAGAGAGAGAAAGAGAGAGAATGGGAGGGAGAGGGAGAATTATGATGTGTCCAACATGTTGAATTCAAAACAGAAAATAAATTCAAATTAAGGTTTTCGTATTATGAATATTATAATATAATTATTATACATGTATCAAAATGACCAGAGAATTTGTTGCAAGTTTGGTTTTCTCTCATGTTTATGAATACTACCCAACTACACCAAGCCAAACAACAAAAATGCTGCCTCTCTTACATGTATTAGGTAGGTCCAGCCAAATTTTGAACAGCAAGCAATGCAATCCATTAATATGTGATAATGAAGAGGGTCACAAGGCAAGTACACAAACCAAATTTCATTAATTTATCTATAATATTTTTTGAGATATCACCCTTCAAATAGTCATCATTTTAGGCATTTTAGGCGCATTTTACAAAATGCCATTTTTGTATGGCTCTAACATAAAAAGTATTGGTCACACATCCACCCAACTTGTTTTACACAGTGTCTGCACAACATAGACTAAACACAATTTTTTCAGTAGTTATCCTTACTCAAATTTTGGAGATGCAGAGTGCCAAAAATGGAAAAATCACTCATTTTGACACTGTCCGATCGCCAGTCTTTGATGGTACCATGACAAGCTCAAACATAACATGGGAATGGAAAGAGGTACAACCATAATTCTGGTATCAACTGATTCAGCATTAATTAGACAATACAAATTCACAAGTCTAAAGAAGTGAAAGCTAAAATTTACCTACAGAGGCAAGTTTCCATGAGAAAAAAGGGTGCAAATATACTGCGAATCTTTGATGGTAATAGCATTAAAGTAAATCAAACTCTGGAATGGAAAGAGATACAGCCATGGTTCTGGTATCTGCAGATTTAGCATTAATCAGAGAAGGGAAATGCACAGCATATGGAAATTTAGGCAAATTTTAGATATATGTAGACTTGTTTGAATGAGTAAAAGAAGTTAAAAACTGCAGTCCAAGTGTGGCCTCGTGGTAGATGTTGAGGCCTGCCTCACTTTCTAGGACCAATTCTCTCCTCAAAATGATGAAACTGATCATCCTCTGAAATCATTAACAAAGAAATATATTTATAAACAAACATGTAAAAAAGATTTATTTCAACATAAACAGCACACTAACACTTAATACTCACCAATTAAATACACTTAATTAGTTAATACTCACCGATTAAATCATCAAATTCTGAAGTTCAGTTGTAAATAACACTTACTTGACTTTGTGTGAATCATGCAGTAAACACTTGAGAAATAAATAAATCAGAAAGGTACAAACAGAAGGAATCAGACAAGAACTAATTTTCAGGTATCTGCATGACTACTGCTACTACCAGTCTCAGCTATTGAAACAATCCCAGAAACAAAAACCCGACTGGAGTCACTCTCGCCATTATTTGACAATACTTAAAAACAAAAAACTTCCCTATTTTAGTTTAGATAAAAGACTTGGATTATTAAGGAAAAGTAAACTAACAAAAATTGGAGTCCCACATCAATGACATTAAAAGATTTACATGCTCAAAACTGTATTTAACATTGCTCTGTGAGTATTTTATTTTCCCCACCCCCTACCACCCCCACATTTGATGTGGCTCTTGAAGTGTGTGTGTGTGTGTGTGTGTGTGTGTGTGTGTGTGTGTGTGTGTGTGTGTGTGTGTGTGTGTGTGTGTGTGTGTGTGTGTGTGTGTGTGATTATTTCTTTCATTTTGTTTCGTGTTCAGTCTTTCTTACTGACTTAGTTTACTTCTGTCTTGTTACCATAGTCTTGTCTTGTCAATCATGCTTGCAAATTCAAAAAACCAAAAAACTTGTCATTATTACTTCTTCTTTTTTTAACTCCACCCCACCCCCCTTGTAATTATTATTATGATTATTATTATTATTATATGCAAAGATTGAAAGAATCATGTAATTTTTTAGCCAGTGTGCCAGGTCTTCCATGTGCACAAAAGGTGGAAGAGAAAGAAGGGGAAAAAACAAGAACTAAATTCTTCAGAAGCAAATACAATTCCAAGCTCTCAATATAACATTAATTTTGGCTGGTGGCTCGCTTTTATTTTGTTTTGTCTAGATGAGCAGATCCACTATAAAAGAAACATATGGGTCGTGACTGCATCGTCTGCTAGCTAAATCAGAGTTATTGTCCTTGACAAGAACAACAAATATATTTTTTTTAAATCATTCACTTGCTAAATTTCCTTTAAAAATTTTTGCTGTTGAGAACATACACCATACATCACGTTTTTGTCAATTCGGATTTACGGGGAAAGAAATTACTACTTTTACAGCGGTTTGCATTTCGGAGGAACTAATGAGAAGATAACTCTGTAATGTTGTTCAAACTACGACCAGACCACAACGAATTTGCTTCAATTGCATTCAAAGAGATGTAAACAGCACAAAAATACAGTTATGATTATGTTGGAAACTCACTTAGTTATCGCTAAAATAAAAAACTTACCACGGTTTCTTTCCAGTTCCTCCAGGGTGAGCATCTTTTGTGCCGCTCGCGTAGTCGCAGACTTTAGCGATCGCGCAGACAACAAAATCTATGGGGTCTCCAATTTCCGTTGCATGGGAACTTTTACAAGAACTCGCTTCCGGATCAAACAATACACCGTTTCAAAGAGCGAAAATTCGTCTTTCCAGTGATACCAAATTCAATATGGTGCATTCAAACTTTCCTGGTGTAAATTTAAGGTAAAAATGAACGTATTTTTCAACTCAATTTTTGCTGCAGTCGAAAACGAAGAATTTTAACGAATCATATAATGGATAAATATACGGGAATTCCTCTTTCTAAAAAGTATAACTTCATGTCTGTACGTTTTTCTTGTAAAAGTTCCCAACGGTTTTCCGAACACAACCGTTTTCCGACCTCGCTCATCTGACTTTCGACGTCAGAACTACGCTCAGTTTCTGACCGCTCGGTGTGTTCATTAAAACTTCTTCCAAACTCACAATACATCATCCACGTACAAAATAATGGCATCAACAGGTCGTAAAAAGATCGTTTTTTGCATGACAGTAGTTTTTATTTACAAACTGCACAGAACAAGGCAGATATGACAAGTTGAAAATGAGCAATATTTGCCTCGCGACGACCATGTAACCCAGCGCTAAAGAGAGGCTGGTCCTACCTACATGTATACACATATATATATGTCTGTCAGGGAAGCAAAGACATTTGATAGTACTGTGTACAAATCTGAGTTGTGGTTGATCCAAGCAAAGCATCCTCCAAATTCAACTTACTGTTATAACCATTTCAATAATCACATTTCAAAAAGCAGTGGAGCATTACAGAACAATGTTGTTCATTTTAAGTTGGTATACATTTTTTACCTCTTCCAGTTCAATGTCAGGGCATCAGACAAAGCCTAGTCTGAGAAGCCTAGTGCTTTAAATAATGTTGTCTTAAGTTTTTTTTTTTTTTTAACAATTCAAATTTTAAAAAGAATATATGTATTGTAAGGAATATGCTGCCTACCCCATGTTTACCACACTGCAAGCGAATGGCACCCAGAAGCTGTCTACTGCTTGTGATGTTGCCTTCATCACATTGAACATTTACGGTTCCTGTCTGATAGAGGAGAAAAAAGAAAAAAAGTAAGCACTACAGCAGTAACTACTTTACTTTAAAAAATATTAATGAACACACACACACACACACATGCACACACACACACACATACACACATATGCATATATGCATGCACATGCACAAACACATATAAATTATACTTTCTCTGACCGTATGTATTCATTCTCTCTCTTTCTCTCTCTCTCTGTCATTCTCTCTCTCTCTCTCTCTCTCTCACACACACACACACACACACACACACACACACACACACACACACACACACACACAGAGTGACACACCCACACATACACACATGTATGCACACACACACACACGCACACACACATGCCCACACACGCACATGTGCATTGTGCGTGCATGTTTCTGGTACCTTGAGGTTGACAAGGTGGCAGTCTCCCTCCTTTATATGGACACGGATGCTCTCACTCTCCAGTTTGTTGATTGTAACACTGCCACTTCTGGTGCCTTTGACCTCCACATCTGGATCACATAGTTTGTTTTCTGTAATTGTGTGTGTGTGCCTGTGTGTGTGTGTGTGTGTGTGTGTGTGTGTGTGTGTGTGTGTGTGTGTGTATGCATGTCACTGTGGTTGTGCATGCATATGAGTGTGTTTACATATGTAAGCATCTATGCATGGGTATGTGAGCATATAAAATATATATGTCTGTGTGTGCGTGTTTGTGGAGAGTGTGCCAATGCACATGCATACATGTACATATAGCTATGTGTGTGTGTGTGTGTGCATCTGTGTATAACTACTCTACATGTGTGTGTGTGTGTGTGTGTGTGTGTGTGTGTGTGTGTGTGTGTGTGTGTGTGTGTGTGTGTGTGTGTGTGCGTGCGTGCTTTACCGTACATTTACAGTACATTATATGATGATGTGTGTATGCATGTATATAATTACAAGTGCGTTTGTGCTGGGAATGTCTCCTATGCAAAACGTGGGCCTGCTACTCCTTAACTTACCAAAATTTATAGGCACAGAAATGACACACACCAGTGGGAGTTCCACCCCTAAAGGAACGTCACATGTGACCTCCACTCTCCCCCCCTCCTCTTCCACAAGCACCTTCATGTCACACAGGTTGCCCAGCCTGCTCAATTTGCTACTCTCCAGGGGTTCTTTGCTGTCTTCGGCATCATAAAACACCTTCACTATGCTCTTCTTGACATCAGGGTAGTCCACGGGATTCAGTGGTTGGACGTGAATGTCGAAAGGAAAATCGTGCACACAGAGAGTGCCGAAAGCTTTTACTTCATTAAACCAAGCGTCTATCAGATTCTCCGAAGTCAGCTTGTCCGCATTTGTTCGGGGTAAAAGTAATGTGCTGTCGGTGTGAAATGATGTCAATAATCTTTGGCTCGGCATCATGGCATTACTGCCACTGATTGACGACCGATAGGCAGCCAATAGTTCAGTATGAAGTACGCTGCTGTGATTCTTGTTGGACGCAGCTGTTAGCAGAGTTCTTGATGAGCTTTCGCCATGTGGAGTGGTCTGTCGGCAGAACAGCATTCGCACGTGCCTCCTACCGAACTGTTGCCACACTTTGCTGACAAACTTGGCCATGTCGGTTTGGGTTCCTTTTCAAAATTTCTCAAAATCAGTCCCAGACAGGATTTAGTCACACACAAGTTAGCATATCGTGTGTACGCTATCAACTATGTAATAATCACACAATCATTTGGATGACTGTGTCACAATAAGTCTGCCCTGTCAAAGGACATGCTTGTTCGGTGAGATTATGAAAGTTGGCGTCCTTGACTTTTGCCGAAGTAAAGAAGCACAGGGGAAACAACTCCGCCTACAAGGGGAGTTGTCCTCTAGGTGGCTCATTTTTTGACGAAAAATGGCTGCGAATCAGACGACGACGAAATAAAACTGTTTTCCTCGGCGATGTAAATTTTATTCCTTGTCGTCGAAAATGGCTCATTTCGGTAAAGATCTGGACAACTTCTCTGCGGCTCGAACGGTCCAGATTACAAGTTCGGAAACGAATGAACATTTTACGGTACGTTTTCTAGTGGACAGCGACAACTTCAGCTGATGCTGAAGGCAACAAACTTGTCATTTGTAAATAGTACACAAATAGTATAGATCCTATACATGTAGTGACGAAGTCAGACCGCTTCCTTGGAAGTTTATTTTTTTGAGGGTTTTTACCTCCCAAAATACCACAGTGTAGTTAATACATTTAATGCCAGGGTGACTGTAAAGTGACAAAATAATCATGATTGCGGTCGCTTCACGGGAAGAAGAAGACTGTTTACATCAGAAACAACGTTTATAATGCCACATTTTGGGCGCACTGCGCCCGCTAAAAAAAAAGCAGAGTAAAAAAAGATTTAGAATTTATTTAAAAATAAATAACAACACTTACTTATTCATGACACCACTGCTACCTTGACTAAGACTAAGAGAAGACAAAGGCCTGTTGAATCATGATCATATTTTTTTGGATACGTCATGTATGTATTCTGCATTCACAGTGTCAGATAATTATATCTGGCTTATAGACATACTCACATGAGTCAGTAGTTTTATACTGTAATATTAGTTGTAGAGTGTCTATGGGAAAATTACTCGTATTGCTTCCTTGTAGTTGTATCACCCAAGCCAAGGTCAGGAGCTTATTATACGATTGAATTTTTTGTCATGTGATCTACAGAACAGTATTGTTGCTAAATTAGTAAATATAATGCACAATATCAATTATTATTATAATTCTGATATTTTGTCAGTTGTACAATTTTTGGGTGCTGTTAATATAATATTATGCACAGCACTCAAAAACAATACAAATTACAACTGACAAAATGATTACAGGAGTCTGAGAAGATGGTAAAGTAAGTATGGAAAAAAAGCAAGCTAAAGATTACTCCATTGCACAGTTGCTGGCACTAGTGGCAGAAACTGAGAGAGAGCATCAAATGATGCATCATGGGGTGATAATTAGACATAATTAATGTTCTGGGTCAAAATTTATATTTTGGGGAATGTTGAATTGTTTAGTAACTTGAGTAAGTGACTATTGATTTGAAAACAGAATTGGACATGATCGATAACAGATTCCAACTCCAAGCCTCGCTTTCTGGCACCTTTCTCTAAACTCTGCCAGAATTGGTAACACTACTAAAGGGGCACTCTGTGCACACGTCCACCAATGCTGTCAGTGCTGTCCGAAAGGTTTGGGCACTTGTAAGACTGTGGAAGCAACATAGCATTGAACCACACATGTAAACATGAGGTGTGTCCGCCCTGGATAAAAAATTAGTTCTGCCTCAGCTCAAATGATTTGGGTTTTATTTGTGATGATGTTTACAAGCAATGTGGGTGGTCAGAAAAGATATTTAATACAGTCAGAGTAGTCTGTTATACACTTACTGCAATTTGAACACCAACAAAAATCTCAGAGTTAGCTGAGAGTTTTTGGAGTCTGTTAGACACTTACTGCAGTTTGAACACCAACAGAAAATCTCAGAGTTAGCTGAGAGTTTTTGGAGACCTGTGGTTGGAGGAAAGATGTTGCAAACTGGTGCTTGGAGTTTGGATCAAAAATACAGACATTACACCAGCTAAACTTTTAAAACTCACACCAGCTAAACTTTTAAAACTCACTGGCAGGTTTCCACGTCAATTAACATGTTTTACTCCAGACGGTGTATGGTTGCTGGCAGTGGCACTGGCAGAGAGCACCACAGATTGGAATGAGGTAGTGATAATTAGATGTAATTAGTGTTCAGGGTAAAAATGCTGTGATTACATAATTCCCATACATTAGTGAAACAAAAAGTTATGTACTTCAAATGAGTTTTAAACTAAAGGGGGAGTGGTGGTGGGTGGGGTACAGAAAGCCAGCTGAATTTTTTTTAAACAAGTATATTTTTGTTTCAAAAATTGCCATCCCATTTTCCTTTTCTTTTCTTTTGTAAGAAAGAAGGAAGAGTCACGTGAATTTTTACCTACACAAAATTACACTTCACAATCATAGTATTTGTTCTTCAATTGTTCTAATGAGTCACCAGCTACACTAGTTTGTAATTTTCAAGTGGGGGTATCCCATGGGTGGGGGTGGGGTGAGAAAGGGTTAAAAAAGATTTCAACAGGTTAGTATTCTAGATTAGGAGCAGAAGTGACATCTTTTGGCAGGTTGTTATTGAATATTGTTAATGTTATAACTTAAATGGAATGTGATGGTTCCAACTTGAAGGATTTTCTGTATACTGTTCAGCTCAGGTAGATATATGGGGTTGGAAAGTATAGTGGATAGATATTGTTTGTTGGGTCATATGACTGCTGAGTTTAAGAATCAGTTGGTCAAAGCATCATTGCAACAACAACAACAACAAAGGGGGGGGGGGGGGGGGGGAGAGAGAACTCATGCAAAAGGGTGGGATGATTACAATCCCCAATCAGGCCATAACAAACCTCAACACAACAGCTGGAGCCAATGGATCCATTGGCCACAGATGTCCAGCTGCTGATGCCATTCCATGACCCATCATTAGGAAATCAGTTGGTCAATGCTTGCTGTTGATCATGATCATGGGGAAGAGTCATCCCCTGATGCAACTGACACTAACTTGACTAAGTAACAGGGGAAATTCTTACCAGTACATTTCCTTTTTTTTTTTTTTTTTTTTACTGTTTTAGTAGTCTAATCATTTGCAGGATAATGTAAACTGTTTCTTCTTTGACTGTGTTTGAGTGTGACTTTGAGACTCTGAGTCAGACGCATGCAGCCCTTTTGTTTTTAAAAGTATTAATGAGCTAAAGAATTTGAACATGTTCTATACAGTATGTATTAATTATATTCATTTTGAGACTTTATAAATTGTTTCTAACATTAACGTAACTTAGTGACTAAGTAACCATTAGCTTAATATAAATTATAACTCATAAAGCTCCTAGTCTAGCGCATAGTCTGCCTAGCCTAGACTATGGTGAGAGAGAGAGAGGGAGAGTATTTAACAGGATACATTCATCCAACTGTTAATTAGGAAATATGATAAGAAAGAAGTAAACATTGATAATGATGTGCACTAGTGCAGTAAGTTGAGTAACAGTTGCTGGTTATCAGTGATAATTGATATCACCTGCCCTTAGTCAACTTAGTGTATTAGTGCATCCTACTCATGGTTGCACTTTAGTAGGCTGCAAATGTATGTCTTAATCAGTTAATGCTCATGTTTGTAACTATGTAACTTGTAAGGAAAGTATGCCATGCCTAAGTATGAGAAATAAGTCATTATCCATACAGGTCTTTTTCCTTTAGTTTTAGTCTGTATTGAGTGATCTAGCTGTTGTATATATACAGGTGTGTGTGTGTGTGTGTGTGTGTGTGTGTGTGTGTGTGTGTGTGTGTAGCACACACTCTCACTTTGTTGGTGTTAGTTTTTTTATAATTTTTTCTCATGAATTATGGTTTTCCTAACCTTTAAACAAAGTTAAATCCCTTGTAGTTGTAAGTCACTAAACAGTTTGAATTTTTTGCTTTTTTCTTTTTCTGTTTTTTCTTTTACTGTAACTGTGGTAAAAGTTTTGAAGACCAAAAAGCTATATAATATTTCTTTAACATAATTATTATAATGGCCAAAGACTGCATGCAGACTGATGGTTGTGTGTGTGTTATACTGTATCCATGTGCCTTTTTTTTATTTTTATTTTTTAGGTATTGTAATCCACTGATTATCTGATATATATTGTGATCCTGATAGTATTAGTAATGACACTGATAGTGATACAGTTATTATATAATCCATGCACATCAAGGAGTAATTATCAGGTCCGCTCTAATAGTCTATATGGGGGGGGGGGGGGGGGTATTAGAGTATTTGTTTCCTGTAATCACTGTTCATGCTGGTCTGTTTTGCTCTCATTTGTTAACTATATATATGGCTATGCAAAAGTTGTGTAATGTAAAATTGTAGTTTTGTGGTTTCAGACCTACACCATTGAAGTGACGGTGGGCAGCTATTCATGGACAGTCAAACACAGATACAGTGAATTCCATGAACTTCATGAAAAGGTATGCAAGCAAATGAAAGTTCATGGTTGTATGTTATGATCTATGGCACTTTCAGTGTTACTGCAAGTTAGCTCTTTCCAAGAAAGGGTAGCCTTTCATCAGGGGTTTTACTGTACTTCTTTCAGAGAAAGGGTACAGGTAGCCTTTCATCAGGGTTTTACTGTACCTCATTCCAAGAAAGGGTAGTCTTTCATCAGGGTTTTTACTGTACCTCTTTCTGAGAAAGGGTAGCCTTTCATCGTTTCTTTTTTTTTTTTTTTTTTTACTGTACCTCTTTCCAAGAAAGGGTAGCCTTTCAGTAAAAGTTTCATCAGGGTTTTTACTGTACTTTTCATCAGGGTTTTTACTGTACCTCTTTCTAAGAAAGGGTAGCCTTTCATCAGGGGTTTTACTGTACCTTGTTCCGAGAAAGGGTAGCCTTCTGTCAGGGTTTTTACTGTACCTCTTTCTGATAAGGGGTAGCTTTTCATCAGGGTTTTACTGTACCTCTTTCTGAGAAAGGGTATGGGTAGCCGTTCATCGGGGTTTTACTGTACCTCATTTCAAGAAAGGGTAGGCTTTCATCAGGGTTTTACTGTACCTCTTTCTGAGAAAGGGTATGGGTAGCCTTTCATCAGGGTTTTACTGTACCTCATTTCAAGAAAGGGTAGCCTTTCATCAGGGGTTTTACTGTACCTCTTTCTGAGAAAGGGTACGGGTAGCCTTTCATCAGGGGTATACTGTACCTCTTTCCAAGTTATGCTTGAACCCTTGTTGATGTCAACATTATGTGTTAGCTTTTAATTGCTGATGACATTTTCCATCCAGATGTGCATAATGTGTGTTATGCTTGTTCAGCGCTTTGAGCCGCAGGGTAGGCACTTTACAAATTTCCCTTATTATTATTACCAATTGTTGTTTCTTCTGTGACAGCTGATTCTGGGCTACAAGCTGGACAAGAGCCTGCTGCCACCCAAGAAGCTCTTCGGCAACCAGACGGAAGCGTTCATCAAGAAGCGGCAGCAGGAGCTACAGGTGTACCTGCAAACTGTCCTGCACTACCTGGCCCATCACCCGCCTCCTGCGCTCACCTTCTTCCTGGACTTCCACCTGTATGTGAGTATACTGCTTTCTGTCTTTGTTTTTCACCTCAGACATCTTCAGTGCATACAGGTCAGCTGGGACTTTAACCTTTTCACTCTTACTGGCGGTAGCTGCCACAAGTATTGTCACGACATGTGTATTGTTGTGACAAAACATGTCTTTCGTCGTGACAAAAGTATGCTTGTCGTGACAAAAAAAACTGTGTTTGTCACATGTTTGGAAACACGTATTTGTTGCAACAAATATTTTGTTTTGTCGCGGCAAGCATACTTTTGTCAAGAAAAAAGACGTGTTTGTCGTGACAAACACGTTTGTCCCAATAAAACGTTCATCACAACAAAAATTATACTTGTGGCAGCTTCCGCCAGTGATATGTCACCTTAGCTTTAGTTGCCTACTGGGACTTCCACCTGTATGTGAGTACTGCTTTCTATCTTATTTTTCCACCTCAGACAGCTTCAGTGCATACAGGTCAGCTGGGACTTTTACCTACAGGTATGTACGCAAGCACTCCTTGTCTTGTTAATTTTACCTTGAGCAGCTACAGTTGTTTCCTGCGACTTCCAGCTGTATGTGACTCCAGCTTTCCATCATATTTTTCCACCATACAGGTTTAATGCATACCGGTCGATTGGGGACTTTAACCTACAGGTACACGAGTACACCGTGCCGTGTTAATTTCAACTTAGCTTCAGCTTTTAGTTGAAGACATACAGGTCTACTGGGACTTCCACCTGTATGTGAGTACTCCTTTCCACCTTTTTTCCCCACCTCAGACAGCTTAAGTGCATCCAGGTCAATGGGGACATTTACCTACGGTTAGCAAATACTCTTTGCCTTTGTTAATTTCACTTTAGAGTTAGACAGCTCAGTGATTATGACAGTGCCTGACTTGTGCCTTATTTTCAGGAGTCCCACTTTCAAGCCCCCCCCCCCCCCCCCAAATAATTGGGGGGTGGGGGTGGGGGGCAGCGCCTTATATCCAAGAGTGCCTTGTATGTAGTCTGGAAATTATGGTGGTTACATAGACATATAATGGAATCGGTTCAGAAAAAGTGGTCTTAAGAAAGGCTGCCTGGGTGTCCTTACATCACTGGTTTTACTGTACAGTAATTTTACACCTGCTGTGATTTGTTTTCTTTCACAGTGCATTGATTGTGTTTTCCATTTCAGGAGATCCATGGCATCACACAAGCTCTGGCTGAGGATCTGTACAACAGAGGTAAGTGCATCAGGAAGGCTCTGTCTCTTGAAGACTCAAGTTTCAAGGTATAATATTCCATGGGTCACATGTGAGATGGGTTCAACAGGTTGGGGTGGGGGGGGGGGGGGCAGGAGCAAATGTATGATTTTGATAGTGGTAATATGCATACAACATGAGATGTTTGTCATTCAACAAAGTATTTCTTAATGTTGATGTGGTTTTCTTCTTACCACCTGACATTCAGACCATGTATTTGGTTACTGAGTTCGGTCAGTGTTCTGTTTCACATGTGAATTAATTGTCTGTCGGTAAGTATTCTATCAGATTGGGTCTTCAAATTTGGAAGAAAATGGTCTTGAAAGTTTGTGAATTTTGGAGTGAAAAGTTTATTTTTGCTGTCGTCGGACAGTTCAAAATGTGATTATAAATGGACTGTGATTTTCTGCAACAGAGGTAGCCATGTCGAGAGAGTTCTCCACAACCTCGTAATTGTGTACCATGACTTTAATGCCAACTTAACTGTCAACTCCACTGTATCTGTGTTGGTGGTCAACATAAGGTTGGACTATAAGTATTAAACTGTGTAATGTGATGAGATTTCCAAAGGACAGCTTCTTGGGACAGCACGATGCACTGGAGTTAAAACTGTTGATGTTTTTTGGATGCAGAATGTGCTTGGTTTTGTGTGTGAAGATTTGAACTTTTATGTGGAACTCTTGTAAGCTGTTCGGTGGCCAGTGCAAGTGTAATAATGGAGTCTGTTCTGGGGGGGGGGGGGGGGGGGGGGGGTAAAAACTAGAGTCAAACAGAACCTCCTACATGTGTATTGTAGAGTAATGGTGATTTGGTGGCTGTCCAGGGGAGATGATTCTACAAACCAAAGAAGTGTACCAGGTTACGCCTCTCCAGTTGTATTCCCTGACTGAACGCCTCAAGTTGCCGGAACCTACCTGTGGTACGTTAGATATTTTGGTTCTTCATGCATGTAGATGTACATTTATTGATACATGTGCACATGCATACATGTGCACCCCCCCCCCCCCCCCCCACACACACACACACACACACACACTCACTCTTAAACTCAGAGACAAACACACATACAGACACACACAGACACACCATGCATATAATTTTATATGGATGCCTAAATATGTGATGGGGGGAAGGGGGGGGTCTACAATGATCTGCTTGAAAGCGTAATCAAAATCTATGTTTCATTGTGCATCACAGGTATGACCTGGTACCTGGTTGCAGTCTTGAAACATATAACCAAAACATGTGACTATTCTTGTGTATATAATAATGTTTTTGTTGTGTGTGTGTCCATTTTGTTTGAGCACAGATAGTGGTGATGTCAAGAAGGACCTGGGTCATATACTGGACTTCATCACTCGGACCAAGCATTTACAGGTGAGTTGTGGACCAAGCACTTGCAGGTGAGTTGTGAACCAAGCACTCGCAGGTGGGTTGTGGACTCTTTGGCACTTTGCACTTTACAGTGGGGTTCCACTGGCTGCGAAACAGTGGTAGCAGAGCCCTTGTCTGTTGCATTGTTTTAGTGTACACTATTGGGTTTGCGTCATGTACAGATCCATGGTAATATGGTAGTATCCACCGTGTCCACAGACAAATGGTAACAGTGACCTCATACGTTACAAGCCGTCATAATGAGGCGAGGTGGGGGTGTTGACACCCTCAACAGTGATTACATGATGACAGCGACCTTGATCCATCATGTGTCTGTGACTGCGCGCTTTAACGGGGTCGCCCTGTCCCCAGATTTGCGGCAGCAGCGAGGGGGTTGGCAGCAGCAACATCAACATGAACCAGCTCCAGTTTGACCTCAGTCTCTTCAAGTCCCTGCAGTCTTTGGAAGTAAGTTGCACTTGGCTTCATCTGGGCAGCTGCCTGAATTGCGGCTTCAGAGGAATTGTAAAAGTGATGAAGTGATACATTGAAACAGCTGGTACGCCCCTTCCCCTTCCCCCCCGCAAACCCTAGCTGAATATAGACAGGGAGTGGCAGAAGTGTGGTGTTGATTTTGACAGGATAAGTCCTACTCCTGTTGATTATTTTTGTTAATGAAACGCTCACTTTATAGCTGAATATAGACAGGGAGTGGCAGAAGTGTGGTGCTGATTTTGACAGGATAAGTCCTACTCCTGTTGATTATTTTTGTTAATGAAACGCTCACTTTATAGCTGAATATAGACAGGGAGTGGCGGAAGTGTGGTGCTGATTTTGACAGGATCAAGTCCTACTCCTGTTGATTATTTTTGTTAATGAAACGCTCACTTTATAGCTGAATATAGACAGGGAGTGGCAGAAGTGTGGTGTTGATTTTGACAGGATAAGTCCTACTCCTGTTGATTATTTTTGTTAATGAAACACTCACTTTATAGCTGAATATAGACAGGGAGTGGCAGAAGTGTGGTGTTGATTTTGACAGGATAAGTCCTACTCCTGTTGATTATTTTTGTTAATGAAATGCTCACTTTATAGCTGAATATAGACAGGGAGCGGCAGAAGTGTGGTGTTGATTTTGACAGGATAAGTCCTACTCCTGTTGATTATTTTTGTTAATGAAACGCTCACTTTATAGCTGAATATAGACAGGGAGTGGCAGAAGTGTGGTGTTGATTTTGACAGGATAAGTCCTACTCCTGTTGATTATTTTTGTTAATGAAACGCTCACTTTATAGCTGAATATAGACAGGGAGCGGCAGAAGTGTGGTGTTGATTTTGACAGGATAAGTCCTACTCCTGTTGATTATTTTTGTTAATGAAACGCTCACTTTATAGCTGAATATAGACAGGGAGTGGCAGAAGTGTGGTGTTGATTTTGACAGGATAAGTCCTACTCCTGTTGATTATTTTTGTTAATGAAACGCTCACTTTATAGCTGAATATAGACAGGGAGTGGCAGAAGTGTGGTGTTGATTTTGACAGGATAAGTCCTACTCCTGTTGATTATTTTTGTTAATGAAATGCTCACTTTATAGCTGAATATAGACAGGGAGCGGCCAAAGTGTGGTGTTGATTTTGACAGGATAAGTCCTACTCCTGTTGATTATTTTTGTTAATGAAACGCTCACTTTATAGCTGAATATAGACAGGGAGTGGCAGAAGTGTGGTGTTGATTTTGACAGGATAAGTCCTACTCCTGTTGATTATTTTTGTTAATGAAACGCTCACTTTATAGCTGAATATAGACAGGGAGTGGCAGAAGTGTGGTGTTGATTTTGACAGGATAAGTCCTACTCCTGTTGATTATTTTTGTTAATGAAACGCTCACTTTATAGCTGAATATAGACAGGGAGCGGCAGAAGTGTGGTGTTGATTTTGACAGGATAAGTCCTACTCCTGTTGATTATTTTTGTTAATGAAACGCTCACTTTATAGCTGAATATAGACAGGGAGTGGCAGAAGTGTGGTGTTGATTTTGACAGGATAAGTCCTACTCCTGTTGATTATTTTTGTTAATGAAACGCTCACTTTATAGCTGAATATAGACAGGGAGTGGCAGAAGTGTGGTGTTGATTTTGACAGGATAAGTCCTACTCCTGTTGATTATTTTTGTTAATGAAATGCTCACTTTATAGCTGAATATAGACAGGGAGCGGCCAAAGTGTGGTGTTGATTTTGACAGGATAAGTCCTACTCCTGTTGATTATTTTTGTTAATGAAACGCTCACTTTATAGCTGAATATAGACAGGGAGTGGCAGAAGTGTGGTGTTGATTTTGACAGGATAAGTCCTACTCCTGTTGATTATTTTTGTTAATGAAACGCTCACTTTATAGCTGAATATAGACAGGGAGTGGCAGAAGTGTGGTGTTGATTTTGACAGGATAAGTCCTACTCCTGTTGATTATTTTTGTTAATGAAACGCTCACCTTATAGCTGAATATAGACAGTTAGCGGCCAAAGTGTGGTGTTGATTTTGACAGGATAAGTCCTACTCCTGTTGATTATTTTTGTTAATGAAATGCTCACTTTATAGCTGAATATAGACAGGGAGTGGCAAAAGTGTGGTGTTGATTTTGACAGGATCAAGTCCTACTCCTGTTGATTATTTTTGTTAATAAAACGCTCACTTCTTGTCAGCCTAGTATCTTCTGGAGAATTAGAATTAGGGCACAACTGTTTGGTGTACAGTTTAAATACCTTTACAGCACACTTGTGTGTACAAGCTGTTTGAAGTTAATGTGCTGGTTTAAAGATTACTACTGTTCAGTTTTGATCAGTGTGTTGTACATGTGTGTGTGTGTGTGTGTGTGTGTGTGTGTGTGTGTGTGTGTGTGTGTGTGCATTTGTGTGTGTGCATTTGCGTGTGGGTGTGTATGTGTGTGTGCAGGTTATCACATGTAACTTTCAGATGGTACAGGGACTTGAGACTATCAAACAAACCCTCAATGTCTTCAATGTCTACCGCACAGCCGCCACCATTAAAGTAAGTGTGAACATGGAGTCCTGTTGTCTTACTCGGGCAGTTTCAAACAAGTGACAGATGCCAGTGATCGCAGTCTCTCATGTTATTTGTTTTGACGATTGCATATAAAGTAATACACAATCAAAGGTTGAAATATAGCCTGCACTTCTGTAGGTATGGGGGTGGGGGGGGGGGGGCAAATTGGATTCTTAGAGCTCTCCACTCAAGGTGTTATTCTGCATGAGCACTGATGATACTAGTGATGTAGGAAACAAAGATGTTGTGTGTCTCCATCTCAGCAAAAGCTCAACCAAGGGGACAAGAAGTGGCACTGGGGCCATTGACACTCAGCCTGGGCTGGTGGGCGAACTAGGCCCAACTTTAACAGGAAATTTGATGTCGTCATCGCTCTAAGCACATCTTCTGTCTGTTGTGATGCTGAGTGCAAATCTTGCCCACCAGAGTTTATGAGCTTCCAGAATGATGTTGGGGGGAGACGCAGTGGAATGTGAGCCGCGCTCAACCCTGCCTTGCAGCAGCAGAGCCAGTCACAGCTTGCGTCCATCCCAGGACAGCCAAGTGTAAAGACACTGCCCTGGGCTCAGCCTGGAAATGTTTGTGGTGCTTAGTGACCGCAACAACAGGCTGGAAGTTCCATGATCTGTGAGGCGTGCACTGTGACGCACTCTAAGCATCGCTTTCCAGCACCTTCCTCCAAACTCTGCTAAAATTGATTACACCACTGATGCTGTCAGGGCCCTCCGAAAGGTTTGGGTACTAATAAGACTGTGGAAGCAACGTAGCATCCAGGCATGCACGCAAGCATGAGGCGTGCCCATCTGTGGAAGCAACGTAGCATCCAGGCATGCATGCAAGCATGAGGCGTGCCCATCTGTGGAAGCAACGTAGCATCCAGGCATGCATGCAAGCATGAGGCGTGCCCATCTGTGGAAGCAACATAGCATCCAGGCATGCACGCAAGCATGAGGCGTGCCCATCTGTGGAAGCAACGTAGCATCCAGGCATGCACGCAAGCATGAGGCGTGCCCATCCCAGGCTTAAAAAAAGAAAGAATTTAGTCTCGATTCAAATGATTTTGGTTTTATTTGGTCTGGTGTAATCAACGTGGGTGGTTATAACAGCAGTGCCAGGTACGATTTGAGTGTCTGTTACAAACTTACTGCCATCTGAGTGCCGTCAAAAACTGTCAGTTAGCTGACATTTTGTTGTTTTTTGTTGTTTGTTGTTGAGACCTATGGCATAATCATTTATGGCAGTGGTTGGGAGGAAGGATGCTGTAAACCAGTGCTTGGAGTTGGGCACTGTGGTGAGTGGTAGTGGGAACGGTTGCATGACTAGTGACTGATTGATGCATGCTGCATTGCAAGGGCTTGGGTTTGCAGGAGATAGTTCTACAAGACGTGCCGCGTGGAAGGGAGAGGATGGCACTCAGCTGGTCGGGGGCTGGGATCATGTGACCCACGTTGACTTCAGCCACAACTTCATCAAGGAGATTGACGACAGCGTGGTAGGTTCCGCTGTAGTGGCACCTGGAGTTTGGTTGTCCCATCCTCTCACTCTCTCACTGTCCCATCCTCTCACTCTCTCGCTGTCCCGTCCTCTCACTCTCTCACTGTCCCATCCTCTCACTCTCTCACTGTCCTGTCCTCTCACTCTCTCACTGTCCTGTCCACTCACCTGTCCCATCCACTCACTCTCTCACTGTCCCATCCTCTTGCTCTCTTACTGTCCCGTCCTCTCACTCTATCACTGTCCCATCCTCTCCCTCTCTCACTGTCCCATCCTCTCACTCTCTCACTTCTCTTTTCTGTTGTTGTTTGTTTCGTCTCTTGTCTGTTTGTTTATTGCTGTTGTTGTTGTTGTTTGTTAGCTGTTTTGTATAGGAGGTCTCTGTATGTTTATAGTCATATCATTTGTAATGGGTCAGATGGCCTTCCTGCAATAAAACATTCTGAGTTGCCTCCCTTCTGCTCTTGTTCTCACTCCCACTTTCTCATTCCCCCTTTGTCCTTCTCTCTTCCTCCTCTCTTTCTCTTTCTTTCCTTTCCTCACCCCCCCCCCCCCCCCCCTTTCCAATTACCATTATCGACGCCATCAGCTTTTTCTTTTTCATAGCTTATATTCTTACCATCTTGGTAACAGTTTGCGTTTCAGTTGTATTGAAACAAATGTGGTGATTATATTGTGTGTAGAACTGTGAGCCAGCCTTTTTGCGTGTGTTTTGGTGACTTGTGCTTTGGCCTAGTATGGAGCAACTGTGAATGTTGGATTTATCCTGCTGTGACCCTGTGCATTTGATGAGACACATATATAAAAGAGGCAAATTTGTCTATGCAGAGATAATAAAGTTGTGAAAAAAGGAAAAAGTCCAAGAATGAGGTTTCTTGTGCACCTACAGCAAATCCTGGTAGAGACAGGTTGATGGGATAAAAAACAAAACAAAAAAACAGGCAAATTTCTCTATGCAGAATCCAAACACACAAAAGGTTCAAAAGAATGCCATTAATTTTATTGGGACAGATCACAACATGCACATTTTTGGAGTAATCCCCTTTATCAAGCTACAAAGCAAACAACAGTTAAACGGTGAACAGTGATGAAAAATGAGACCCAGAACCAAGACATGTGTTTTCGGTTGAGCTGTGTTTTTGTGTCCAATGAAAAAGTCCAAGAATGACCACAAATCTGGATAGAGAGAGGTTGATGAGATATATATATATTAAAAAAAAGGTTTTAATAAAGGGCACATTTTTCTATGCAGAGGTAGTAACGTATTAAAAAAAGAGAGAAAAAAGTCCAAGAATGAAATAATTGTAGCTTGTGCACCTGCAGCAAATCCTGGTAGAGTGCGGTTGATGATTTTTAAAAAAATTTTTTAAGGCAAATTTCTCCACGCAGAGATAGCAAGGTTGTAAAAATAAAATAGGAAAGAAGAAAAGAGGTCCAAGAATGCACTAACCCTGGCGTGTGTGCCCACGCAGCAAATCCTGTGGCGAGCGGAGCACGTAAACCTGTCCCACAACCAGCTTGAGGGGGTGCAGCACCTGCAGTGGCTGAGTCAGATGACCCACCTGGACCTCTCCCACAACCGCCTGCGCGTCCTGGACTCCCTGCACACCAAGCTGGGCAACCTCAAGTGCCTCCTGCTCACCGGCAACCTCATCGAGTCCTTGCAAGGTGAGCGCTTCTCAGGGCAGGGAGAGGAAGGGAGGCTAGTTCCACTGCCAGGACCGGACGTAATCTGTCTTGAATGAATGAATGAAAATTTACATAGGGCACATAAAAACGTCCACGCAAAACCTGGCGTGTTCACAGCGCCGGTAGCTCTTGGTGCGAGAATAGCTCAGTTGGTAGAGTGCCGGACTGAAAATCTGTTATGAAAAAGGCTGATGCAGGTTCCAGTCCCCTGGTGCAGTGGCAAGGGATTTTTGTTCCAAAGTTGAACTTTCACTGCAGGCTCTCGCGGTGTCCATATAGCCCCTGTGTGCAGTCTCATGCATTAACATCTGTGTGTGTGTTAAGTCTGGACACCCGAAAGTACTGTGCACACTAGCAGGATTGAATAACTCTTCTCTTGCGGCTGCTGTACCTTACCCTGGTGAGACGACCCAAATTTCCTGCAAGGGATGATGAAGTACTTTTCTTTTTTTTAATCTCATAAGAGTGCTTGCAAGGCCAGTGGTTCACAGAGGGGCATAAACTGTCTCCCTGCTTCTGAACTTCACTGAATCTGCATTGTACATTGTCTGTACACTGCTACTGCTTTAAAAGGGCAGTTCCAGGACTGTAAACTGTTTGTCACTAATTCCTGCTGTGGAACCTGCAGTAAGCTTTTCTGCTTATTTCAGGCTTTATTGAGCCTGTTCCTGTGTTGCAGACTTTAATTTTGTCAAAGCCTAACTGCCTAAAGTGAGCCTGTGTGGTTGACAGGACGTTAAATTCCAGTTACTAACTAACCCACTCAATACCTGGGGAAATGCTAAGAAGTCTGTATTGAACACAGTGTAATGATTCAGAAAGCTTTCTTGCTTCTAATATTTCCACCTTTGTGAAAGCGTGTTGCTGTGTTGCAGACTACAATCTTGTCAAAGCCTCACACCCAGTGTGGCGGACAGGATGTTAAAATCCAATTACTCCCTCACTCCCTGGGAAAATGCTAAGAAGTCTGTATTGAACACTGAAAATGATTCAAAAAGCGTTCTTATTTCAAGCTTTGTGGAAGCCTGTTGCTGTGTCCAGTCTTGTCAAAGCCTCACACCCTGTGTGGCTCAAAGGACGTTGAAATCCTATTACTAACTCACTCACTCATTACCTGGGGAAGTGCTAAGAAGTCTGTGCTTAACACAGTGTAAGTGATTCAAGAAGCTTTCTTGCTTAATTCAGGATTTATGGAGTCCGTTGCTGTGCTGCAGACTTCAGCCTTGTCAAAGCCTGAGGTAACCCTATATGGTTGACAGGACATTAAAATCCAGTTACTAACTACCTGGGGAAATGCTAAGAAGTCTGTACTTTAACACAGTGTAAGTGGTTTAGATCCCAATCTTCGATGAATTTAGATACTACTAACATCAAGCAGAGGTGTATAACATTTTCCAGAGTAAAGCTCAGATTCTTCCTCTGTGAACAGAGTTCAAGAGAGAGGGCTTCTAAATTTTGTACAGTTCTTTTAAATGCTGCCGTTTTTGGTTTGTGTTTAGTTTTTAGTTCCCTTCCCCCCCACCCCCTCCTTCTGCAGTTCCTCTGATGCTGCTGTGCTTGTTGAAGAAGTGAGTGTGTGTGTTGTTTCAGGGTTCTCAAAGCTGTTCTCCTTGGAGGTGCTGGATGTCAGTGACAACAAAATTGCAAAAGTGAGAATGCTGGTGATCTCTTCGCATGCCCTTTTTTGCCTTTCATTTTGTCCCAGCAGTGAAGTAGCAAGGGCTCAGAAATTAACATCCCCACTGCTGAAACCCTAGAGCAGTATCAAACGTTCTAGCAAAAGGCAGAAATAATCTTACAAGACGTGAGTAAGTCAGAATATAGCTTTGATTGCTTTACCTGCTGCCAGGAATGCTGCCTTTCTGGTTCAGTTTTTTTTTTTTTTTTTGTCCTCCAGGTTCACTCAACTTCATTTCATCCTAGTCCTCAAACAGAAGTAATACATATCATGAACAGTGAATCTGACTTCTTGATTTGTTTGTTGAGGGTGGAGCTGTATTTTTTAACACATTGTGTGCATGTTTGGATGAAGTATACATTTTGTGGGGGTGGGGTGGGGGGGGGGGGGGGGGGAGGTCTGTATGTCCCAGATAGTGTTGACTTCATAGGCTTTTATTCACTTGGATTTTTTCTCTTGTTTTTTGGAAATTTCTCCTCTACCAGCTATTTTGCCTTGAGAAGTTTTGATATTTAGTACAGCAGCAAATGACTGTATGCAGCCTATGTGTTTGTTCAGTTGGGTTGATTTATTCATGGAGTGATTGTTTGAGGGACACTTCAGTGTACTGACGGAGTGGTTGATTTGCAGGTGGAAGATGTTAGGCCAGTGTGTCTTTTGCCGTGTTTGGAAAAGCTGCAGCTGACTGGCAATGCTGTGACCATGACCGTTGACTACCGCACCAAAATACTGGAGATGTTTGGTGACAGAGTGGATGAGGTAAAAAAGAAAAGACCAACAGTTAAAATGCAGCTAATCGTCCTGATGAGTGTGTCAACTTAGAAAGCACTTTTGTGGCACTGAATTTATGGCATTTCATGTGTGCATGGTATTTGTTATCGGTAACGACAAAGTCAAATAAATTGACAGGACCTGGAAGCAACTGCCGAAGCAGTATTTTGCAGTTCATTGTTTTTCTTTTAACAGTGAGGCCTTCAGGAGGTTGAAGGTTTTGACTGGTCTTCACACTTCAGACCTACATTCTCACAGTTCCCAGGCCGATACTCTGTTTCAGCCACACTGCACTGAAAAATGCTGTGAATAAGTCCGTGAAAAGCAAATTTAAGTCAGATGTGTCTGATGTAGGTGTGTGTGTGAGTGTGTATGTATACATGCGTGTGTGTGTGTGTGTGTGCATGTGTATATTCATATGTGCATGCGTATGTGTGTGCCTGTGTGGACATGCCTCTTTGTGTGTCCTTGTAGGGTGTGTGTATGCATGGGGGTGGGGGTGGGGTTGGGAGGAGCACATCTATGCTTGTGCAAAACACGTATGTTGGTGTTACTGAGGCAAGTGTGTGTGATGCAGGTCTCACTGGACAACCAGAAGGCCAGCCAGAAGGAGAAAGACACAGTGGCGGTACGACTGGCCTTGCAAAAAGCTCGTGATGCAAAGCCTAGGCAAGCCGCCCCACGCAAGGTACACCCTCCCCACACACACACACCCCTCCCTTCCCCCCTCTTACTTTATCTGCATGTTATTTGTTGGTATTTAATTTTTATTAGTATAAGGGAAGTTTCGTCTTAGGGTAGTCCCCCTTGCATCTCCAAAAATACAAATACAGCTGCAGCAGTTGCGCTACTGGCCGTTCATTCTTCCCTCATCTTAAACTTTCTGCTGAGTTTTGCCAGGGCAGTGTTTTGCAAATGCTGTAGCTCTTAAGGGGACTCCATGTGACAGCACAGGTGTTTTTTCTGCAAAATTTTGAAATATTTCCACTTGCAGGATTTGTATGATGGTTTTTGTCAATGTGCAACAGAAGTGCTTTTATTTTTATTTTTATCATTTTTTTCTTATTTTTTTCATTAAATTTGAGCTCTTTGGGACACAGCCGTGTTGGTCTTCTCTTTGCCAATGAGGAGCAGGAAAAAGCTGGTTCGTGACAAGACCTTTTGCTACGCATGCTGACATTGTCACAGACGCAGAATGCCAGATAGAAAATGGCAACACTGGTGGTTGTGTGATTGTAAATATCAGAGATCAGCGTTTAGCAAACCAGACCCTGAATCAGTCGGTGAAGTGCATAAAGGCATGTGAGCATATTTTTTATTCCATTCCAGTCAGTGTAGCCTGTGATGAGTCTTTGCCTGGGGTTCCCTTTAACACAATGACTACACAGTCTTATGGTGGTATCGATGCCCTGACTGGCACTGGTTTTGGCTGTTACACTTAATATATAGATAATATTACATAATTGATGTCTCTATGGATTGTGTGAAGCAGTATGTATTCAGCTCTGTAGTATATTGCTTCATCAGATCCTATGCGTACATCTTCATTGAAGTAACATATGCACATGAGTTGCATGTGGGGCGTTGGCTTTTCATTTTCTGCAAAGGACTGGACCAGCTGACTGCAGCGCTCTTGAGACTAAAGAGAGGGAGAGAGGGTTGCAGCTTTCTTGATCCTAGGTGCAATGCCTTAACCACTTGGTTACCTATAACACACTGATGTACAGTTTCATTCTGAAAGCATTGGCTTGCCTGTACCCGTTCATCGCATCATAAGCGAACATACTTTAGCACCTGCATCTTTGATTCAAGTGAAATCCCTGATGAGACCAATCTCCAGACCTGTTTACTCATGTGGTCTGGACGTGTCTTGTATGCCTAAAATTTCAGCATGTGAAAATGCGAAAGTTAAGTAAATATTTTTAGGCCTGTTTTATTATTTTCCAGTCTGGAATATGCCCAGTTCTGGGTTTTCAGTGTCACATCATGTGTAAGTCTTGCTTGCGACCTCTCGCTGCCATAGTGTTGGTTTCTGTGTTGGGCTTTATGTAGTCTCGGCACTGAATTCTGAGGCTATTCAAAGCAAGGCTTGTATTTCCACTGCAAAATATGAGTGCTTGCCATTTATCTGGAAGCCTTGACAAAATGAAGCGGAAACAAGCTGATGGAGAAAGTGCTAAAGCAGCAAGGAAACAAATGTCCTGTCGCAATACAAATCTGGAGACCAGAAATGGAGACTTCTGTTTCCAGATCTTGTGCATATTGCCAGTATTGCCACCCAGAGTAGCCCCTGGTGTCAAAAACAGTGTGGATAAAAAGCACTGCCCCTGGGCTGTGGCTAAAATTAGTAAAAACTGAAAATACTCTTTAACTTTTCTAAAAAATACGATATTAGAAGAGAAAAAAAACAAAAAACAACAACATTTATCTGTGTTTGAGTGTAAACAGGTCTGAATCTCATGAGAGACCTCCCATGGTACTTGTGACCCTGCCTCTTGTCATTCTTTTGTCTCTTGGTTATTGTGCGGTTGCTCTGTGGGGCAGCACTTGGCTGTAGCTGTGGTCTGTGGCTTTTGTTGTTTACCTCAGTCAGGTTGCGGTCAAAATGGGCACGGCACCATTTGGGGACATTTTGAACAAATTCCCCAAAGTAACCACAAACAGTACAAACTTCAAAACAATTTTAAACAGATGAAAGTGTGAACTTTAAAAACAATATCTTTCCTTTAGGAATAGGAAGAAAGGGGACAGATTCTTGTTGACTTATGACCAAAGAGGTATACAAATTGGGGGGGGGGGGGTAAAGATCCACCCACCCATAGTCACTCAACAAAATACACAGTTCTGTTCTGCGTAGTCTTGACACAAACCCACTGAGATTAGTAGGTTTTATTACAAAAATGTTTTGAGTGAAGATAAATTAGAAACTATACACTCAGTCAAGTAATTTCACACACTCTGTGGCTAATGAAGTTCAGATTGCACCTTCACCTGGACACCACCATTTTGTTTTGAAGAAGGTGTGCCAGTCACACGTGCGATGGAAAAAATGCCAGAAAACTGGCCCAGATCGTTGCATCATTAATTTAAGGAAGGGAACACCAAGGAAAATGGACAAGCTTCCATTTACTGCCTTTCTTGTTTCCCTTGCATTTCTTATGTTGTCATGTAAAATTGCAAGCATCCATTGGAAGCCCACTTCCAACACAGCTCCAAGCAGTCAATGAGAATGTTGGGAGCCTGCTTCCAACACAGTTTGAAAGAGTTAAATTAACGGGCATGTGTTGTGTAAAATATCTTCAGATTCCTTCCGTTGCCAGTCTCTCTGACTTTAGCTGTGAGTACTTTTTGGGGACTCCTTTTGCCGCATCCCTCCCCTCTCCATCCTTCCCTCCTGCTCTCCCACCCTCCAGTTCCAACCCTAGGTTTATCATGTGTGTTGGCACTTTTTTTCTTTCTTTTTTTATCCCAGTTCACCGAACCAATGCTGACTGGAAGCTAACGCAAAGTGACTTGGCGTTGAGAGCTTCAAAAACCCATTCTTTCTGGACATTGCCAGCTTGAAAATGCACAGCCTTTCTGGACACTGACAGCTTGAAAATGCCCAGCCCTTCTGGACACTGACAGCTTGAAAATGCCCAGCCTATATTAGCACTGCATCCCTGCACAGCATTTGACTTGAGTGTCACTGTTACATCCCTCCTCCTCCATCTTTCTCCTCCATTTTTCTCCTTGCATTGAGCACATCATTTAAGGCACTGTGCACTGCACCTCCATGTCCGCATAGCCTCTGCCTTTTTTTTCTCCTTTTTTTTCAAGGTTCAAGAGCCAATGAGGTGGTAGGTGTGTGCCCCTGCATTTAATTTTGCACCCAGGTTGCAGGCAAGTTTGATACAGTAAGAAGCAAGTGAGCTGCACAGACACCTTTAGTCCCCCGGTGGCTGGTTGGTTATCACTCTCACCTGTTTTTTGTTGTTGGTGTTAGGCACCAAGTATTGCTGCACCCTGCAACAGTCCGTTGGCCGTGCCTCGGCCACAGCTAGCTGTTGTTGTTTTCAAGGGAAACATTTAATGACTGCTGGTGCGAAGGACAAGCGATAAGAGGACGAGGAAAACATACGTGCCTGTAGAAGACGGGTTACAGATAATAAAAAACATACACTGTAATAAAAACACGCACATACACTTTGACGTTTTGACAAATGTGTATTCAACAGTGCAGAAAAAAATGGAAAAGAGTTGGTGTTAGTTATGTATATAGACACACCATGTTCCTTTTACTGCACCCCCCCCCCCCCCACCCCCCTTTCACCCCACCACCTCTGACCATCTCTGACACTGATACATCCTGCACATCTCCCCTTTCATCTCACAGAACTCCTCCACTGCCAGTCTTTCTGACCTGTATATCTTGGGGGCAAAGGGGAAGGGGGGCAGCAGGGGACTTTGCCACCAGTGCCCTGCCAGCTGTCCCATCCTCCTGCCCTGCCCTGCCCTGCCCTGTGCCCATCCCACCTGCACGTCTCTCTCTATGCGTTCAGTCCCTGCCATGTGCTCTTCTCACTGCACCACCCCCCACTTCCTTTCCTCTTGCAGAACTCCTCCACTGCCAGTCTTTCTGACGTGTACGGTGGGAGGGGGGAGACCCCACCCACTGCCCTTCCCACCTGCGATTCCGTCCCCTTCGGTGGCGCCACTGTACGCAGCAGCTCAGGTAATCAAGTAGGTATAACTCTCTCACCTCACTTGCGCTTTGGGTTGCTTGGGTTGCCTCCCTTTTGTTTCTCCTCTTTTTGCCTCTTCGTGTGGTGCGTGGTTTTCCACAGCTGTTGTAGTGCTGTGTGCTTTGAAATTTGGTTTTGGTTGCACATGGTCGTTATTTGGTTTTGAAGTTGTGAGTGATTGAGGGTAAAATTGGGTTGCTGTTAAAATTTTGAGTGATGGGTTGTGGCATTTGAGTAAATAGCAGAGTTTGAGTGTCAGTTTCAAAACAGTTATTGTTTTCATAGTCAGTAAAAGGTACATTACAGGGCTCAGGAGCTGTGTCGAAGTTGAGATGGAGACATACTGGGGTCTCCTTGCCCCTAATAAGTCTGTATGGTCTCTGTGGATGTAAAGCAACATTGAACACACACTGTTGAAGTAGACGTCCTGGGCTCCCCATCCCTAATAAGTCTGTACTGTCTCCATGGACGTAAAGCAACACTGAAGAAGAAGGGTGCAAGATCTGTGCTGAAATGCACCAGAGCATTTGTTATGCATGTAAAAAGTAAATGATTTAATCATTTCAGTAGGTGACGGATTTTAGCGTGTATTGTGTTCTGCGAATATTAGTTTTGCTTTGGTATAGCCATCGTGGTTGACTGGGTGTTATTTTGTCCCTAGCATGTCAGCCCAGCATCTGAGGACATCGAGCCCCATTCAAGTCAAGTCACTGGGTGTTAAAAACCAATTATCTATCAATCGTTATGTAATGTTGGATGTGGTATTCATGATTACCCATTAAGTAGTGATGGATGTTTTAAATGGAGTGGGTGAGTCCCATGTGGGTGAGTATTCTGATGGGTACTGCTGCATAAAGGCATGTTTTGAATTGCTTGCAGTACTGTTTTAGGTGGTGGTGGTGGTTTTTGATTTGTTTGTTTGTTGTTTTTTGTTGTTTGTTTGGTGTTGTTGTTGTTGTTTTTTGGGGGAGGGGGAGGGGGTGTGCACAGTTAATGAGAGCATCTGTTTTTTTCTTTCAAATATTTGTGTGTGTTTTTTTTTAATGTCGTTTTCTGTGTCTTTCTTGCTGTCTTTTCCAGTCCTCCTCTGGTTGGTTTTAAAGCCATTCTTAATATAACAGTGAAGTCGCTCCCATCAAATGTCTTTAAGGACTTAACCAAGGCCGTGCTTTTTCAAAGTACACTGCAAGTCAGGTTGGGCGGTCTTGGTAATATATCCAGAGCTGATTTCTGATTGGCTAGTCAGTTTATCAGCCATGACTGGGACGTTGGCCATTCTTTATAGTGAGGCATTTCAACCTGTGTATGATGGAAGAAGAAACTGCCACCCTTGAAGATAAAAGGATTGAAGTCTTCATTGCCCCTTTGGAGCATAAGCGGATTCTGTGAAACCCATCTGATTACAGCTGCAAGAATAGAAACAAAAGAAAAGGATGTGGTGAATTGCCAAAGGTTTGGGTGAGATGGACCACTGTTTTCATATTATGAACCCATGTGATCCAACACATCTTGCCAGTTTGGTCTTCATCAAGTCAGTGAAGGATTAAGGATGGCCTTTAAGGTGCTGTTACATGTGTGTAGGGCTTGCACACTTTTCCAGAATACCAGGTGCAGGTAAGACCATGCTCAGGAGAAGAGCACATTGGTCATGCACACTTTTCCAGAATACCAGGTGCAGGTAAGACCATGCTCAGGAGAAGAGCACATTGGTCATGCGCACTTTTCCAGAATACCAGGTGCAGGTAAGACCATGCTCAGGAGAAGAGCACATTGGTCATGCGCACTTTTCCAGAATACCAGGTGCAGGTAAGACCATGCTCAGGAGAAGAGCACATTGGTCATGCGCACTTTTCCAGAATACCAGGTGCAGGTAAAACCATGCTCAGGAGAAGAGCACATTGGTCATGCGCACTTTTCCAGAATACCAGGTGCAGGTAAAACCATGCTCAGGAGAAGAGCACATTTCCTGACTCCCTAGGGTGTGCCCTCCTAGAAGTTCTTAAAGTTCACAGCCAATAGCAACTTGCAGCACATCATGACGTAGGTACCGCAATAATAATAATAATGTGCTCTTTTATGTGCTGTTTCTTCAGACTGGAGCACATAGCCCATTACAAAGCAAAGAATCAAAACACAGTCAAAACACACTTGTGCACATACACATACAAGCACCACACATGTTCACATGCACACACACATGCAGGCACAGGCGTGCACAGATGTGCATGCATGCACGCACACACACACACACACACACACACACACACACACACACACACACACACACACACAGTCAGTAGGGCAGCTTGAAGAGGTGAGCTTTCAGATAAGCAGCTACAGACAGTGCACACACACCTGCTTGGACTTGGATGCGAAAACCTGAGTACTGCTGCCTCCATACTGGTCGCTGATTCACTGCTTTGATGTTTGAACACATATGACACCAGTCTGCTGGATGAGTGGTGGTGATGCATATTAAGTGTGTGCAGTGCAGCTGCAGGACCACTGAACTTTCTCTGTATATATATATGTTAGAGAGAGAGATTGGTATCAATGTTGCTCATGATTGTAGTTTTGCTGTAGAATAGTCCTAACACGATTTGAATATCAAGACACAGTTAACTCCTGTTGTGTGTTGATTCTGCATGAGCACACTGAGCCTCATTCTGTTTCAGATTATGATTTGAATATTATGGCCGGGGAATGTTGGTGTCTCTGATTTTGTTGCTATGAGTGAAGGGGGAGTGTTTATTTTTGTTGTTTTTGTTTGTCCTCTTGCTTTTTTGTGCCTCGTTTGTTTGCCGTTGTCTTATTATTTTCCTGTGTATGAATGGTGTTTGGTAAAGGGTTTTGTGTCAACCTTGTACTTTAAAGAATGAAGTGTTTGAGGAAAATTTGTTATTGGAGGGTTTAAGATTTTTGGTTCACTTTCGCGCTTTAAAAATAAAGTGTTTCATCCAGACAGTCACTTAACGTGAATACTGACTGAGTTTTCACTTTCAGATCTCTAAGGATTTGCTCGTTTGGGGTTTTCTTGTAGTGATCAATAAGTAATATTACCTTAAATTGTAGACTGCAAGCTAACAAGGCACTTCTAAACTTGTGTGCCCTTCCCCTGCCCCCTGCACCCCTACCTTCCAAATTTTTACTCACAATTATGTATGTATAGTATAAGGCACTCCTGGAGATAAGGTGCAAAAGTGGGCAACATAAATGATGACCGAGAAAGCAAGAGGGTGAAAAATTTTTGCCAACAAAATCTGAAACAAGAATGATTGCTAGCTTTCTAAAACAAGATTGAAACATAGAAAAGGTTAAAAAGAATGCTATTTATTATAACAAAACGTGCACATTTTCAGGGTAAGCCCCTTTTTCAAGCTCCAAAGCATTTTTACTGTTTAGCTGATGATGATGATGAGTTGATGCTTAATGTCCTCAGATGTCATTTGACATATTTGGGACAAGTTGTGACCAATGCCGAAGCACGGTTCATTAAAAGCCACATACGTAAGGTGTATGTGTGTTTAGCTGTAACCTGCCACCTGCACTTTTGGCAGAATGACCGGGATTTTTTACGTGCTACTGTGGTAACACGGGGGTGGAACGGATACCGAAATAAGAGTCAGCACAGAAAGTCGACCCTGGAGAAGAAAATTCTCCCGCCGTTCCAGCAGGGATTCGAACCTGCGACCTTTCAATCATGAGTCCGGCGCTCTAACCACTGAGCTATCCCCGCCCCCCCTGTTTAGCTGTTGGTTAAGTGTTGTTTTATAGCTTGAAAAAGGGGGCTTGCCCTGAACATTTTGCAGGTTTTATCATAATAAATCCCATCTTTTCTTTTTTCTTTTTTTTTCTTTTTTAACCTTTTATGTGTTTGGATCCTGTTGGCAAAAGGTTTGAGTTTTAAAGAGAGGAAGAATAAATACCCCCACCTCCTAAATTGAAAAAAATAAAGTAAACACACTGTTTGCATTAATGTCTGTTCCTGGTTCCAGCATTAGGTCAGCAGCAAGGGGGAGGGTGTTCACGCATGAGCAGCTCCGCGCCCCACCGCCACCTCCCCTACAACATGTCCCTCCCAGACTTGAAGCACATTCCCCACCGTTCTTCAGGCGGCATCTTTGTTCCTGGACGCAACTCACCGGGTCAGGTGAGCAAGGCTGCTTTGAGTTTTAGCGCCTGCAGGGTTTGTGTGGTCTTGACTTGACAAAATAGGAAAAATTTGGGAAAACTGAGACGCCTTTTTTTCTGGGTCTGGAAATGTTGGGGAAAGTGGCCTTTTCGTCCAAGATGATGAAGATCTTGGAAAGTTTGCGAATTTCATGAGTATGGTCAGTGGTCAACAGATAATCTGTGGAAGGGGGATTCAGAAGAAAAACAACTGGAGTCGCTTCACTATGCTTTTGTGAGCACAGTGTGCACTGAGATGTAAAAGAGTCCATGTCCATCGTTTGAGAAGAGAAGGCCTATCAGATTGTTGCACATGTTAAAGAGCCCGTGCCCACCTTTTGAGAGGAGAAGGTCTATGAGATTGTTGCACATGTTAAAGAGCCCATGCCCACCTTTTGAGAGGAGAAGGTCTATGAGATTGTTGCACATGTTAAAGAGCCCATGCCCACCTTTTGAGAGGAGAAGGTCTATCAGATTGTTGCACATGTTAAAGAGCCCATGCCCACCTTTTGAGAAGAGAAGGCCTATGAGATTGTCGCACATGTTAAAGAGCCCGTGCCCATCATTTGAGAAGAGAAGGCCTATCAGATTGTTACACATGTTAAAGAGCCCATGCTCATCTTTTGAGAAGAGAAGGCCTGTGAGATTGTCGCACATGTTAAAGAGCCCATGTCCCTGTTTTTAAAAGAGAAGGCCTAATGGCCAGTGACATGGAAGCACACTATTATGTGTTAACATAGCAGCAGAATAAATCGAAATAATGATTTGTGGCTGGCTCTTGACGTATTTGATACCTTTCCCACACATGCCAGCCTTGATCGTGGCATTGATGGTTCAAACTGCTGGGTACAAAATAGCAGCACTTGCAGTTGTTGTTTTTCCCCTGTGGCATTCAGACATACATTTTCAGCAAACAGGGCCACAGATTGATTGAAAAACTGCTGTGTCTGTTCTTTGTTCTACTCCAGTTGATAGGGCCTGCAGCTGTGGGCGCCTTGGGCTTCAGTGATGCAGATTACTGCACTCTGTGATAGTAATTATTAAAGGGGACACGAAGCAAAGAAGCACCACACAGTGTCTTTCTCTGAGTCCGAATGAATATGGAGAAGAGAGAGAGGAGAGAGACACAGAGAGAGGCAGAAAGAGAAATCCCTATGGTTGTAGAGCTGAATCAGTTGCAATTTATAAAAAAAAAGGAAAATGTGCCATCTTTCTGCCAAACTGCAGAGACCTTTTTCTTGCACCTCAGAAAGGAAAGAAAACCTTCGAATGAGGAGACTGACCAGCACTGCCCAGTGCTGCTGCTGCAGGCACAGTGCTGATGTCTGACAATGACTGTGTCTCGGTCTATGTCTTGCCAGGCCTCCCTGTCGTCATGTACCAGCGCCCAGGAAATGGTGGTTGAAGAGGCGGAACTCCCCAGCCCCATACCGGAGGCCCACCCCTTTGACCCCTCCTCCGAATCCAGGCCAGCACCCTCTTTGGGAAGGTATGGCATAGTTCAGTTCAGTGTTGCTTTACGTCCACAGAGACCGTACAGACTGTTACGGACAGGGAGCCCATGATGGCCACCTTGACTTTTGCACGGCTCCTGAGCTCTGATTGGTTTTGAAAGGAAGTCATCATTGTTCTTGGTTCCTTTTATTTTTAGTGCTGTTCTCTGTGAAAGTAAGTCATGATTTTTCTTGTTTCCTTTTGTTTAGCGCTGTTCTCCGCTCTCGAGCAGACTTGCTGCATTTCATGTTTTTAGTGCATGCTTCAGTTATTTTAGTGTTCCCGTAATCTACCAAACTCAGACGTGGACTACAGGATGTTTATAGTGCATTTGTAATCATTTTGTATGCCTGTACAAAAGGTTTAGAGTGCACACACCCCCTACCCCCTGCCCCCTACCCCCACCCCCCCACCCACTCACTCTTCAGTGCTGTTGCCCTAATATCACCACTTTGGCAGACTTGGCTAGTCACCCTGATGTGACTGCCTTGGTTGACTGGACTAGTCACCCTGATATGACCACCTTGGCTGACTGGGCTAATCACCCTGACGTGACTGCCTTGGTTGACTGGACTAGTCACCCTGATATCACCACCTTGGCAGACTTGGCTAATCACCCTGATGTGACTGCCTTGGTTGACTGGACTAGTCACCCTGATATCACCACCTTGGCTGACTGGGCTAGTCACCCTGATGTGACTGCCTTGGTTGACTGGACTAGTCACCCTGATATGACCACCTTGGCTGACTGGGCTAATCACCCTGATGTGACTGCCTTGGTTGACTGGACTAGTCACCCTGATATCACCACCTTGGCTGACTTGGCTAGTCACCCTGATGTGACTGCCTTGGTTGACTGGACTAGTCACCCTGATATCACCACCTTGGCTGACTGGGCTAGTTGCCTTGATATCACCACCTTGGTTGATAGGGCATAAAAAACCCAGTTAGTTGTTGTCTGGGTGTAAAAAAAAACAAGTTATTCTTCAGCACTGTTGCTTGGAGGGTAAACCTGTTTATTGCCTCACATTTCTGTGCATCCATTCCATGAGAATATGACAGCATGTCGAAAACAAGTTGTACTGTATTCTGTGCCAGGAAGGAATACAGCGCAGTAGACCTGCCCACCATGACCTCCCTGGACTTTGTGTCCTGGTTGGAAGACCGCCTGCTGAGTGAGGACAGCAGCGCCCAGCACCCTCCTGCCCCCTCGCTGGATGACCTGGGGGGAAGCATTTCGGCCTCCTGCGATCAGGTGATGGATGTGATGTGGTGCTACGCTCAGCAGTACTCCTCGCTGGGAGCCATCTTCCCTTGCTGCGCAGTGCTCACCACCACCAAAATCATCGTGGAGAGACTGTCGGGTTTGGCAGAGGACAGCAGCTTTCCGGGTATCCCAGAGCTTCGCCCCTGCATTATCCTTCCCCTGGGCAGTATTCAGCACGTTGTTGTCGGCCCCTGCCACGCCTACCTCCGCCTGGAGGAGGCGTTTGTGGGCAAGGGTGGCCTGTTCACACTCTTCGCCGTGGAGACACCGGTGCTGACGCATTTCGCGGACATGCTGAAGGACTGCTGCATGCAGCTGGACGTCACCAACCCTCTGGATGTCCTCGACCTTTCGCACCGGTCTGATCTCCTGACGGAGGTGTGTCGTCGGGAGGAGAGCCTGGGTCTGCCGTCTGACCGGCTGGCCTTTGCGCAGCTGGTCAAAGTCAAGGAGCGCGGGGAGGTCAGGGCCTGCCTGCTGGTGCTGTCAGAGAACTCCGTCTACTGCCTGGACACGGCCTGCGTCTACTGGCCCCCGGCCACTTTCGAGTCGGCCCACGAGGGCACCATCCACCTGCAGGTGCTGAAGGAGTTCTCCATCGTGGACCACATCATCGACCTGGCCCTGCACGCCGGTCGCTCGGGTGCCAAGGGTGCCGCGGGCCAGGCCCGAGTGGACTTCACCCCGACCACCCTGACCATGCAGGTCAAGTCACCCGGCGTCCAGGGGGAGCTGGTGTTCCTCTTCAGCGCCTGCAGCTCACGGGACACTTTCCTGGACCGCCTGACCAACCTGAGGGCGGAGCACGCCCACCGCATGTCGCCGTCCATCCGTGAAGCGCCGGAGGGCGGCAACGAGAGCCAGGACCTGGCCGACAACAGCTTCCAGTCGTGCGAGAGCGGGTGCTCCCCCTCCAAGGAGCCCTGTGACATCAGTCCCCAGAAGGGTGTCCGACCCACGCGTCCGAAAGTGACCATCAGGCACCCGGGTTCCTCCCTGCCTTCCAGCTTTGACTGGAAGGGCTACTACTTCAATGGCACACCCCTCAACGCCTCCCACACCACCAGCAACGGGGTCTGCCTGGAGGGCGAGGGTACGGGCATCCAGGGGGGCGAGGTGCAGGTGAGCGTGGAGGCGGCAGTGCCCGGCAAGGACTACCTGGTGGACATCCAGTCAAGCGGGGAGGTGGAGGAGGTGCCGCCCACGCCATTCGAGCAAGAGTTGTACCAGGCCGTGCGAACGTACGAGCTGCTGCACCCCGTGCCCACCCGGATGCGGCCCATCACTCTGATGAGCGGCCGTGAGGTGGCGGCCTTCTTCTACAGCAAGATTGCGGGCTCTCCCTCCTCCTGTTCCTCCCCCGGAGAGCGGAGCGCAAACGCCCCTGCCACCTCTGCCACCACTGTCACTCCCCCACTGGAGGAGCTGCGTCACGTGCTGTGGACCACTGTGGTCCCGTACACAGACCCCGCCAGGGAGGTGGTGACCCTGGTCATGCTGAGCACTCGGGCCATCTACCTCGTGTCTGACACCAGCGCCAGCACCTCCACCCCCAATGCCCGCCCATCCTGGATGACCCACAACCGGCACAAGTCGGACTCGGCCGTCAGCTGGCACTCCAAGTCCCCCTCCCCCAGGGGGTCGGGGTCAGGCAGAGGGGGTCAGTGGAGCAAGGTGAAGCCCTACGCCGTGCTGATGCTGAGCGACCTCCTGCAGGTGTCCATGGGGCTCTTTGACCAGTTCCTGCGGCTGACGGGCCCCGTCGCCCACGCTGTCTACACCTTGGCCACACGTGACTCCAAGCAGACCTCCAGCTTCGTAGACAAGCTGAAGACCTCCTTGTCACAGATGGTGTCTTCCCCCTCCCCCCTCGGGGACAAGAGCCCCACGGACATTGAGCAGGACTTCTACCACGCCTTTGCCAAGCGCACCACCTCCACAGTGGAGGGGCTGGTCTACACTCACCCGAGCCAGGTCACCTTCCTCTACCCCGGGGATGATGCCATTGACGACATCCTCTTCCTCATCAAGGCCAGGGTCCAGGCCGCCTCCTCCTCGGCGGGGAGCTCCGGCAAGCTGCCGGCGTCTTCAGGCCCGGGGAAGGACGTCATGTGGCTGTACATCCTGGCGTACCAGCTCCTCCCGCCATTCACGGAGAGCGTGGCGGCCGTGCCGCCCGAGCGGGTCCAGCAGCGGAGCATCATCGTGACCAGCCGCCACCTGTGCCTGGTGCGGGAGGACACCGTCACCTACCCGCTGCCGGACTTTGTGCGGGGGCTGCCGGAGCAGCCGCAGCACGAGGTGGTGGAGACGCGGCGGCTGGAGAGCCTGAAGCGCATCCTGCTGCCCCCCACCAGCCCCCACATCCTGAGCCTGGTGTTCTGGGATGAACCCGAGGAGCTGGTGGTGGACACCAACATGCAGCACTTTGGGCCGGCAGGCGGAACTGGCGGCAGGGGGGTCCGGGAGATTGTGCCGGAGGTGGTGCTGAAGCTGTACGTGCAGAGCCAGCGGGACAAGGACAGGCTGGTGCAGACCCTGCAGAAGCAGTGGAGGGAGCTGGTGCCGCAGGTAGGGCGCATTCTGGACGTGGTGCGAGAGTAGCCAACCGTCGCTTGGCTTTGCAGCTGACGCTCGTGAGAGTCGTGATGCAGGTCGATCCGTTTCAGGCATTAAAATGAGGTCCGGTTCGGAGGTCCCTGCGGACACTTTGGTGGGGACTTGTGCCATAGGTTGGTGCTGTGTGAGACCAAGAGCGACCGTAACTTATAGGCGTCAGATTGATGAGAATCCTGGTCTGCTGATGATGCCTACACCCTGAGCTCCTTGCAGTTAAGAGACGCCTGCAGAAACAGTGGAGGGAAATTGTGCCTCAAGTCCGTTGCATTCTCCATGTTGTGGGGGAGTAATAATCAGTCCTGAAAAAGTTGCAAGTTTTCTACTAGGCCACCAGAAAGTCCACTAGCCCAAAGGAATTATTACTAAAATTTAACAGAATGAAACGAGAAAGACAAAACATCAAAACTGCCACAAGAAACATGTTTAATTTCCATTTTGCCCTTGGCCTTGTTTTCTCAGATTTAGTTGCCTTGATATAACCGACCTGGTTGACTGGGCATACAAAACAAGTTACTTACTAGCCGAGGTAAAATAGTGACGACATCATTTTGCACATGACGCTGCTCTGATTTTTTGTCTGTTTGTCAAAACATTGGATAAGAGAAGTGGTCATCGCTGAAGACAGGGTTATGACTTGCCTGATGGGCTAGTGGTTTTTAGTTTCAACTCACCCAAATATTTTTCTCACTCTGCCTCAGGTGACCAATCAAGTGTAATTCTGCAACTCTGGATGATAAATAATAAATAATAATAAACTGTGAAAATGAGAAAGACTGTCTGCATGTTGATCCTGTTTTGGTTTTAGCATTGGAGAAATACAAGTTCTGAGACCCCTTGTGGTAGGAACTTGGGCTTTGAGTTCCAAGTGTTCTCATTGTGGTGCAGGGTTAATTTAGACTTTGTGTTTTGAATAATTGTGTAGGTGATGTGGTCAGTATGGCATGGTGGTTGATGTGGGCATTCCTTGACAGTCTTTTTGCAGACATCTGAAAACTCATCAGTTTGCAGGCACCTGAAGACTCATCTGTTCTCAGCCAAGTGCTGAGTGATGGCATTGACTGACACCCTTCTCCCCCTTCACATTTTGTTGTTGTTGTTGTCTCTGGGTGTTTCTTACCTCTGCGTCTTTGAGAACATAACTGCACTGTGAGCGTGACTTGTAGATGTACACAGATACTGAGCATTCTACAAGTCTGTGCAGTTACCTTCATCATTGCCATCCTCTTTGGAAATACATGCTTCAGAGTGCAGAACTTCTTCTTTTTTTCTTCCCCAGACTTTTCTGGGGACAGTAATATTGTACACTTGTGAACTGCAATGTGCAATGAGGTCTTGTTGCTTGACAATACTTGCTCACCCTGTTGATACCACTGTGGTAGTGTGAAAGGTAAAATAATATGCTGACGTTTTTCTTTTCCTTCTGCGGCATTGGAGTTATTTGATAATGCTTTTTTATCCACCTCATTAATGGAGTTATTTGATAATGCTTTTTTACTCTTCCGCAAGTAGTGCCAATAGTCATTTGTACATACACCCACAAAAAAATCAGTTTGAACTTTGATAACTTTGTTGTTTCTTTATATATATTTTAATGTGTGTATTTATTTTTTAAGCAAAACTGAAATGATCCAACTCATTTCAGTGGTTTGTATAATAGTAATATTAGTCAACAGCTTGCGCATTGTAATTTATACCTGAACATCATCAAAAGTTGTTGCTGACTTTGAACTCATGCCCGTGCTTGGCACTAACAATTAAGAACTGCAGCTGTTTCGTGTGCTTGTGCATGCTTCACTGCAAACCCTAACCTAACACTGACAGCAATTTTCACCTGTCATTCATTGTTTACATTGCAGCTTTGATATTGTGAGAAACTGGCCATAATTTTCATTATACCAGTGTCTGCAATTTCTGCATGTATCATGGTGTACACTGCAGCTTTGATATGGTGAGAAGCTAGCACTGTAGCAGTAATTTACTAATTATCGTTATACCTATGTCTGCAGTTACTACATGTGTCGTGGTGTACATTGCAGTTTTGATATGGTGAGAAGCTGGCAGTAATATTATCATTGTACCAATGTGTCTTTCACTGTGGCACGGCAGTGCTGGCCTGTGCGGGTTTAAAGAAGCGAAACGTGCAGACTATTACTAGTAAGTAATAGTATCACTTTCATGATACAGTGAACAGGTATTTGAATCCCACCGACTGATACATTCATTGAATAAAGATAGTCTGAACCTCATGATGTGAACAGGCGTGTTTGAATCCAGCATGACGGTTGCTGCCAGAATGAGGTGGATACCAGTTACAGTGCATTTGGATGTCTTACAGTTACAGTGCCTGTGGACGTCCCCTGGTGGATGTCCTCAGTTACAGTAGTGCGGTTGGATGTCCTCAGTTACAACTTACAGTGCAGGTGGATGTCCCTAGGTGGATGTCCTCAGTTACAGTAGTGCAGTTGGACGTCCTCCATTACAGTAAAGGTGGGCATCCTCAGGTGGATGTCCGCATCGACAGTGCAGGTGGATGTCCTCAGTTGCAGTGCAGGTGGATATCCTCAGTTACAGTGCAGGTGGATGTCCTCAGCGACATCGCAGGTGGATGTCCTCATTTACAGTGGTGCAGTTGGATGTCCTCAGTTACAGTGCAGGTGGACATCCTCAGGTGGATGTCCTCAGTTACAGTGCAGGTGGATGTCCCCAGGTGAATGTCCTCAGTTACAGTGCAGGTGGACATCCACAAGTGGATGTTCTCAGTTACAGTAGTGCAGTTGGACGTCCTCAGTTACAGTGCAGGTGGACATCCTCAGGTGGACATCCTCAGTTACAGTGCAGGTGGACATCTCCAGGTGAATGTCCTCAGTTACAGTGCAGGTTGACATCCCCAGGTGGATGTCCTCAGTTACAGCGCAGGTGGATGTCCTCAGTTACAGCGCAGGTGGACATCCCCAGGTGAATGTCCTCAGTTACAGTGCAGGTGGACGTCCCCAGGTGGATGTCCTCAGTTACAGTGCAGGTGGATGTCCTCAGTTACAGTGCAGGTGGACATCCCCAGGTGGATGTCTTCAGTTACAGTGCAGGTGAATGTCCTCAGTTACAGTGCAGATGGACGTTCCCAGGTGGATGTCCTCAGTTACAGTGCAGGTATAGTAGTGCTGGTGGATGTCCTCAGTTGTAGTGCAGGTAGACATTCTCAGTTACAGTGCAGGTGGATGTCTTCAGTTACAGTGCAGGTGGATGTTCCCATGTGGATGTCTTCAGTTATAGTACAGGTGGACATCCCCAGGTGGATATCCTCAGTTACAGTGCAGGTGGACATCTTCAGTTACAGTGCAGGTGGATGTCCTCAGTTACAGTGCAGGTGGACATCCTCATTTACAGTGCAGGTGGATATCCTCAGGTGGATGTCCTCAGTTACAGTGCAGATGGACATCTCCAGGTGGACGTCCTCAGTTACAGTGCAGGTGGATGTCCCCGGGTGGATGTCCTCAGTTATAGTGCATGTGGATCTCCTCAGTTACAGTGCAGGTGGATGTCCTCAGTTACAGTGCAGGTGGACATCCCAAGGTGGATGTCCTCAGTTACAAAGCAGGTGGTCATCCCCAGGTGGATGTCCTCAGATACAGTGCAGGTGGACATCCCCTGGTGGATGTCCACAGATGCAGTTCAGGTGGACCTCCTCAGGTGGACGTCCTCAGTTACAGTGCTGGTGGATGTCCTCAGTTACAGTGCAGGTGGATGTCCACAGAGACAGTTCAGGTGGTCATCCTCGGGTGGATGTCCTCAGTTTAGTGCAGGTGGACATCCCCAGGTGGATGTCCTCAGTTACAGTGCAGGTGGACGTCCTCAGTTACAATGCAGGTGGATGTCCCCAGGTGGATGTCCTCAGTTACAGTGCAGGTGGACATCCCCAGGTGGACGTCCTCAGTTACAGTGCAGGTGGATGTCCTCAGTTACAGTGCAGGTGGACATCCCCAGGTGGATGTCCACAGATACAGTGCAGGTGGACATCCTCAGGATCCCCAGGTGGACATCCACAGATACAGTGCAGGTGGACGTCCTCAGTTACAGTGCTAGTGGATGTCCTCAGTTACAGTGCAGGTGGACATCCCCAAGTGGATGTCTTCAGTTACAGTGCAGGTGGACATCCAGTTACAGTGCAGGTGGACGTCCCCGGGTGGATGTCCTCAGTTACAGTGGTGCAGTTGGACGTTGTCAGTTACAGTGCAGGTGGACATCCTCAGGTGGATGTCCTCAATTACACTTACAGTGCATTGGTGCATTTGGGTTGGAGAGGAGTTGGAATGCTTGTAAATATCAGTACCTGTGAAAAATGAGCATGTATTGTGAGAGAGTGATGGAGTGCATACTGTACGGTGTATGTTACACATATATACAGAGTGTTTATAATTTGGGACATTGTGAGGTGTGCTCACCTTGGCTTTCCTGGCCAGACCAGTCCCGGTCTGATGATGTGGAGTGCACCTGCAACATATACCATAAACCATGGGCAGATGTTTGTTAGATGTCAGTTTGTTGTCTGATGTCAGGCTGTGCTGATTAAATCACGTGACAGTAATCATTTCCTGTTTAAAACTGAAATCATGATTCAAACTGCATGCAGGGTCATAGCATGTGAACTGCAGCATTGCTTGCACTCCTTGTCTCCATTATTTATTAGGCCTGCATCATACTCATAGCATATAAATGTATAATACCACTTGAGTGTCTGTTACTGTTTCAATTACTTTGTGTTAGGGCACTTGCTCATTCACTGTGCATAGGAAACACAGTATGCTGTATGTAAATACATAGTCCGGATTTCCTTCTTTTTCACTTTTCGTAAGCAGTGATATTAGATCATAGTCCAGATTGCCTTCTTTTTCACTCTTTTTGTAAGCAATGATATTAGATCATCGTCCAGATTTCCTTCTTTTCACTCATTTCGTAAGCAGTGATATTAGGTCATAGTCCGGATTTCCTTCTTTTTCACTCTTTTTGTAAGCAGCAGTATAGTCAGTTCGGTAAAATACTAACAATCAATGTCCAAGATGTCAACGAGCTTTGAGCTGCACAGAAAGAACTTCATGGTGATTAGGCAGGTGTCTGCTGCAGCTGCTGCAAGATGTGGAAAGTTTGCAAAGCTGTGAGTGTGAGAAAGTGTAATGTGCCATGTGGGTGATGTTTTCGTTGTTGTTTTTGAAAGGTTCATATTGAGTGAGGAGGCAGAATGCAAGGTTTTCATGCTGGTGACTTCAACTATAATACTTTTAATAGTAGACCTGATGAAACATGTGGATGATGAATGATTTGTGAAAGATGCCGAGAGAGCGAGAGAGAGAGGTAGCATTTTGTTCCTGTTTTGTAAGCTAATGTGCACAGCAGTATATTTATAATATAGCAACCAGCATTTTGAAAGGCACTTATTTTGAAAATTAACGACAAAGCGAGATGATAGTCCTCAGCAGACATCACACACATTTATAACAAAGGATACAGAATTGAAACCTGAATTGCCTACAGTTCATGTCACCTGGCATGCAAGTAAATATGAGGTGTGTAAACTCTACCAGAGGTAATCTGTAGCTTTATAAGTGTCTTTTTCTAACTTCTTTCTTTAGTTGTTATTGTTTTCTTTTGTTTGAAAGTTAGACAAAATAGATCTGTTCAATAATAGGTGTTATCAGTGACATCCCATGTGTTTCCTCAACGGCGATTCTGTAACAAAGCAAAGCTTTTAAAATAATAGAGTTAAAAACAAAACAAACAAAAACAAGCAGACAATATGGCTAAGTGTTGATAAAAGGTTTTGAAAGGAATACAGAAATAAGTCTGATTGACTGCTTTTTGAAGTCTGCCCAGAAATATATGAGCACAGCCATTGTATGGATGCAGGAAAATGCTGCACACACTGATAAGAGTGGGTGGCCCTGCTCTTGGGCTAATTTCCCACAAGAAACAATGAAATCTTGAAAAATAAATCTCTGAAGAACTTTTTGTCATTCATAGGAATGTTATTTGTTTGTATGCTTGTAATGCAGCTGAGATCTTTATACCTGGTGATTATCATCATGTCAACTTCCAAAGAAGCCGAAAACCTGATGTTAAGATCATGGTGTCCCTCCAGACATTTTTTTTTTTTTTGCAGCTGTCTTATACTATAGTATACCTTTTCATTCAGTAGGATTCAGAAAAAGCCCATGACATTGGAAAATTTACACTTTTTGCCTCATGTGTGTATGGAACAAGGAACCTACAGGGTTTGCACAGTCTTTGAAGGTCTTTGAAAGTTTGGGGGAAATAGGATATGCTTTTCAAGGCCTTGAAAGTCTGTGAAAACTGAGTGGGGTCTGTGAAAGTTTGTGAATTTTGACTGAGTGGGGTCTGTGAAAGTTTGTGAATTTTGACTGAGCGGGATCTGTGAAAGTTTGTGAATTTTGTGGTGCTGGGAAAAACTATCAGCTTATCAGTCAGAAACTGCATTTTCCAAGACCGAACAGTACTCAGTATATATATTATTATTTTTTAAATTGCTGTGTGAAGTCACAAAGGATGCACTTCCTATCAGTTTTGACTGATAGAGTGTGTCAGCCATTGGCTACAGTAAGGGATGAGCCCCTTTACTGGATGTGTGGAAGAGTTGCATAGCTTCATGTTGCTTTTCAGTGCTAGGTTTTGTGAAAAGGTTTGTGAATTTTTAAAGGATTTTTCTGTTTGAACCCTGACCTAGTACCTCATCTTACGTAAGTGTTGATATGGCCTAATGACACAAACGGCAAACACGTCTGGCTGCCTGTTTTGGATCATACTGGCTGATTACAGAATGTAGATCTGACAGCACCCAGAGACAGGCTGTTGGGCCACTAAATTCTGTTTTAAGTCGAGACACAAAACCTTTGTATTAATCCTCTGCAGAAATTACATGGTCCACTATAAAACATGTGATAAGATATTGCACCAAGGACCCAATCAACACACAAGGGAGTTAATGACCCAGTGACCCAACTTCTCATTCCTCCAAACTACAATCCACTCACATAAACAGCTGCATTGATCCGTTCACTCCCAAACATTCCTCCATTTTACCATCGCATCATTGTCCTCGCATCCCCATTTCTAGCCATTGCACAATGTGTTTATCTGCCAGCTTGTTGATTGTGTGTCTGAATGGCCATGCTGCTCAAGGATTGGTTTGTGGTTTTAGTTGACAGGATTAGGATATTTTGGATGACTACAGTATATGTATATATATATATATTTATTCAACAGTGCCCAAGGAAGGGGGAGGGGATAAATATGGCTTGTCCAGATTCTGTGTTAGTATCTGAATCACCGCTGAATACCTTGTGATGTGACGATCAGACTATCTGCAAATACAGCTGCTTTTTTCTTTCATTTTGTAAGCGATGATGGATGGGAAAACTTTCAGACAGTGTGACCACTTGGTGTGTGTGTGGGGGGGGGGGGGGGGGGGGGTTTACATTATTACATTATTGTTCTTAGAGAATCTTGAAAAGAAAGAAACCTACATATTTGTGTTTAAAGTGGTATTCATAACAAATTGTGATATATTGGTCAACATCCTTACTGCATGAAAATAAAGGAAAGGAAATGGTGCTGGGTATGTTGTTTTAACCTATGTCAGACATTCCCCGGTGTGCAGTTTCTTGTAGTGCATAAAAGCAGCAAGGTTGCAAACAGCACATCAGTGCCCATAGCACAGCCAAGTATCTCACTTTTTTGTTCTTGTACATATGTTCACGTCATAATCATGTGCTACACATTTGCCAAAGTGAAAGTAGATGGAAGAGTAGCTTGATCAT
>OY757547.1:18841318-18867496 GCA_963584105.1 Alviniconcha strummeri
ACATTGAACCATGCTTCGGCATTGGTCACAGCTTGTACCTAATATGTCAAATGACATCTGAGGACATTAAGCATCAACTCATCATCATCAGTGGCGTATGAGAGCCGGTTGGGCCTAGCGGTAAGGCGGTAGGCTGGTAAGCGGAAGGACCTCGGTTCGATACCGCTTCGGCTCTCCTTTCTCTTCAAAGGTTATGGTTTGTGGACACGGTCTTGTGACTTTGTCCTTCACAATTAATGAAACATTAAAACGGCTCACATCGCTGCCCTTCTTAATGCAGGTCATTCTGGTGGTGATAGTGTAGTGACAGGTATATACTCTCCCTCTTCCCCCACCTCCATACCCCCTTCCCTCCATTCTCCCCGTCCCTAATAAGCCTTATGGTGTCTGTGGATGTTAAGCACCATGTTTACATACTTCAGTGGCTTACAGAGTTAAGGAGCTGTGTGAAAGTCGAGGTGGCCGTCCTGGGCTTTCCGTCCTAATGAGCCGTACGGTTTCTACGGACGTAAAGCAGCATTGAACCATGCTTGCCTAAGCATGCTTGGTCACGGTTTGTCCCTAATAATGATGTCAGCCAACATCCGAGGACATGAAGCTCTGCATCATCATCATCATCATCATCATCAGTGGCATTCAGAGTTCAGGAGCTGTGTGAAAGTTGAGGTGGCCGTCCTGGGTTCCCATCCCTAATAAGCCTACGGTTTCTGTGGATGTAAATCAACACTCAGCAACTACAATCTGAGTTGTCTGTTACAAACTTACTGCCATCTTTGAGCATCATCAAAAAAACTGTTCGTTAACTGACAGTTTTTCGAGACCTATGGCGAAATCAACTATGGCAGTGGTTCGTGGAAGGATGTCGTAAACCAGTGCTAGGAGTTTGTCTCTAAGCCTCGCTCAGTTTTCCCCAGCACCCCTCCTCCAAACTCTGCCACATTTGGTTACGCCATTGAAAGGGTATCTCATTATTATCTGCACGCATCTGTCTCCTAGGTGTCAGAGTTCAGGAGCTCTGTGAAAGTCGAGGTGGCCGTCCCGAGCTTTCCGTCCTAATGAGCCTTACGGTTTCTGTGGACGTAAAGCAACACTGAACCATGCTTGGTTTCTTGGTCACAGTTTGTCCCTGATAATTATGTCAACCGACATCCGAGGACATGAAGCTCTATATCATCATCAACTACTTGCTGTTCAGAGTTCAGGAGTTGTGTGAAAGTCGAGGTGGCCGTCCTGGGCTCCCCGTCCTAATGAGCCTTATGGTTTCTGTGGACGTAAAGCAACACTGAACCATGCACACGCACTGGTCACGGTTTGTCCCTAATATGTCAACCCGACATCCGAGGACACTAAGCTCCACATTATCATCAACTACTTGCTGTAGTATCTCTGCGTATACTGATGCCGCTTGGAGTTTGGACAAAACAGCTTGCTTAGGCAGACAGAGCTCAGGAGCTGTGTGAAAGTTGAGGTGGACGTCCTGGGCTCCCCGTCCCTAATAGTCCTTATGGTCTCTGTGGACGTAAAGCTACATTGAACGAACGAACAGTGCAGACGCGCTCTTGCGACCAGTGACGCTGAACTAACTGTACACGGCCAGACCCCTAGACCGCGTCTTTCTGCACGTGCCTTGTTATGTTCGCTCGGTGGCGCCGCCCCTCGGCCATTGTGCTCCAGTTTTCCCCCCTTCTCACCAGCCGTGCCTATCAAAGTGGCTCCGTCCTTGCAGTATTCAGCAAGGAACTAGGGGACTTGTAGGCTTAAGCCCGTTCTTAACTGGGCGAATGTTTGTTCGCCCGAACATACTTCGGACACTTCGACGAACTATGATTCGTTTCTTAATTGAACTTTTACTTCGCCGAATATGGTTCGGACAGTCCAAACTTTACTTCATTCTCAACTGGCTTGTAATGAGATGCAAGCTTCGGCCCGAACTTGCGGCAGACAGCATGATCGAAAATGTAGGCTAAAGTCAAGTCAATATACTTTAATCATCCCTCACAGGGTAATTCAACTAACTACTATCTCATTCTGGGTCTCCGAGACAAGGCTGCGCCTTCCATAAGTCAACAAATAAACAAATTCCCTCCGAAGCGAGTGAAGAACCTAGCGACACCGTCATCCATTTTTATTTTTGTTTTCAGTTTCTTCATTCACAGGAGAGCTCTGCTCTCAGCCAATCAGAGGCAATGATCGTCGATTAGGGCGAATGTTCCCAGAACATGTTGAGCGAAGGTTTTTGGACCCCGAATATAGCTTCGGAGAATACTTCCAACTAGGTTCGCGAAGAAAAGTTGGCCCAATTAAGAACCAACTAGCTTCACCGAATACTTCCAACTAGGTTCGCGAAGAAACATTCGCCCAGTTAAGAACGGGCTTTACACCACTTGGCGCAAACTCCAAGCACTGGTTTACGACATCCTTCCTTCAAGGAGGAAGGTGCCGGAAAGCGATGCTCGGAGTGTGCACTTGACGTAGAAGTAAGTAAACATGGTGCTTAACGTCAACACTATAAACCATGAGGCTTATTAGGGACGGGGAGGGGGGAGGGGGTATGGAGGTGGAGGGAGGGGGCAGAATTAGATTATATACCTATTGCTACTCTCTCACCACCACTGAGAATGACTCCTGCATTAAGATGGGCAGCGATGAGAGCGATATTTCATTAACTGTGAGGGACAAAGTCATAAGACAGTGTAAGTAAGTAAGTAAACATGGTGCTTAACGTCCACATAAACCATAAGGCTTATTAGGGACGGGGAGAAGGGTGTGTGTGGGGTAGGGTGGGGTGGGGGGGGGGGGAGGTAGATTATACCTATTGCTACACTGTCACCACCAGAATGACTCTTGCATTAAGATGGGCAGCCGCTTCGGCTCTCCTTTCTCTTCAGAAAGGTTGTGGTTTGCGGACACTGTCTTGTGACTTTGTCCCTCACAATCAGTGAAACATTAACTGAAGGGTTCTCATCGTTGCCAATCTTAATGCAGGAGTCATTCTGATGGTGACAGTGTAGTGATATGTATATAATCTCCCTCTTCGCCCACCTCTACATACATAGTTCAGGAGCTGTGTGAGAGTCGAGATGGCCGTCCTGGGCTGTCCGTCCTAACGAGCCTTCTGGTTTCCGTGGATGTAAAGATTGATTGCACCGTGCTTCGGCATTGGTCACAACTTGTCCCTAATATGTCAACTGACATCTGAGGACATTAAGCAACACTTCATCATCATCACCTCTATATCCTCGTCCCGTAACAAGCTTTGTGGTTTCTATGGACGTTAAGCACCACGTTTGCTTCGTTCCTTGGGCAAAGCCCACAGTGAGGCTCCAAGACTGACGTAATAATTATAGACTACATAATGTTTTATTTTTAGCTCATCTAGGGAATCCTGGCCTGGGCAGGATCCTTGTGTCTTCACTGAGAGGCCCTGCATTTGACGGGGCCCTCGGGCAAATCCCACAGTGAGGCTCCAAGACTGACGTAAATATAGTCTACATCATGTTTTATAATTTTTTAGTTCATCTTGGGAATCCCGGTCGGGCCCGATATAATTTTGTGTCTTCACTGAGAGGCCCTGCAACTTTGTGACGGCGGGGCCCGATCGGGGTTATAGCCGAGACTGATCATCCCCCGTGTAGGGCCTCTGAAGACACTGAAGAATCACTGAGTCCTCGAGGGATTCCCCAGCTGAGCTCCGTAATAAATCAGACGTTGTTGTGTCTTCTATTATTTAAACTTAACCGCCGCATCCCCGTTTTAGTGTTGAGTAGGGCTGGCTACCTCCATGGCGCTCCGGCCGCCGGACTCCTGGCTATCACCACACGATCTCTGGAGTGACAAATCTCGGTGGAACCTAATTTCAAGTTCTTTCTCAGTCCCCTACCCGCCTTACACCCCACTGACCCCCCTTTAAATTAAAAAAAAAAAATCGCCTGCTGCCACAGCAACATAATCGAATGTGCAGCCTCTCTCTCTCTCTCTCTCTCTCTCTCTCTCTCTCTCTCTCTCTCTCTCTCTCTCTCTCTCTCTCTCTCAGGATGTCTCTGTTTCTCTCTCTCTCTCTCTCTCTCTCTCTCTCTCTCTCTCTCTCTCTCTCTCTCTCTCTCTCTCTCTCTCTCTCTCTCTCTTCTTCTCTGAACACTCACACTCACATGATGGAGAATAAATAGCTTCAGCGCTTTCATTCCTGGCTTCCAGGCTGACTGAGCTGGCGACCAAAGCGGGTATTTTGCTAGTAGCAGCTCATTATTATATCATATTTATTTCGATGCATAGAATACGGCGGTGTCGTTGTCGCTGGCGAGCTCCGTTATAGGCCCGGGCAGCACGTCCAACAAGCCGGAGGACCCTCCCCTTCCTTCTCCTCCCATACGCGACCCCCCTCCTCTCGCCTCCACACCCATCCCTACCCCGACTCACCCACGTCACCTCGCCTCCATTACCCAGCGACTCCATGTTCGTGAAATCCAAAGCCCTGGTTGGAACACGCAGCGAACAGTTAAGCCGTTGGAGTACAGCCCCTTGATTCCATTGTTGCTGACCGGCTTGCCTGCTACGGCCTCAAACTCGCAATGCCGGCAGTTATCGATCTCGCATTGTTGTTGAGCTAACTGTTTTTCGTTTTGTTTTTCGTGTCCCCCCCCCCCCCCCCCACCGTCCCCTCCCCCCAGCTAGAATCTACTCGGCCTGGCCACAATATAACGGTCGTATTACGGGTATTGTTGCGGATTGAAATACAATAAATTCCTTTCAGAGTCTTTGCCGCGCGGCTGCGGCATAATTATTATGAATATGACTCGCCGCACGCGGGAGCGTTACGAACTTGACTGGAACTCTGAGGCCGCAGGCTGACACACAAAAGCACCGCCGCCCAGAAAACACTGAATAAGAATAAATGATTAAATGAGTTCGTTCTAAGCCTGATCCGAGCCAGTCTCTCTGTCTCTGTCTCTGTCTCTCTGTCTGTCTCTGTCTGTCTGTCTGTCTGTCTGTCTGTCTGTCTGTCTGTCTCTGTCTGTCTGTCTGTCTCCGTCTCTGTCTCTCCCTCAAGGACTGTCTGCTAGATAGGTCTAAATGGACCTAACGCTACTATCCTTGCCGAGTATCAAAAGTTTTCGAGTTAGAGTTCTCTCTCTCTCTCTCTCTCTCTCTCTCTCTCTCTCTCTCTCTCTCTCTCTCTCTCTCTCTCTCTCTCTCTCTCTCTCTCACACACACACACACACACGCCAAACACACACACATACACACACACACACACACACACCACACACACACACACACACACACACACACACACACACACAGGCGAGCGCGCGCGCGCATACACACGTACGTACGCACGCACGCACGCACGCACGTCGGACCCCACTCCTTCCTATATTTTAAAGTAACAGATGAGGTACGCGCGCGCGCGCGCGTTTGTGTGTGTTGTGTGTGTGTGTGTGTGTGTGTGTGTGTGTGTGTGTGTGTGTGTGTGTGTGTGTTATGCAGTCTTGTACAAAAAATATATATGCACACACCCATACATCAAACATAGTCTTAGCACCAATTACCATAACACCACAGTCTACCTGTTTTATATATATATATCTGTATTATGTCTCCATATCAAGACTAAAAACTGCATGCAGCTTGTGACAGTGGTAGCAAGTCTCTGTCATCTGTCTGTCTGCTGATAACTGAATATGAAAAAGGTGTGGGTTGCAACTTGACTTTCTAATCAAGGCAGCCATTCCAAAACCAATCGAAGACTGGTGCGCCTTTGCTAATTTGTAGGTGGCTGGTGAATTAGTTTTGTGAAGAATGTATCATAGTGTAGGTGTGGTCCCTTAACTGCAGCTTACATGCATTGATAATTAATTGTGACGATATTGTCACTTCGGATAGTACGCAATAACTTTGCTCTTGCGCATGAGGCGGGTAGGTGCAGTATGTGAAACCACGAGACATGGAAGGAATTATGCAAAGAAAAGTACGAATGGGCGAGTTAGAGTATATATTGTAATGGATGGATGCAGGTTACTGCATAAAAGTTCCACAATCAGTGAAAACTGCAAAGCGGCAGAGAGAAAAAGACAGTTCTATTCAGTGGTGTCAGTACTCTGACCTTAACTGTCGAAAAACTGAAAAGAGTTCACAAACGAAACTAGCGACAGGTGCTTGCAAGAACTGAATCTTCTGTGCTGTTAACAACTTTCCACCTTGTGTACCTTAACGATTTTTCCACGGGATCGGGCGCCTATGACTGGTCAACCCGAGGCAGCTCCATTTGGCCCGTGCTGTTCGTGCAGCTTTTACTGACCACGTGATGCCTTTCTCAAGTGTTCAGTCAGTCATATGACAACATTTCTGGGGTGACAGCAGGTCTCCTTGTCAGGTTTAGACTGAATATTTTGAAATTAGCACAGAAATGGCAAGGCAGCAGTAGCAGTTTTGGCGAGATTTACGGGTATGTTTTTGTCAGATTTATGTCTTTGTGTAAAAGCGTATATTCGCGGGGCGAACCGCGTGTGTTTGTGTCGAGCGAGCTAGGGTCAGTGTGACACGACATGGCGCGTGTGCCTGTGTGCTTGTCTGCATGTTTTTGTGGGTTAAATCCCAGGACGGTACCACACCTGAGCCTGAATAAGTTCAGAGCACCCCTAGGCGCTACCGCGGTTTGGTGCTAGGGTTAAACGTGTCTTCTTTGAATTTCTTTCGTTTTTTTTGTTTTGTTTTTTGTTTTCGTTTTTTTTTTGTTTTTTTTTTTGGTACTTGGAATGGAGCACGTGCCGCAGAGCAAGCTCAACTAAGAGGAAGTCGCCGACATAATTACGTTACATAAATTCAAGAGCGGTCAGTGCTGCCCATCTTGCACACCTGTTTGTGTGCCTGCAGTTTTTGTTTTGTTCCAGCTGTAGCCGTTGAAGCACCGTAACCGGTCAAAGAGCGGCGACTCCACAACACACATTGCTGCGTGAAGAACAGAGGAAACTCGTATAATTATATATAGTCAGTAGTAGGTTCACACTGTCGCAGAAGTTAATTGCACCCTTTCCAAAAGTTTCAGATCTTTGCAACTTTTTGAAAAAACAAACGCCAGGATGACAAAAATATGTGTTTAATCAAGTGTAGACATGTGCACCCAAGCATGGGGGGGGGGGGGGGGGGGTATAAATTGGGTCTTCTCACATTAGCATCTGAGGACATTAAACAAAAAGAATGAATGAATGGATAATCACAGAGTTTTTGTTTTTGTTTTTTTTTCTTCTGTAGCTGCGGTGTTTTGTTTGCTCACTAATTAAGTTGCTTTATGTGCACTTCTTTTTCCACTCAGCAGTTGTTGTTTTTTTTGGGGGGGGGGGGTCTGAACTGTTCAGACAACCCTGGTTGTCCAAGATAACAGGAAAATAAAGGGGAAATTTAGTTGCATAGTTACTGTTTAACAGGTACCCATTTCATGTTTAATGTTTGTATATTTCAGCACTGTCTGCTGGAAGACATGATGCAACCGTGTGGAGCCTGCATTGGATGTCCACCTCTGCCTTGAAGAGCAACATTACTCAGTTATGTACATTTTTGTTCACTTTTACATTTTTTCTTTTTGTTTTGTAAAGAAGAAATTCCCTACATAAAGAAGCCAGCATAGACCTTATGAGAGAAACTCCAGCAAGAGAAAGAAGCTCCACATGTTAACCAGCACTGGGCGTGTAAGAGAAACTCCCCATGTAACCCAGCACGGGAGCCCGCAAGAGGTGCTCCGTGCATAAACCAGCACAGGGTGTGTAAGTCTAAGAGGAACTCCCCATGTAACTCCCCACAGAAAGAGTGAACTATCATGGAGTGTGTAAGAGAAAGTCATCACTGAAAGGAAGCTAGCACAGGGCTCACGAGTAAGTTTTTGAATTTCAATCTTTGAAGTCCTCCCTCAAATCTCTTCTGTTCTGTTGTAGCTCCTGCCACAAACATTTCATGTCTTTCCCTCCTGTTCTTCCATCTCCATCAGTGATGTGACTGTGCATGAGAGTGCGTGTATGTGTGTGTGTACACTGTGTGTGTGTGTGTGTGTGTGTGTGTGTGTGTGTGTGTGTGTGTGTGTGTGTGTGTGTGTAACAGATATATTTAGGGACACTTTTGTTGTAACTTTGTAACTGGTGTGCTGGCATAATTATTGTAATGTAGTCAGGTTTCATATTAACTGGTAATTTCTGGTATTATACCGGTTGAGATCAGCATATGTATGTTATATCAGCAAAAAATCAGCAATTGGTCAGACTGTCAGTTGTGATTTTGTTTGACTGGTTCTCAAAAACAAAAGCAACAGTTCTAAAGCACAGTGCAGCAAAAGAGTGTGTGTTATGTGTGTGCATGCTAGATAGACAGGGAAGGGAGAACTTTGGGTGTTTTCTAGTACTGCTGTAGTACTGGATAATATACATCATACTTTTCGTAGCGGTATGGACAGCTGTGTGTCTGACCGGTTACAGTGATTATGTGACTGGTTTCCATGAACCACTTTCAACATCTTATATCTGTCACACTGGTTTGAAAACTGTATCGTAATCACTGGTAGAGTTTTGGTTTGTAATCGTGATGTATTGGTTTTTGTTGTATACCCTATGTCATTATATTATAAGCGCAGAGGGCTTTCTCGGAAGGTTAGGTATGTCACCAAGATTTTCATGATGATGATTTGTTCTTTATAGTGTTTCTTCTTTGTAGCTGATAAATTCCATGCAGGGATTTTTCTTGCGCCTTCTGCCCAGCTCCTGTTCTTAGTGTTACTGCTTATTTAGCAGTTTTGGGGGCTCCTTTCTCTTCAGAAAAGTCTTGTATTTTTTTCTTCTTTCTGATGACTCTTCTTGTCAGCTCTTTGTCTTAGTGGTTTTGTTTGTTTTCCTGCAGTGGCATACTGTGGGTTCAGAAATTAAGGTCCCCTGTGTTGAGAACCCAGAGCTGTGTAATTTTCTCCCTTTAAAACCTGGAGTAGGTCAAAGTATAGCTATGCATGCTTCTCCAACTGCCAGGAAGGTTTCCATAGTTCTGTCTAATAATATATGTCTTCCCAGTCCATTCACAATGTTTTCCAAAATCATTTTCACCTTACTTTTTTTTTTTTAATGTAGAAAAATCTCAATGCAGTGACGGATAATGAAAAGCAGGTTACAGCTTGTTCGGTTGTGGGTAAAAACATGTCGTTTTTTGTTTGTTTTTGTTTTAATCCTGATTTATTTTTAAAACTGTTTTAGCTGACAGTTTCTTTTCTCAGTTTAAGGAACCTGCCTTAAAGTGCACCAAATGTCTTTCATCTAATGGTGGCAATAAAATAATTCCCACTACTGACAGCTATGAGTGTGAGTCATGTCAGTGACTTTTAAAAAGAAGGGTCGAGTCGTTTCGGAGTGCATGTCTACTTTGTTGTTTGAAATTGAATGAATTCTGTACAAAATTATTGCTTACTGATTGAAATAAATTGCCTTTTTCAAAATTGCCAGTGGATTTAGTTTCTTTTTTTCAGTGCAGTGATTCTGAATGTGACACTTAACTATTTGTGACTAGCATAGGTCTCACTACTTGTCATCACAAGCTGCCCGATATAACTGAGTGCCTGCGAAATATAAATATTGGCTCCCAAACATGTTATGTGTCATAACAGTGAATTAGACATATATATATATACACTTGAGATTTGATCATTTTAATTTTGTACTGAAATGATCCACAAAAGAGAACGTACCTGTTTGTACCTTTCTTAGTTGTAAATCAGTGAAATGTAAATACCGATGCTGGTTATGTCTGCTGTTGATTGTGTTGTGTCTAGAATTGTGGGCAATTGTGAAACAACAACAACAACTTGTGTTTAGATGACTTGTTGTTTTGCCCAGGTATAAAGTAAGTGTGTGAATGTATGATTCGTCCTGTGGTGACCCTGTATGGTTGACGGAACGTAAAAATCCTAGAACTAACTTTTCCTTTTCAGCATTTTGTAGGACTCTTCTTTTTTTCTCAACTGCTTTTTGGGGCATGTTCTGCGGATGTGGCAGCAAGTGGCAGTGTGATTTCATTCATAATTGTAAACAGGTGGTAAACAGGCTCAAGATCCCCCAGGGTCTCTCCACACTATTATTTCACCGGTGGAGTGAAGTTCCCTCAAGGGGAGGGGTCCGCGGTGATTCACCGTAAGAAAAACTACCTGCTTTACAAAGATGCCACTTGTCCGTGTTCTCCAAGTGCTGCTTTTTAGAGCTTTTATCAAGGCCTTCTTCTATCAGAACTGTTCTTCTTAGTGGTTTTGTTGTCCTTTTTGGCAATTTTTACGGCTCTGTTCTTCTCAGAGTGGTTTTTGTAGGGCTCCTCTTCAGTTTGACTGGTTTATTTTAGGGCTTTTTCTTTGGCCTTCTATTTATCTAGCTGCTTTTGTTGACTGGTTCATTTTAGGGCTTTTTCTTTGGTCTTCTATCTAGCTATTGTTGTTAGTGTTTTTGTTTTGTTCAGCATTTCATAAGTCTCCTTTAATTCTGAATGCTTCCATTGGGTGTTTTTTCATGCACCTTCTTGTACTCAGTTCTTCTTGTGGTTTTGTTCTGTTTAGCATTTCCTAGTGTTTCTCTCTTCTTAGTGTGCTTTTTGGGTGTAGTCCACATGTCACAGCCTGTGGCAGGGTGATTTCACACACAATCGTAAACAGGTGGTAAACAGGCTCAAGATCCCCCAGGGTCTCTCCACACTATTGTTTCACCGGTGGAGTGAAGTTCCCTCAAGGGGAGGGGTCCGCGGTGATTCACCATAAGAAAAACTACCTGCTTTACAAAGATGCCACTTGTCCATGTTCCCTGAGTGCTGCTTTTTTAGAGCTTTTAGCTGGGCCTTCTTCTATCAGAACTCTTCTTCGTAGGGGTTTTGTTGTTCTTTTTAGCATTTTGTAGGGCTCTGTACTTCTCAGAATGTTTTTTCTAGGGCTTCTTTCCAGTTTGACTGGTTCATTTTAGGGCTTTTTCTTTGGCCTTCTTCAGCCCAGCTATTGTTGTTACTTAGTGGTTTTGCTCCGTTTAGCATTTCATAGGGCTCCTTTCCTTCTGAATGCTTCCTTTGGGGTCTTTTTCATACACTTCTTATAGTTCTACCCAGGTTCCAACTCTTGTGATTTTGGTCTTTTTAGTGTTTCCTAGGGCTCCTCTCTTCTTAGTGTGCTGTTTGGGGCATATTCCACATGTGTCACAGACTGTGGCAGGGTGACTGCACTTTAAACAGGTGGTAAACAGGCTCAAGATCCCCCAGGGTCTCTCCACACTATTGTTTCACCGGTGGAGTGAAGTTCCCTCAAGGGGAGGGGTCCGCGGTGATTCACCGTAAGAAAAACTACCTGCTTTACAAAGATGCCACTTGTCACAATCTTTGGCCATGTGATTTTACTGATGTTACTGCTTTCTCTTCTCTGTTCTTTTTAGCGTTGCATTATTGATTGTGCTTCTGTCTTCCATCCTGCCTTTCTTTTAAGTGGTTCTGTTCTTTCTGGTGGTCTGTAGGGTGCTTTTCTCTTTGAGTGCTTCTTTTCAGTTAGTCGGTTAGTGCTTGGATTTGAATGTACCGGGTTAACTCAGGACATACCAAAATGTCTAAATTCTTCACCAGTTTAGAACACATGCAGGTCACTGTATCACAAGTATACAGTTGTGTTACAGTTCTGGAGACAGCAGTCAACAGCAAGCACATCTGAGTATGTACATGTATATAATATATATAATACTATTCATAACAAGTTAAGGGCCAGTAGGAAATTACACCATAAAATATCACAGAGCAGTGACGGCTAAGCAAAGAAAGTTGCAGACACATGGCCAAAGTGTTGCAGACTGCACTTGCATCAGCCTTTAAAACAACAACATATTTGGTCACAGATTGTTTGGTCACCGGTGGGAAGTGTGTCACAAATAAAATCTTTTACAAAAATCCCAAAATTGTTGCATTTTTGGAACTTTTTGCTTATTATGCAGGGCACCTGCCTGAAAACTGATTGGCGCTCGTGAAATTACATTTTTATGTTAATACTTTCCACGTTCGATCCGGTTTAGGTGGCATGAATTTCGTTTGGCCCAAAGCATGTGGCATGCAGTCAGAATTCCCTTGACTCCAGTTGACTGTTGCACCCATGCAGCATGGTGTCCGTGTCATGTGCCCTGGACCAGGCACCAGTGGTCCATGATCCTCTTCACTGTCTCCTGCTTCACTGTTCCTTTCAATGATGGCAGCAGATGAGAACGCTTCGTTGGAGATGCTGTTCGGGAGGTTGATCGCTATGGAGGCACATCAGTAATGCTGTGGGTCAGCATACATCCACCTCAATGGTAAAATACTACTCAACATCATTAAGGGCTCCCTAACTGACCTTCCTCTGCAGGGACGAGATTGTGTGCCCCCTCATCCAACATGCTCTGCAAGCCATGGGACCAGGTGCCACACTTTGCAGGACACCAGTGCCACTCCTCACAGAGCTCGGGTCATCACAGATTTCTTGCTGCCCGCTCTCCAGATTTGGCTCCCATCAATTTTTGGACAATGAGTAGCTAAAAACTACCCCACCCCTGTTGATGTGTACCAGCTCACCCGTGTCCTGCAGCAGGTGTGGCAGGGTAAACTCTTCAGACCCTCGTCCTCTCCATGAGTCAGTGCTGCATAGACTGTCTTTCAGATTATGGCGGCCATACCTGCTGTGGACTGCCATCAACACGAGCTGCATCTGTGACTTTAAAAAAGAAGGGTGGAGTTGTTTTAGAGCACATGTCTCGTTTGTTGTTACTTGAAATCAAATGAGTCCTGTATTAACTGTTGCTAAATGATTGAAATAAATGTTGTTTTAACAAAATCACGAGTGGCTTTTGTTTGTATATTTCAGCTCAGTGTTCATGTGCCCTTAATTTTTTGGTGACAAATCACCATGCTTGTCATCACAAGCAATTTAAGCAGGTGTCTGTGTTCAGTGCCTACAGAATATAAATAGGCACCCAAACATGACTGTGTTATTGTCACCAGTTTATTAGTCATATATATGCCTGTGATTTGATAAGTCGTGTTTTAAAATTTGTGCAAAAAACATCTCAAGAGAACCCTCCTGGACGTACATTTCTCAGTTGCATGTAAGCGAACATAAAGGCCGATATTGCTTGTGTTTGCTGTTGATTGCATTTTGTTTAGTTTTTTCACCTCAAGACAAATCACACTTTCACAATTTGAGTGTACTAACTCAAAATATTAGTCACTAAATCATAAGTAAAACTCTGGATCATAGTTCTGGACACAACATAGTCAACAGCAAACACACAGCATTTGATACAGGAATCTGCTTCAGTCGGTCATGACAATTAGCAGTGTTACCTCTTTTGTTCTGTGGGTCAACAGGGGAAACTGCATTAACCACAACTAGTGCAGTTAAAAATTTAGGCACTAGAGAACAAAGTGTAGGTGAATGAACCTGTAAGGTAGAAATTAGGACAAGCAACAAATTCCAAGCAGCAGGTGAAGCATGCATGGCTGTATTCTGACCTACTCCCGGATTTAAAGGTAAAACTTTCGCAGCTCTGTGTTTTCGACAGAGGGACCTTATTTCTGCATCTGCATTACTCCCACTGCAGGGGTTGTTTTGAGGGACTTCCTTTAAAAAAAAAAAAAAAAAAAATTTGCTTGTTTTTATTCCAGTTTCTGTACAAGCTAAAGTGATGATTACAACTGTAAACCTGAACAGAAACATATAGAAACATTAGACATAACAAACATGCATGGTTTAGGGAAAGAAAAAAGAAAAGCAGGAAGAAAGAAGAAAGTAAAATATCCATCTATTCTTAGTAGTAGTAGTTAAGTACTGTTCTGTGTAGCTCCTTTTTATGAGGTTTTTGTTTTGTTTTTCTCCTTTTTGTTTTTGTTCTTTTTCTAGACTGTGTTCCACTCCGCTTTTCCTCTTTTGGGGTTCTGTTCTCTTTAGTACTTTGCAGGGCTCTTTTAACCTCTGTTATTATTCTTTCTTTCTTTACAGTGTTTCTTTTTGGTCTGTTTTTATATTTTATATATATATAATATTTTTTACCAGTGTCCTGGGGTGACCCTGTGTGGTTGATGGTACATAAAATCAAAGAAGTCTCTCAATCGGTCTAACCATCTCTTCTTAGTCATATTCTTTTTACACATCATAGGGCTCCTTTCTGTTCTGGGTACTTCCCTCCCCCCCCCCTTTTTTTTTCTTTTTTTTTTCTTCTCCTTTCTTTTCCTTTTTTCTACCCACATATTGTCAGTGGTTCTCTTCTTTTCAGCTACACAAGTTTTCTCCATAGGATTATTTACTTGTGTTAATGTTCTTCACTTTCATAGCTTTTTGTAGGTAAACTCCATATGGCTTGGTCTCACACACACACACACACACACACACACACACACACACACACACACACACACACACACACACACACACACACACACACACACACACACACACACACACACACACACACACACACCACACACACACACACACACACACACACACACACACACATTCACTCATAAATAGGCACAGATCCCCCAGTCTATCCACACCCTTGCCACACCGGTAGAGTGAACTTCCTTCAAAGGGAGAGGCATCCGGTCCACGTGATTGACTGTAAAAACAACAAACTACCTGTTTACACGGTTCACGTTAATTAGTAGTTTCCAATATTTTACTGGTTACGGTCAGCATAAACACGGGGGGTAAATTAGCAGTCGAGCAGATACATGTACTGGCTGTTATTTTGCTTGAAAGGCTGTTAAAGAAGAAGAAGGAAAAAAAAAAAAAAACTGACTAAAAAGCAAGTGAACAAAAAACGTAACACTTTGAAAGATTGTGTATGGTGTGTTTGTGTGTGTGTGTGTGTGTGTGTGTGTGTGTGTGTGTGTGTGTGTGTGTGTGTGTGTGTGTGTGTGTGTGTGTGTTCTAGACGGGAAAGGGACATGTGTGTACAGCTCTGTTAGTACAGCTCTCAACACAGCTTTGTGTCTGACTAGTTACAGTGATTATGTGACCGGTTTTTGAGACCCATTTTTTTTGTTATAAAAAAAAAGCTCGTAAACTTTACAAAAAAACAAAAACAAAAAAAAACTGTGTATCTCAGCCTCTGGTAGTGAGATTTCACTTGCAGGGCTCATTTCTCCTCTGAATGCTGATTTTAAGGCTTTCTGTTAGATCCATCTTCCATCAGCTCTTCATACTATATATATATATATACATATTTCTTTCTTTTTTAGACCAGAAATTGTTTTTTGATTGAATCCTTGGTCTCTAGTTACTTGTATTGCAGAGATGGCTGAACATGCAGATACCTTTTTCATATTTGTGCAAAGCATAAGAAGTCTCTCAATCTCCCCTGTATCAGAAAAAAAAGTATGGAGAGGGAGAGAGACAGAGACAGAACATGCACACAAAATAGGACAGAATAATGAAGTTACAAGAATTGGTTTATAATAGGCCCAGTCTGATAAGAAGTTGGGTAGGGTCCATTGCTTCAATTTCGCATCTTCCTTTTTTTCTCCCAACTTATGTGTGTATTCAGTTCAGTGCAGGCAAAAAGTAAACTGAACAACGCCCATGTGCATTCAAGTTTCATAGTAGTGCACGAAAGAGAGTGCTATAATTATGTGTGTGTGTTCAGTTTAGTGTTGGCCTATGTCAGTGGATACATATTTGTGTGCAGATATATACGTACTTGTATGTGTATGTGTTCGCCAAGGGGTGCATATTTGTGTCACTGTCAGTATGTGCAGGCGGGGAGTGGGGGTCAGTTGTGTGTAGAAGGCCCTGGATGCTCTCCGGGCTTCAGCTGGGAACTGCAATGGTCCATGACCAGTGCAGAAAACAGCAGGAGCAAGCCACCTACAGGCTAATGGCCATACGCTGATGAAACAGGCTATCGACACACGCGTCGTGCTTGGCTGTCAAATCGGAACAGGAAGTACAAGGTATTTTTAGGTTCATTTCAGTACTGACTTTATTCAGATGTATTATTATAATTATAAGATTGCTTTGATTCCAGTGTAAAGTAACAATTTTCACAGTCTTCAAGTTAGCCCCCGATCCCCCAAACACGCACGCACGCACGCACGCACACACACACATACACACACGGGGCAACTGCAGCAACAAAATACAGCATACACGTAGGCTCCCCCTCCTGCCCCCTCACCCTCAAGAAGGTATATGAAGTAAAGCAAGCAAACAAAATCAGAAGAAAACCTGTAACACTGAACAACAAGAAACACAACAGAACACCTCCGAAGATGCATCCTTGGTGCATGTCATCAATGGTTATCATGGGCGATTTCCCTCTTTTGTAATTATGTCGCTTGCTGTGTTATGACGGCAATCGTGGAGCCTTGTCAAATCACTTTGTAGGTTCTGCATGAGCGCTCTTGGCCACGTTCTCTTTAAACATAGACCTAACAAAAAGTGCACATTATTTTAGGCATATTGCAATACTTGGAAGTCAAACAGATTCTTCTTCTTCTTTTAACGATAGCCTGTTTATGTGATAAAGAAATACATATACCGAGTTTGTGTTCTTTTTATGGAAATGTGTTGAGAAAAATACTTCCTAGTAAAAGACGGCGCAGCAGACGAGCACACTCAGAATCAGCGGTGAACGCCCACTTGTAACTGAACAAATGACCGAGTCAGTACATACCACCAGCTTGTGGCCGTCTTGAAACGGTAAGTCTGGAAAACTTCTGCTTTATGCCACATTCATGCTGTCGTGAAAATGCCCACAGCAGATGTATTTCTATTCATAAACTCGCACATGCATGTATCCAGATGTGTCTGGAAAACCACTTGTTATTCATAAACTTATCCACGCATATCCGGAGGGGTGGTGGTGGGGGGGGGGAATAGATCCTACACAAGTAGGCAGATGTACATACAGATGTATAGTCACTCGTCCAAGCATGACTGAAGGCAAGATTGACTCGGATTTGTTCTGCTTTATGCCACATTCATGCTGTCGTGAAAATGCCCACAGCAGATGTATCTGCAGATTTAACATTGACATAATAGTAATTACTGCAGTGCTCCTCCAGTATTGATGTTCTGAGCATGACCGGTTTTTCCACACAGTGGGATACGGTGGACGCAGAAATTAAGATCCCCTGTTGAGAACCTGGAGCTGACAAGTAGGTTCCCCCCGGTAAGTACCTACCAAAAATACGTACCAAAACGTGTCATTGTGCATTGATAGATAAGTGGATTAAAAAGAAAAAAAAAAGAAAAAAGAAACGTAAAAAATAAAATAAAAATTACATTGCATTTTGTCCTCAGGTGACCTGTGGTTGACGGGATTTAAAATTCAAGAACTGCGCAGGGGCAGAGGACATTCAGTGTGGACTCTGAACATGACATGACTGACATGACTGACATGACAGACTCTTGGTGAATAGCCAGTGCTCTGAACATTGCAGACACTAAAAGAGTACAGACGGAGAATGACCCACTGAACAGTACACACCCTGAACGCTACAGACTCTGAACCCCACTGACAATGCTAGACTGGACACTACCGACACTGAATAATAGTAGGCAGACCATGAACGCCATAGACTGTAACCCAGCTAACACTGAACTCCATTGACTATGTATGCTACAGACTCTACCCTATAGACTGAATGCGCTTAAGAAACTGAACTGATACTATAGACTCTGAACACTACTTGCATTGAACGCTATAGAACTGAGCCGACACTATGGACTGACATTGAACACTATACACTGAATCCTACTGACACATAAACAGTACTGAACTGACGTTACACTGAACACTACATAATACAGAAAGAGCAAATTGCTCTGAACGCTACGCATAACCTTATATATCCATACCACAAAAACATTTAAAATCACACCCTGGCATTTCACACAACACCGCAATTTCACGCCACCATTTCACACCATACACTTTTCTTCACTACACCATTCTGCACCACTTCACACACTGTAGTCCATCCAGGCCATAGACATTCCACATCATACAACATACTACATCACACCTTATAACAAATATATATCTTCAGTAGTGTGGACTCTTATTTGCGTGTGTGCGTGAAGTTGTGTCATTGGTTTTGTGCGTGTGTGTGTTGCGGCCACATTCCACATCACGAATGTTGTATTTATGTAATTGCATTTCACATCACTACTACTCGGCTCCATACCACATTAAACGTTTTCACGTCACATCATTCCATCACACCACACCGAAAGGTTCTGCGTCACACCAGCTTTCACGTTACACAATTCCACTCCACACTACTGTACATTCCACATCACATTACTACATACCACACGTTCCACGCCACATCCCGGACATTTAATGTCGCAACACATCTCACATATTCTTCATGGTGAATATTCTACATCTGAGATCACACTACACTGTAGTGAGCCACCACCGTTTCACACAACCACACAACATATTCCACAGTCCACATTTCACACCATTCCACATCACATTACACCACACCTTGATTTTACATCACACCACCACATCTGACCACACAACTCTCGCACAGCTCCACATTCTTCACCACCACAATTCCACGCCACCACATTTCGCATCACGTAACTTTCCACGTCTTGCATTATGCAACACTCCACATACCAGGACACCACAGTCCATACCACGCCACATGGTATTCCACATCACACATTTTGCATTTCAAACACATTCCACATCGCACCATGTCTGAAATTGCAACATTCCACATCGCATCACATTTCACACATCGAACCACACCACAACCATAATACCGCATCACACCACCATGTCAAATATGGCGTCAAACCCACATCACTCGGTATTCCACGACCACATTCACATCTTGCATCACAGCACACCACCATATTCCCTATGCACCACACCATTATTCCTAACCACATCACATTCCACGTCACACTGATCATTCCTCAAAATATTACACCAACACCTCTCGCACACAGGCTTTCCACATCGCACCATAATCGAAATCGCACCACATCTCGCATTGTACCACATAACGCCACATTCCATGTACTCCACGCCACATTTCAGATCACACCATGTACTGGCCACATCTCGCATATCACACCACATTTTGCACAACATTGCGGCACCGCATTTCACATGCTCCACATCGTGCATAATTGCATCATTCCTCCACATCTGACCGTGATCGCGCCCAACTCCACATCCAACTAGCATGTTTCACATAAAAAGTCCATGCCACATCACACATCGGTACACCACCACATTCTACATTCCACCACCGTTATCATATCTCGCATAACACCACCTCCACTACCACGTATCGCACCGTGTCACAGCCCACACTCTACTTCATTCCACATTGCACAACGTCAGTTCCACATTCCATGCCACAGCACACAACGCCAGTCCATATTACACCACCACTTTCCATAACCCCCATTCCAGTTTGAGACTCGAACTATGTGATCTGTTATGTTCGGCTTTCATTCACAGACAACCTTTTTTACCACATATCAAACCCAACACAAAAATTTATTCATAAAGTGCCAGAAAAAGTGATACCAGGTTGCCCAAACACTAATTTGTTTTGAGTGGTAGTTTATTTAATCATTGCATACAAACTCGGTAAGACTTGAACGGAAAACTAGACAAAAATTAATTCTGTAGTCTTCTTCAACGCCAGAATTGGGAACACATCTTGAAACTAGAAATATGGACGAAAGTGCACGTGTGTTTACAAAAGTATTTATGGATTCTGCACAAGAGTGCATGCCGGTTAAAACGGTTCGAGTGCATACAGATGACGCCCCTTAGATGACAAACGAAATTCGATTATTGATAAAGCAACGTGGTAAAATGCATAAGAAAGCTAAGCGGAGTACTCTCAAAGCTGATTGGGGCAACTTTCGCACTTCTAGAAATAATGTTATTTCCAAAGTTTAGAAGCGTAAACTTGATTACATGCACAGGAATTAATGGCATGCGTTTTCACAAGTGAAAGGAGCCGTATGGAGTGCTAGACGGAAAGAACAGCATCACGGTGAAGAAAAGCTCGGCTGAAGAAGACGCACGAGCTGAAAAGCCCCGAAAAGGATGAGAATGAGCCCTTGGAATAGAACAGAACCACTAAAGAGAGACTGAAAGGCTTGAGAACAAACCCGGAAAAAGAACTAGAACAGAACCACTAAAGAGAGACTGAAAGGCTTGAGAACAAGCCCGGAAAAAGAACTTGGTATATATACAAACAGCCGTGCAAACTAAGAACAGAACCACTAAAAACAGTCGAGCCAAAAACTGTGTGATATATGACGGTGTGAGACTGTGTGTATGTGTGTGTGTGGTTTGAATTAAAAATGATACTGGTATAGCTGTAAATTAAGGGTGTCCATGTTTATTAAAGATACTGCCAAGGCAATGATGTTTTACATGATAATTGTGGAAAACATTGGTGGGTTAACAATCTTCAACAAAAAGCAACTGTAACTTATAAGAGCTAGGCCAGGTCACACAAAATTAATGGGCTAGTTTGGTACCCTGCCTCTTACTCTTAGACAGGAACTCCCCTCCCCCCCCCCCCCCCCCAACCGCACCCCCCTCCCCACCCCACTTCCCATCTACCCGGTCCGACCATGGAACCACACTGAAGCGGAGAAAAAGAATGTGGGATCGTGTTGTCATGTTGACTGCTACTAATAGATTCGTAGTAATAAGAAAAATAGTGGTATCGGCGCACGTATCACAGACGTACGCCGGCCAAATCCTGGTAGAGCAAAATGGTTTAATCCTGGCGGAGCTGTTCGATCGGCCACTGAGGACCGTGGCTGGTTTACTACTGTCTGATCCTGCAGCTTGTTGGCCAAAACCAAGCAGTAGCATTACTCATAAACCACAGCAGCAGGACAGCTTCCTGGAAAATACCCGCTTACTCGCAAGTCTACGGCATGACGACGCAACATTCAGACTGAAATCGGCTTAACGTTCCCGGAGCAGGTTTACCTCTGGCTGGCGTGGAGTGGGGACGGCATGACGACGCAACGTTCAGACTGAAATCGGCTTAAATTTCGCGGAGCAGGTTCATCTCTGGCAGGCGTGGAGTGGGGAAGCCAGTAATAATAATGGGAATTTGTAAAGCGCCAACCCTGCGGCTCAAGCGCTGAACAAGCATACAAACATAGACGACGATCTATATGCGAGAGGCCATAGTGTCAGTCGCTGAGACGAACACTGGGAGTCTCTGAAAGGCAGCGTTTGTGACACTTCTGAAACTGAGACGAGGTGGAGCGCATAATTTATGGGCTTTTCAGAGCGCGTGGATAGGATCTTGAACTGAACTGAATATGGTTTGTTTATTTTTTAGCTGAGGCTGAAAGCGTGCCAATATCCTCATTTTGTACCCCTGCTTTTGCGAGCACGTTTCATTTTGACTCTGGACAAGCCTCGTTCATGAAGATGATGACGTTCGTTCTCATTCGTTAAGACTTGTCTAACACCGAGTTCGTTTAGACTTCTATAAAATCGAGTTCGTTAAGACTTTTATAACACCGAGTTCGTTAAGACTTCTATAACATCTAGTTCGTTAAGACCTATAATACCCAGTTTTCTCCGGAGACGTACTTGCGCGGACCGCGATCCCAGCAGCTGGGGGGAGAGGAGTGTGGTGGGGGGAGGGAGGTGGAGGGGGGGGGGGGGAACTATAACTAGCTATGCTCTGTGATCACAAGAGCTGTGTGAAAGTCGAGGTGGCCGTCCTGGGCTCCACGTCCTAATGAGGCCTATGATTTTTGTGGACGTAAAGCAACATTGAACCATGCTTAGGCATTGGTCACAGTTTGTCCCTAATATGTCAACTGACATCCGAGGACATGAAGCTCCACATCATCATCATGATCACCAAAATGATTTGTGCATTAAGGCTGGCAGTGATGAGAGCGAGCTGAATGTTTCAGTTATTGTGAGGGATCACAAAGTCGATGTCCATAAATATGCAGTGTTATTCTGTCACTTGAAAAAGAGACAACCCCGAAAATGTGCATGTTTTATGGTGTCATAAAATCATTAAATAAGCGTTCTTTTGGACCTTTCGTGTGTCTGGATTTTCTTTGAGGCAAAGGTTGGTCGGGAGCGATACTTTAACCCTTTTCGGCACCTATGTCACAATACTGCATTCATGTGCCCAAATCTGGGGGCTGTACTGTAAGACAGAAGGTTATTTATTTTGGGAGGAAAGTCATATTTTCACACGGCACGAGGAATCGGTTTACTGGCATTATTCTGCAAGAAATTGCAAAAGAATTGGTTCAAAAATATGGAAGTTACGGGCGTTTAAAGATAGTAACTATAACCCGTTTGGTGCCAGTCACAAAAACAACAACAGCTGGAGCCAGGAGCTGCTGCCTTCCAGAACTGCTGGCGCTGAAGGGGTTAAATTTGCAAAGGCTCCAGCCACAGACGCGACAACAGTAAACATACAGCTCGGGAATATCCGTGAGCTTACGGCTAGGAAGGGAGCAAGCTAATACTTAAAGGCGAACCGAATCGATGAAGCATCATTGACCCCGATCGAAAAGAATGGCATAAAAAAGAAAGAAAGGGGGGAGGCAGAAGAAAGAAAAAAAGATGGAAGGAAAAAAAAAAAAAAAGGAAAAAAAAAAGAAGCAGTTTTTCACTCGCTCTCATTGACTTTTGAAAACTGCGAAAAACACTGCCGTTTTGCTAAAATCGACCTTTGAAAGTCGCGAAAAACGCTGACATTTTGTTAAAATCGACCATTGAAAATCGCGAAAACCACGACCGGGGGTGTTACATTATAATATTTTCGTGCCCCGCAGTCTGTATCAGTGACGGGATGAACAAAGCTGGCATGTGTGTGGCAAAACTTTCATATCATTATATTATTCGTCACGACCCAACCCTTTTCTGCTCTTCATTGGAAAAGAGCGAAAAGGTCAATTAACATGGCTGCGTCCCGAGGAGCTCAAAATTAATTCGAAGCAAACAACAACAAGAGTAGGTCTGTCACATAGATAGTGATAGAGCAATCAAATAAAACCTGCAGATGAAAGCTATGCGCACACAGCAACTTCACGACAGCAGTTACAAAAAACAATAAAAGCTCGGAAATATCCATGGCTATCAAAAACTAAAAAATACCACCACCACAACAAACCAAACCAGCAAGCAGACAAAAACCAACAGAAAAACAACTACAAAACTAACCAACCAACCAATCAGCAAACAACCAAAACCAAACCAAACAACAACAAAAAAAACAACAACAGCAGGAATGGAACAGAATCTGCCGCAAAGACACCAACCACTACTTTTGTGTGTGTGTGTGTGTGTGTGTGTGTGTGTGTGTGTGTTTGTTGTGTGTATGTATGTATGTGTGTGTGTGTGTGTGTGTGTGTGTGTGTGTGTGTGTGTTTGTTGTGTGTATGTATGTATGTATGTGTGTGTGTGTTTTAAATGTTACCAAGCCATCAGTGTGGTTCACTCATTCACGCGTCTTTATACTTTTTATAAAATATTTTTGTTTATTTTTTATTTTTCACTTGTACGTCCTGCACTGTCCCTCTTCCCCTTGGTCACAGTATACACATCTTTGTAAGCTTTGTCACATTTACACACATCAGAGGATGAGCAGATTTTGAAATATCATGGACAATGGAATGAAGGCGTCAATCTTTTTGTACATACATTAATTTTTGCTGTCAATATAAAATGATTTGTTCGTTTAGTTTTGTCCAGCCACTACTGTTGTAACAAGGGGAACAACCCTAACAAACAACAGTTCAGTTCAAGATAGTATCTATGCGCTCGGAAAAGCCCACATGCGCTCCACCCCGTCTCTCAGAAATGTCCCCAACGTTGCGGGCTTAAAACGGTTCCAACGTTCGTCTGGTTGACGATGGCCCGCTCTCGTCCTTTCAAGGCAGACTAGCGATTCCTCATTCCACGCCTCTCTCCTCCAGGCGACAGGAAACAACAGACCGCCGAGCAAAACAATGACAACTACTCGCCACGGCGTGAGAACTGAACACCGTACGTCGAGGGGGAGGTTTGAGGGAGGGTGGAAGATGGGGGAAGGGAGGGATACGGCGGGCGGGAGTGGGGGTGGGGGTGGGGGGAGGCTGAAGGGTGAATCTCGCACACTATCCAACCATCGCTTTCCTCACTTGCTGTCATAAACAGTGCTAGGAGTTTTTTTTTTGTTTTTTTTTTTGAGTCTCGCCGGGTTTGCTGTAAAGCAAGGACACTCCAATCAGGCGCGCAACAACATTGGCGTCGCCGTCACAGAGACGACTTGAAGAGCTGCACGTGCTGACAGTCTGACGCGCCTTCAATAGGCCCCTCGCCCGCGTAAGCTGTCCATCTTGAAAAGTTCCCGGCTGAACTGTCTCGGATGTGGAGTGGCGCGGAACCCGAGAGTGCCCGGATTCCAAGCGATTCGATTCGGTGGTTCGGTGCTTGCTTGCTTGTGGCTATATGTATAGGCTCGAAGACCCGTCTAGTCTGATCGGTATCTTCGCGTTGCTTGAGGTAGCAGAAAAGTGTATTTAGTGTCTTGACGGCTCGGTCGTTTGATGTCAGAGGAGAAGGAGGAGGAGGAGCAGAGAGAGAGAGAGAGAGAGAGAGTGGACTGAGATTCCGATACTCAACAGCGAAAAACAACAACAACAAAAAACCCACTTACTGATAACCGATCCGTGGGAAGAGTTTTACATGTACTGGAACATCAATATGGAGTAGTGATTCAGTTATTAAAATGTTCCTATACCCCACCACGACACTCACCCTCGCCCCCCGCCACCCCCCTCCTCCGTCCCCGCCACCGACCCCACTCACCCCCACCCCACCCCCACCACACCACACTCACCCCTACCCCACACCACTCACCCCGCCCCACCCCCGTCACCCCCACCCCACCCCAACATCCCACTTCGTACCACTGACTTCAGCAGGGCTGATTTGTGCCGTGTAGTGAATGAACGCCGTCTTGACAGAATTGATGTATGCCGGTTTTTGAACTGATTATTTGCCTGTGGCAAGGAAAAATAGACCTTTTTTTCTTCTACGTTCAACGGAATATTACAGTGTACACTTGTGACAAGATCTGTCGCCCGCGTCGTGTTATTATATTTTTCTCGTTTAACGTTGGAAATGGAGGAGAATGTTGTAAAGAGTTTGTGTAGACCAGAGAACAGAGCTGAATAAAAGTTGTTTTTTAAAACTAATGATTATTATTATACAGTATATTCACCAAGGACGTGCGTGCGTCTCTAAGGTTGGTGGTGGGGTTTTAAGTCACACACACACACACACAAGACTGTTTAGACACCTCCCTCTCTCCCCCCAACACACACACACACACACACACACACACACACACACACACACACACAAGGCACACACTCATCACATGTACGCAGACGCGCGCGCGCGCACACACACACACACACCAAAACGCGCGCGCGTGCACACACACACACGCGCACACACACACACACACACACACACACACACTCACACACACACACACACACACACACACACACACACACACACACACACACACACACACACACACACACTAGTCCAACCAGGAGATGCAGCTATCTTTGTATCTCCTCAGTGTTGACAAAACTCGCGTTTTATGAGCCGCTCGGCTGGTTGGAAACCCAAGTGTTTCCCTTAGTCACCCTCAGTCGTCGCCATCAGTTGTCACACACTCACCTCACCCGACCCGCACGGCTTGACTGAGAAAGTGTAATGCCGGCAATGTAGAAAGGATACTTACAAAGCGCCTCTGCCTAAAGCCCGTTCTTAACTGGGCGAATGTTTCTTCGCGAACCTAGTTGGAAGTATTTTTCGGCGAAGCTAGTTGGTTCTTAATTGGGCCAACTTTTCTTCGCGAACCTAGTTGGAAGTATTCGTCGAAGCTATATTCGGGGTCCAAAAAGCTTCGCTCAACATGTTCTGGGAACATTCGCCCTATTCGACGATCATTTCCTCTGACTGGCTGAGAGCAGAGCTCTCCTGTGGATGAAGAAATAATAAAAATAAAAATGGATGACGGTGTCGCTAGGTCGCCAGTTGAGAATGAAGTAAAGTTTAGACTGTCCGAACCATATTCGGCGAACTAAAAGTTCAATTAAGAAAAGTACGATAGACT
>OY757547.1:18867696-18895196 GCA_963584105.1 Alviniconcha strummeri
AAGTTAAATTCAATGATGTAACAATCTCATTCATGCAGTGCAAGCTACCACACACACACACACACACACACACACACACACACACACACACACACACACACACACACACACACACACACACACACACACACACACATGTTGTGTGTGTTGTCATACAAGACAGCTGTGACATTGGCCTTTATGGTGCCTTATTCCACAATATACAAGACAGCTGTGACATTGTCCTCTTGTGTCATATTCCACATCATACAAGACAGCATTGGCATTGGCTTCTCTTTGCCATATTCCACATCATACAAGACAACTGTAACATTGTTCTCTGTGTGTCATATTCCACATCATACAGGACAGCAGTGACATTGGCCTGTCTGTGCCATATTCCACATCATGCAAGACAGCTGTGACATTGTCCTCTCTGTGTCCTATTCCACATCATACAAGACAGCAGTAACTTTGGCTTCTCTGTGTCATTCCGCATTGTACAAGACAGCAGTAACATTGTTCTCTCTGTGTCATATTGCATGTCATATAGGATAGTATAGTGACACTGATCTGTTTGTGCCATATTGCACATCATACAGGATAGTAGTGACGTTGGCTTCTCTGTGCTATATTCCACATCATACAAGACAACTGTGACATTGTTCTCTGTGTGTCATATTCCACATCATACAGGATAGTAGTGACCTTGGCCTCTGTGCCATATTCTACATTATACAAGACAACTGTGACATTGTTTTCTCTGTGTTATATTCTGCATCATACGGGATAGTAGTGACCTTGGCTTTTCAAAGGCATATTCAATGTCTTACAGGATGGCAGTGTTGGCCTCTCTGTGTCGATATGATTAAATTCAACATAAGATGGCTGTGTTGGCATCCGTCATGTTCAACATCACACAAGACAGCAGTGTTGGCCTCTCTTTGTTAGTTATCATTCATAAAGTCCAGGGTTAAACACGTTCACTATTTCAAATTTAGTTCAGAAAAAAGAATCTAACATCCAAACTACCGTACTTCCGTGATCATTGACGAAGTGTGCCAGCGCTTGTGTCAGGGTATTGACATTAGTGTTTGACATAATATTACACCCAGTGAGCTTGTCAGCTGGTGAACTTTTATCGCTAGGCTTTTGTCCCTTATCCCCCTCCCCCGCCCTCACCCCAAGAACCCAAACAAAACAATAGCCAACCAAACAAAAAACAAGCTGGTTGAGTTTTTAGGCTGTTTCCTATTCCGTCACAGTTTCCTTGGGGCGCGCGCGCGCGCGTGTGTGTGTGTGTGTGTGTGTGTGTGTGTGTGTGTGTGTGTGTGTGTTACTCCTGTATACGAGGCGTATGTATATTTTGCTAATACGAGTGAGAGCGAGCGAGCTGAATGCTCGGGTTTGAGGAAGAAACATGACTGTTGTCCCCCTGTCGTGGGTATTGATCCTTGCATTGGTAATTGTGGCTGCAGCGTTGAGACTGCGAGTTTGGGCGCAGCAGATGTAAACCAGAAACGGGAGGCTTGCGGTTTTATGGATTCGGTCACTGGAATGCAATGAGGAGTGCCGTGAGATGTCACTCTTGGTCCCCGCAAGTCGACTGCCTTTAAGACGATTTGGTGCCAATGTCCCCATGGTGACGTCATGTCATAGTGTGTTTCCAGTGCCAGTCTAGTGTGCCAGTGCGTTATCAGAGCAGATTCGTAGTGTGGTGTGCCAGACAGAGCCATCGCCATGCTAGCGAGGCCGTGACTGACTGAATGAGCCTTGTGTGACAGTTATGTAGGCTGGGGTATAGTGTTACAAGGTTAGCACAGGCCAGACAAACCGTGCTGGTTATTTGGAGTTGCAGTTGCGGCTGGTGAATCAGAGGGCGCCTTGGTAGCCGCAATCTGCGACTTACGTTCATGTGATACATATATATTATCAATACACATATAGCGTGATGGGTTGGTCACATTGTGGTTAGGCTGCTTAACTTGTATGCAGTAAGTATATATATATATACTTACTCAGTGATCGGCCCGTCAGTTTTTTTAAATATGAACAGTTTTAGTGACGACAGCCCAATGAGTCCACTCAGTTATTATTACTGTCATGCTGTCAGCGCCTGCACTGAAACATGGGAAGTCAGTGTCTGCTGCAGTATTGTGCAGCGCAAAGAAAACTAAGCGCAATGATGCACAGCCAGATACAGTTCACTAAATGCAAGCACACATCAACATCACATTCTAATTCAAATTCATTTGACGGAGGAAAATGTTTATGTAGTAGCGGCATGTCAAAACAGCAAGAGAAGCCAGACAAAGGCTCTAGGAAACGCTAGTGCTGTTCAGAAATGGTGGCCATACATGTGTATCATTCACTGAGTTCAGTATTTAAATCAAACATTAATTTGTTTTTTTAGGGTACATAATTTACTTGATTCAAAACAGGCAAGGTCTTTGGAAGGTTTAAAAAAAGTGGTCAAAATCATTACACTTTCCACTTTTGAATGTGAATTGGGCATTTTCTCTTCTTGTTTAGTCTTCTTCTTCTTCCATTAAGTGTGTGTGTGTGTGTGTGTGTGGTGTGTGGTGTGGTGTGTGTAGTGTGTGTGTGTGTGTGTGTGTGTGTGTGTGTGTGTGTGTGTGTGTGTGTGTGTGTGTGTGTGTGTAAATGTGCGCGTGTGTGTGTGTGCGTGCGTGCGTGCGTGCGTGCGTGCGTGCGTGCGTGCGTGCGTGTGTGTGTGTACAAAGGTCACTTTTTTTGGACTCAAAAATATATATTTCTGTCTGAAAATAGATATGTTCTCTGCCTAGTACGACACAAGAAGATACTGTACATTTCAGTACTATTTAGAAAACGTGACCCCCTTCCATCTGATATGACAAGGGAAAAACAACTGCTTATAGAAACGTCCTAACGTCACGGTGTGTGTGTGTGTGTGTGTGTGTGTGTGTGTGTGTGTGTGTGTGTGTGTGTGTGCGTGTGTGTGTGTGTGTGTAAGAGAGACAGACTGGGTGCTATGCAAACCAATGTATCTATTATTGAGCTAATAATAAACTTGGCTTTCACTTGAAGTCTGGGAGGAGGAGGGGTGGGGGCGGGGGGAGACAAAACAGATTAAGCTGCAAAGGACGCCCTTAGTAAAACAGGTTCATAACAGCTGACTCTGTTTGAGGCACAACCAGCAAAGAAATCACAACTACACAAAGACATATTTCTTTCTCGCTAAAGTGTTGTTGTTTTTGTTGTTGTTGTTTTTTGGTGCTTTTTTAATGGCTGCTTTAGAAAGCAACTGAGAGGGTGAACTAGTGGTTCCTGGAGAAAGTTACGCTTAATGTCTGCCAGGTAAGGATCGCTTTTAGTGGGTAATGAAACAGGATCGCTTTTAGTGGGTAATGAAACAGGATCGCTTTTAGTGGGTAATGAAACGGGCATACAGAGACTTGGCATTGTGCTGCCAGTGATTGTTTTCAGCTCACTCCTACTGTGGAACACCTTGCTAATGATTGTTTTCAGCTCACTCCTACTGTGGAACACCTTGCTAATGATTGTTTTCAGCTCACTCCTACTGTGGAACACCTTGCTAATGATTGTTTTCAGCTCACTCCTACTGTGGAACACCTTGCTAATGATTGTTTTCAGCTCACTCCTACTGTGGAACACCTTGCTAATGATTGTTTTCAGCTCACTCCTACAGTGGAACACCTTGCTAATGATTGTTTTCAGCTCACTCCTATGGTGAGACCCACTGCTAATGATTGTTTTCCGCTCACTCCTACTGTGGAACACCTTGCTAATGATTGTTTTCAGCTCACTCCTATGGTGGAACCCCTTGCTAATGATTGTTTAGCTCACTCCTATGGTGAGACCCACTGCTAATGATTGTTTTCCGCTCACTCCTATGGTGGAACCCCTTGCTAATGATTGTTTTCAGCTCACTCCTATGGTGGAACCCCTTGCTAATGATTGTTTTCAGCTCACTCCTATGGTGAGACCCACTGCTAATGATTGTTTTCCGCTCACTCCTACAGTGGAACCCCCTGCTAATGATTGTTTTCCGCTCACTCCTACAGTGGAACCCCCTGCTAATGATAGTTTTCAGCTCACTCCTACGGTGGGACCCACTGCTAATGGTTGTTTACAGCTTAACGCTACAGTGGAACCCGCTGCTAATGATTGTTTTCAGCATACCCTACAGTGGAACCCCCTGTTAATGATTGTTTTCAGCTCACCCTACAGTGGAACCCCCTGCTAATGATTGTTTTCAGCTCACCCTACGGCGGAACCCCCTGCTAATGATTGTTTTCCACTTACCCCTACAGTGGAACCCCCTGCTAATGATTTTTTTCAGCCTACCCCTACAGTGGAACCCCCTGCTAATGATTGTTTTCAGCTTACCCCTACAGTGGAACCCCCTGCTAATGATTGTTTTCAGCTTACCCCTACAGTGGAACCCCCTGCTAATGATTGTTTTCAGCCTACCCCTACAGTGGAACCCCCTGCTAATGATTGTTTTCAGCTTACCCCTACAGTGGAACCCCCTGCTAATGACCCCTCCACTGAGAGCAAGGTCACTGCTCTTGAGTCACACTGCTGGGTTTTGTTGTTGTTTTGTGTGTGTGTGTGCGTGCGCGAGGCGGGGGGGGGGGGGGGGGGGGGGCTAGGGAGGAGGGGGTAGTTTAATCTTTTTATTTATTTAGGCTTATTTAGAGAAGTGACCCTGCGTGGCTGCCAGGATGTCAAACTCTAATTAGCTGCTAAGTCGCTTGTTCTTCGCATTGTTGTGCGTGACTTATTCATAAACCTTTCATCCAAAAACAAAAACAAACAACAACCAGAAGGAAAAAAAGAAGCATTTTCTGTCAACATAATCAAGAAGGGGGGGGGGGGGGGCTCATAATGTTGTGGATTTCTCCACATCTGAAGACATTTTTTTTTGCTTTGGTCATGGTTATACTTCCAGTGACCCTACTACCGTTTTCTCCTAATATAAATTTCACGATTATGTGAAGACAGTGTATTTCTCAAGGGGATGTAATCCTGACGGTCTCCGCCAGTCTTTGCCATTCGGTTGAACTTTGTGGATGGTCCTTGCTGAGGGTTCCAGTCTTACCCACTGTTTAAAAAATAAAAAAATAAATCCTTTCTACCCCATGCATCCTGTTGCAGTGCGGCCAGGACGAGACTGTGACGGTCATTTTGCTGGTCAAAGCCGACTGTCGAGTGAGCGCGGGAGCTCTGCATGTGGGTGATCGCATTGTCAGCATCGGGAACCTGCCAGTGACGGGGCTCGACGAGGCGGCGGTGAAGCATGTGTTCAGCCATTTGCAAGGCTCCCTCGTCAACCTGCAGGTGGCAGTCATGAGCAGGGCTGACCCCAGCACACAGGTAGGTGATGTTGTTACCTTTTTCGTTGTTGTTGTTGTCGCTCGTCTCGCCTCTCTGTCTCTGTCTCTGTCTCTGTCTCTGTCTCTCTCTCTCTCTCTCTCTCTCTCTCTCTCTCTCTCTCTCTCTCTCTCTCTCTCTCTCTCTCTCTCTCTCTCTCTCTGTGTCTCTGTCTCTGTCTGTCTCTCTCTCTGTCCGTCTGTCTGTCTGTCTGTCTGTCTGTCTGTCTCTCTCTCTCTCTCTCTCTCTCTCTCTCTCTCTCTCTCTCTCTCTCTCTCTCTCTCTCTCTCTCTCTCTCTCAGTTTTTTTGGTTTTGTTCTTAAGATGTATTTTACTTTGCTGCAGTTATTTGCATTGTTTGGCATATTGAGTGTTGCTATGTTTGTCAAAAAGCCAACTTGTGCTTAAATCTTCATCCTTGTATAATAAAGTATTCTCTTCTCTTCTTCTTCTTCTTCTTCGCTCTCTCTCTCTCTCTCTCTCTCTCTCTCGTCTCTCTCTCTCTCTCTCCTCTCTCTCTCTCTCTCTCTCTCTCTCTCTCCCCCCCCCCCAACAAAGGGAGACAGGAATTGAGAGGAAAAAGGTCTAATAAAAATGTATATAATTAACGGTTAGTGGAGCACGTGGTAGCGGGGTGAAATAACCTCTACGCTTAGTAACCCTAACGCCCTTGCTGTTCGCTCAAGTACTGGCTCTGCCGGTTTCAGATCAAGCGCTTCCTCTCTGTCAACTCGGGTGCCAGCAGCAGCAGCGCCACTGCCTCTGTGGATTCGGCCGAGCGACCACAGGTGAAGCGTTTCGCCAAGAGCAGCAGCACCGAAACGCCCCCGCCCTCCTCTCCCCTGACGGACCTCGAGCAGCCGGCCACGGTTCTGCCACGCAGCCCACAGCTTCCAAAGCCCAGCGGAGGTGAGGGTCAGTTGTTCTGGGGAGGGGGGGGGGGGGGGGAGAGACTCGGAAAAGGGAGAGAGTTTCTGAGAGCGCTGGTAATTGAAATGCATACTGGAATGGGCGATGGGGACATTGGGAGACTGATTGGTGTATGTGCCCATATGTGTGTTTTTGCGTGTGTGTGTGTGTGTGTGTGTGTGTGTGTGTGTGTGTGTGTGTGTGTGAGTGTGTCTATGTATGTATGTACTGTTTACTTGATGATATCTTTATTGCAGAATACTATTCCTAAGTTTCTGTTGGTTGAAATAACATATGTAGATGTGGTTTCTGTCACGAGTCGTTTGTACAGCATGGTGAGTGTAACTGGGGTTGTTCTGTTCAAATCAGGCAGTGTGTGCTTGTAATGACTGGCCCAGACAAATTCAACTCTTTCTGAGCTGGCAGCAAAAAAAAAATGCTTGTTATGTTGGCTGTAAGCAATATTCTTCTTTTCGTTCTCCTTGGTCGATCGACTACCATGGGAGACCAGCAGCAGGGATGAACTAGGACATCCTTTGCTGGTCATCTGAGATCCCAGGTTTGCTGTGTTGTTGCCTCTGTCCAACAGTTTTCCCCTCAACCGATGATGGTTTAGGCAGACCTTTGGGACGTTTCTTTCTTTTCATCCTCCTTGGTTGACTACACTGAGAGACTACACTGCCTCTGTCCAGCAGTTTTCCCTCAACCGATGATGGTTTTGGCAGTCCTTCGGGATGTTTCCTTCTTTTCCTTCTCCTTGGTTGACTACACTGGGAGACCAGCAGCAAGGATGAACTTGGACACCCGTTGCTGGTCATCTCAGGTTCCCTGTGGCCTGCTCTGCTGTGTTGTTGCCTTTGTCCATCTGTCCTCCCTCAGCCGATGATGGACAGGCAGTCCTGCAGAACGTTTCCTTCTTTTCGTTCGCCTTGGTTGACTACACTGAGAGACCAGCGGCAGGGATGAACTTGGCCCTCCTCTGCAGATCAGCTCTGGTCCTGAACATATCGTGCTTTGTGCTGAGTGTTGTGTGTTGTTGCCTCTGTCCACCCGTCCTCCCTCGGCCGATGGTGGTTTCAGCAGTCCTGTGGGACATGCACGTCGTTTTCGTTCGCCTTGATCAACTACACTGAGAGACCAGCAGCAGCGATGAAGCTGGCCGTCCCCTGCAGGTCAGCTCTGACCCCGTACAAACAGCTTGTCCCGCAGTGCTGTTGCCAGTAACGGCTGACCTGAACTCAGTGACAAACTTGTTTTGCTGCTTGGTCGAATGTAAGCGCTTTAATTATGAACATGAAAGAGACTGGGTGCATAGTCTGATGGTTGCCCAGTCACCTCTGCTTCTGAGTAATGCTGTTCTCAGTAATGCTGCTTCTGAGTAATGCTGCTTCTGAGTAATGCTGTTCTCAGTAATGCTGTTCAAAAAGGCAAACAAGGGAAAAGAACACTGACGGTTTTGTTGTTTTTGTTTTGTTATTGTTGTTTAACTTGATCGTACCTGGTTTGCAAACAACAGGTGAGAAGGAAATGCTGGTGTGACAGCTCATGATTTACTGAAGACCAGCTGTAAAATGGGGAATAATTAGTTCAGTGGAAAAAAAGCTCACACTGGTTTTTACTGTGCAGAGGTCAGGCCCTGACTGCATTGCCTGTTAACTGTTATGTGGTCGGATCAGGTGTACATTGCCAGCTTTGCATTCAGATCAGGTGTGTACTGTGGTCAGACTGAATGTACATTGCCAGCTTTGCATTCAGACCAGGTGTATACTGTGGTCAGACTGAATGTACATTGCCAGCTTTGCATTCAGACCAGGTGTATACTGTGGTCAGACTCAGTGTACATTGCCAGCTTTGCATTCAAATCAGGTGTGTACTGTGGTCAGACTGACTGCATGTACATTGCCAGTTTTGCTTTGAGAGTGAGTTTACATTGCCAGCTTTGCATTGGGACTGAGCGTGCATTGCCAGTTTTACATTCAGATCAGGTGTGTAGTTTAGTCAGACTGAGTTTACATTGCTAGCTTACAATGCCAGCTTAGCATTCAGGTCAGGTGTGTACTGCCAGTTTTGTGGTCAGACTGTACATCACCAGCTAGCTTTGCATTATGACTGAGTGTACATCGCCAGTTTCATCATCAGACTGAGTGTACATCACCATCTTTGTGGTCAGACCAAGCGTACATTGCAGATTGAGTGTACATCACCATCTTTGTGGTCAGACCAAGTGTACCTTGCAGATTGAGTGCATATCACCATCTTTGTGGTCAGACCAAGTGTACGTTGTCTGTTTTGTGGCTAGATCAAGCATATATTTGCTGGCGTTGCATTCAGACTGAGTGCGCACTGCCAGCTTTCCGGCAAGACCGTGTGTAGTTTGCCAGCTTTGTGTTGAGACCCAGAGTACATTCATTGCTAGCTACATGGCCAGACAGAGTGCGAACTGCCAGCTTTCCGGTAAGACCGTGTGTAGTTTGCCAGCTTTGTGTTGAGACCCAGAGTGCATTCATTGCTAGCTACATGGCCAGACAGAGTGCGAACTGCCAGCTTTGTGTTGAGACCCAGAGTACATTCATTGCTGGCTACATGGCCAGACAGAGTGCGCACTGCCAGCTTTGTAGTCAGACTGAGTGTGCATTTGCTGCCTGTTTCGTGGTTAGATGGAATGTGTACTTTGCCCATGGTCAGATGGAGTGTATGTTGCCAGTGGTCAGATGGAGTGTATATTGCCAGTGGTCAGATGGAGTGTACATTGCCAGTGGTCAGATGGAGTGTACATTGCCAGTGGTCAGATGGAGTGTACATTGCCTGTGGGCAGATAAAGTGTGCATTGCTAGTGGTCAGATGGTGTGTACTTTGCCAGGGATCAGATGGAGTGTACATTGCCAGTGGTCAGATGGAGTGTACATTACCAGTGGTCAGATAAAGTGTACATTGATAGTGGTCAGATGGAGTGTACATTACCAGTGGTCAGATAAAGTGTACATTGATAGTGGTCAGATGGAGTGTACATTACCAGTGGTCAGATAAAGTGTACATTGCTAGTGGTCAGATGGATTGGATATTGCCAGTGGTCAGCTGGAGTATACATTGCCAGTGGTCAGATGGCCATAGGTCAGATAAAGAGTACATTACCAGCAGTCAGATGGATTGGATATTGCCAGTGGTCAGATGGAATGTACATTGCCAGTGGTCAGATGGACTGGACATCGCCAGGGGTCAGATGGAGTGTACATTGGTTTTGTATGTATGGTGTTGTAGGCATTCAATCCAGAAACCATGTACATTTAAGGAAGGTATAAGCGCTTAAGGCCTATGGGTTGGGCACTCTAAGTACCCATTATTATTATTATCATTTTACATTGCCAATGGTCAGACGGGGAGCGTACATTGCCTTCTTTGTGGTCCGAGTGAGCAGCGCCAGCTGCGCGGCAGTCCGACCAGGTGTAGATGTTAACGCCACCGTCACATACGTGTGTGTCCGCGCAGGTGTCGGCGGCGCCAGCCGAGCGCGCTACCTCTCCCAGCTGTCCACGCACAGCCAAGTCCACTCCCTGCCCGCCAGGATGGAGGACGACATCATCCTCACCGACGACATCGTGCTGTGCGAGAGGGACGGGCCCAACTCCTTGCCCCACATTCCCCTCCCCCTCCCCAACACCCCCTCCCCCTCCCCCACCGCCACCAACCAGCACCCGGCCAGCGTCTTCGCCACCACGGTGTCGACAGGGATTGGCGGCGCTTCCCCCAGCAGCGGTGGTGGTGGGGAGCCAAACGCCGGAGCGGCAGGGTCTCGGTCCTTGGGGGTGGAGGTGTGTCGGGCGCCGGGCTGCAGCATGCAGAAGATGTGCCTTTGGCACAAGTTCGTGCTGGGCTACCCGCAGTACGTCGTCTGGGAGGCCGCCACCAAGACCGTGGTGCTGGACAAGCGCCACAGTGCCTCCTTCGGCTTCAAGTACAAAGTGAAGAAATACGTGAGTGTTGCCCGGCTGCGGTCCGTTGCGTGTCACGCTCTTGGAGGTAAAGCGCGAGGCGCTGTCCACGGACTGTTCTTTGTGCACCTCCAGGAGAAAGTTGAACGGTGGGGAATTAGGGGTGTTTGAGCAGGTTGCGGTCACAGAATGACTGGGTTTTTGAGCAAGTTGCGGTCACAGAATGATCGCTTTTTTGAGGAAGTTGCGGTCACTGAATGCTTGAGTTTTTGAGCAAGTTGCGGTCACAGAATGTTTGGGGTTTTGAGCAAGTTGCGGTCAAAGAATGATTGGGTTTTACTTGGTTGCATTTGCTGTTGACTGGGTTGTGTTCGGAAGTGTGATCCAGCCCTTGTCTTATGATACTGTGACTTGTGTTTTGAACGGGGAACGGGATTAGCTCAGTGGTTTCGGACTCGGAGATCGGACTCGTGATTGAAAGGTCCCGGGTTCGAGTCCTGGCAGGAGCGGCGGGAGAATTTTCTTCTCCAGGGTCAACTTTCTGTGCTGACTCTTATTTCGGTATCCGTTTCACCCCCGTGTTACCACAGTAGCACGTAAAAGATCCCTGTCATTCTGCAAAAAGTGCAGGTGTCAGATTACAGCTAAACACACAGACACCCTATCTATGTGGCTTTGAATGGAGTGACTCTGTAAACTGATACATGGTTGAATGGCGTGCACAGAACTTGCGCCGAAAAGGCAGCATTTCATGTGGCACCAGCCATGCAACAACCACAGAGCGCTATGAGTACACCACTTCCATGGATATTAATAATACACGCTCTAAAAGGTTGCAGTCACTCATTCAGAATCACATGCGACATGTGCGCAGTGAGTCTGCTCGAGAGCAGAGAACAGCGCTATATAAAAGCTATGAATAATAACTGATGTAAAAGAAATTGAAATGTGTGGTTCATCCCGAGGTGACCCTGTGCAGTTGACTTGACAGGATGTTAAAATGGACAAGCTAAACGATCAGTGTTCAACATCCCCAGGACGGGCCCCCAGCGGAGGTGTTTGCCCTGGTGACGGAGGTGGTGAGCGGAGGGGTGGCCTGGACGCTGCTGCTACCCGGAGACTGGATACGCTCCATCAACGGCACCCCAGTCAACACGGCTAAAGAGGTCTCTCGCTTAGCCCCTTCACTGACACAGCCTGGAAAAAAATACTCTGGGCTGAAAAGTGCACACACACATACATAGCTGCGGACAGTATACTTGATGGGCCTGTAACAAATCTACTTTCAATACCGTGTATTTTGATAGAAACCGTTTCACGTGCTCATGCAAAGGGTGGGGGTGGGGTGGGGGGGCCTTAATGATTTGACATTTGGCACTTTTATTGGTCGTTTTCCGAGTGACGGCGCGACAAGCATGGCAGTGAAAGGGTTAATACTGTCACCCGAGTCTTTTACAACAGTCGCAGTCAACCATTTCACTTTCAGTTCTGCTGTTATAATTGAACACCAGCATTGCTCCGGTGGAGAAACCCCCCTTTTTTTCATTTTTTTTCTCTCACTCCAGTCCGGGGTGGGGGGGGAGGGGGGGGGAGGGAATTATGAGAGTTTGTTTCCCTCTTGATGATGCTGTGTCATTTTCACGGAGCAGACGGAACAAAATTGTGATTGAACACCGGCATTGCTTGGGCAGAGGAACCCGATTTGTAGTCCAGTTACGGGGGGGGGGGGGGGGGGGCAGAATTATGCATCTGGACTTGAGATTGCTGCTGTTTTTAATCTGCTTCCAACATTTTTGTTTTGTTTTCTTCTTCTTTTTTCCAGGCGTTCCGTCCCGACTTTCGTAACCTGTCTTCCCTGCGTCTGGTGATCCAGCGGCCCGAGGGTCTGTCTCCGAAGGGCATCGCCAGGCTCCGCCAGCAGGCGCGCTCCATGCGGGTCAGCCTCCACATCCCCGTGCCCCCGCTGTCCGACCCCTCCTCCCAGGCACCCCAGCCACAGCCGGCTCCGAACAACGGCAACAACTTGGGACACGGACCAGCGCAACCGGCCCCCAGGGGCACGCCCCGGCAGTTTGTCTGCCTGAAGGGAATGGGCGGGGATGGAGGAGGAGGAGGTGGCGGTGCCGGGGTGGGGCCGGGGCGAGATCCGAACCCCGCTGCCAGCCCCGTGCTGTCGGACCCCACGCTGGAGCAGTACCCCCGCCTGGCCCAGTCCCCCGGGGAGCACATCCCGCTCGCCACCCTGGCGGCCGCCGCCACCTCCCTGCACAGCAACTGCTCCGTCCTGGACAAGTGCGTGCTGCCGCGGGCCAGGGTGGTGGTGTGCGGGGCTCACGGCAGCGCCGCGGACTTTGTGCGGGGGCTGCTGGGAGACTGCGGCGGCGTGGGGGCGCCGCCCCCGACGGCGGCGGCGTCGGCGGTGGACCCCGAGGCCAGCGTGCAGAGCTTTCACTTGTCCCTGCACCGCAGCGCGGATTTCGGGACCGTGGCAAACCCGCGCCCGGAGCCGCTGGCCCCGCTGGCGCAGGAGTGGGAGCCCACGGTGCACGGCGGTGCCGGGAGCGCCCGGCGGGAGAGGGAGGGGCCGCTGCGGTGCCTGAACGTGGAGCTGTACGTCGTCAGCAACGAGGAGTTCTTCCACCACTGCGCCGCCTGGCTCCTGCCCACCGCCGCCCTCGTCCTCCTCACCTTCGACGTGCACAAGCTCCTCAACCAGCCCGAGCCGGAGACCCGCCGCCTGGCGACCATGGTGCACACCGTGCGAGCCTGCTGCGACAGCGGCGGCAGCAGCTGCGGGGACGCCGTCGGCGCCCCCTGCCCGGAGGTGGTGCTGTACGGCGTGCCCTCCGGCTCGCAGCGCGACGTGTCGGCCGAGGAGGTCCAGGCCATCTTCTACGTCACGGACTCTGGCAGCCGGCTGCTGGAGCACCACGCGCTGACCGTGCCCAGCGTGGCCGTGCCGGCCTGCAGCGACAGCATGGCGGCGGCGCGGTGCAAGCTGTTCTCCGCCTGCCAGGACCACGTGCAGCAGGTGCCGGTGCACCAGCCGGCGCTGAAGGTGGTGGACACCCTGTCGGGGCTGACCTGCGCCAGGGTCAGCGGGCGGGACCTGAGCGCAATGGTGGCCAGGGCCACGGGGGACGCTGACCTGGCCACGCTGCAGGCGGTCGTTCAGGACCTGCTGGTCACCGGAACCCTCGTCCTGTGTGGTGGGTGGTTTGTCGACAGTTTAGCCATTTGAGAAGGAGAACGGGGTCTTAGAGCGCCCTTCTCAGTTTAGCCATTTAAAAAGAAGAATGGCGTCTTAGAGCGCCCTTCTCAGTTTAGCCATTTAAAAAGAAGAATGGCGTCTTAGAGTGGCCTTCTCAGTTTAGCCATTTAAGAAGAAGAATGGGGTCTTAGAGCGCCCTTCTCAGTTTAGCCATTTAAAAAGAAGAATGGCGTCTTAGAGTGCCCTTCTCAGTTTAGCCATTTAAGAAGAAGAATGGGGTCTTAGAGCGCCCTTCTCAGTTCAGCCATTTAAAAAGAAGAATGGCGTCTTAGAGTGCCCTTCTCAGTTTAGCCATTTAAGAAGAAGAATGGGGTCTTAGAGCGCCCTTCTCAGTTCAGCCATTTAAGAAGAAGAATGGGGTCTTAGAGCGCCCTTCTAAGTTTATCCATATAAGAAGTAGAATGGGGTCTTAGAGCACCCTTCTCAGTTTATCCATTTAAGAAGAAGAATGGGGTCTTAGAACACCCTTCTCAGTTTATCCATTTAAGAAGAAGAATGGGGTCTTAGAGCACCCTTCTCAGTTTATCCATTTAAGAAGTAGAATGAGGTCTTAGAGCGCCCTTCTCAGATGAGCCCTGGGCACATGCATTTTGTACACATACACAAAAATGACATACAGTAATAAACTCAGTATTAAGAAGACATGAATGTGTCACAAGTGTATAAAAGCGACCAGTCCACCAAGCTTGCCGTAGTAGGGCAGTACAGTGCAAGTCATATGGTATCAGCTGTTCACCTTTGTCACTTGTTCACCCCGGTCAGTTGTTCAACCATGTTGTCTCCAACAGCTCATGTTCTTTGTTTGGTGGTCTTGAAAAAACAATTACTAAGGATTCATCATCGTTTCGGTTTTCATGGATGATCTGCAGCTGAACACGGATTCATTAGTACAAATAGTAGCAGAGCGAGCAGTAAGGTATTAGAGCAGAACTACCTGCTGCCACTGAACTTGTTCAACACCCTCTCATCCTTCCTCATAGAGCCAATTTGTCATTATTTCATATTTCATATGTGATCTGCAACTGAACACAAATTCATTGGATGCAGTATTTCATATGCTTGTCTTCCTACAGGTGGTAGCAGAGCAAGCAGTGAGGTGTTAGAGCAGGACTACCTCCTGCCATTGAACTTGTTCAACACCATCTCATCCTTCCTCATAGAGCCAATTTGTCATTATTTCATATTTTGACTATATTTTGATGATCTGCAACTGAACACAAATTCGTAGGATGCAGTATGTCATATGCATGTTTGTCTTCCTACAGGTGGTAACAGAGCGAGCAGTGAAGTGTTAGAGCAGGACTACCTGCTGCCGTTGAACTTGTTCAGCAAACTCTCATCCTTCCTCATAAAGCCAATTTGTCATTATTTCATGGATGATCTGCAACTGAACACAAATTCGTAGGACGCAGTATACCATATGCTTGTTTGTCTGCCTACAGGTGGTAGCAGAGCGAGCAGTAAGGTGTTAGAGCAGGGCTACCTGCTGCCATTGAACTTGTTCAACGCCCTCTCATCCTTCCTCATGAGGCCAATTTGTCATTATTTCATACTTCATGGATGATCTGCAGCTGAACACAAATTCATTGAAATGCAAGTATATCATGTATGCATGTTTGTCTTCCTACAGGTGGTAGCAGAGCGAGCAGTGAGGTGTTAGAGCAGGACTACCTGCTGCCATTGAACTTGTTCAGTGCCCTGTCCTCCTTCCTCATAAAGCCACTTCTGGACACACACAGCCCTGAAAGTCGCCAGCGGTGGTTCAGACTGATGACAACAGCCCGAGTGTCTCGGTCGGAACTGCTGGACATCCTGGCATCGGAGTCGAGTATGCTCACTCTGGACATCTTGGAACACCTGGGGATTGTGTTCAAGTTTCAGTCTGGCTCACCCGGCAGCCAGGGAGATTCGGGTTTCACGGACGACTCTGTGGATTTTGTGATACCTTACTTCCTGATGGACCTGGCATCGGATGGCGAGGACGGGGATGGAAACGGAAGCGAGGGCCAGCAGTTTGTGCTGACCTTTCAAGGTTACCTGTCGTGGAGGAACTACTTTGACATGCTGTCCAACCTGAGCAGCCTGCCATCCACAGAGCAGGTGCTGGTGCAGGGTCAGCTCTGGAGCATGGCCAGGCACAGCGGGATGAGGCTGCATCTGCACTGGAGGAAGCACTCAGACACCGACAGCTTGCTGGTGTCTGTGGTCAGGTCCGTCCTGAATTCCTTTTTTCCTTCCCTTATTTTAGTACTTTCATTGTCTGCTACATTTGGTGCTAGCATCAGAAAAGCAGCTGGCGTCAGGAGTTGCTGCATTCCAGAAATGCTGGCGCTAGCACTTCTAGTGGCATCAGTAACACGTAAAGGATTATATGTATACATTTCGTAGCGACCCTTTTTTTTAGTAATGTTTTTAATTCTGTTTTGAACCAGGGAGTTAGTGTGTGTGTGTGTGTGTGTGTGTGTGTGTGTGTGTGTGTGTGTGTGTGTGTGTGTGTGTGTGTGTGTGTGTGTTTTCTTTGAAGTGTATAGTTACAAATATAATACTCAGTGTTGCTAACTATGTTGTACCAAGATGTGCAAAGAAATTGTTAAGTGTGTTTCTGGTCATTATTATATATACATTGCTTCTCTCTCTCTCTCTCTCTTTGGCTTTCTCCATCTCTGTTTCTCTTTCTGTGTATCTTCATTGTTTGAGAGAGATCTGTACACTGAATGTTGCTAGCTGCAATAGACAGAAATGTGCAGATTGTTAACTTAGGTTTCTGTCATTCTACACATTGTCAATACTTTAATGTTTGTTTTTGTTTTGGGGGTATGTGTGTTTGTGTGATTGTGTGTGTATGTATATTAGACGTTTGTGTTACTCATCATGTAACTCACCCCAAACACCCTTGAATGAACGATTGAATTCCAAGGATAACGAAGTTGATCATTTATTTTCACCTCACCCCTCACAGTCACAAAGACGAAGTTGATCATTTATTTTCACCTCACCCCTCACAAAGACGAAGTTGATCATTTATTTTCTCCTCAGCCCTCACAAAGATGAAGTTGATAGTTTCTTTTCACCTCACCCCTCACAAAGATGAAGTTAATCGTTTATTTTCACCTCACCCCTCACAAAGATGAAGTTGATCATTTATTTTCACCTCACCCCTCACAAAGACGAAGTTGATCATTTATTTTCACCTCACCCCTCACAAAGATGAAGTTGATCGTTTATTTTCACCTCACCCCTCACAAAGACGAAGTTGATTGCTTATTTTTACCTCACCCCTCACAACAGGTGTGACAGGCAGAGCGGTGAGGGTGCGACTACCCAGCTGTTGGAGAGGCTGTTCAGCTTCATCATTCCTCCCCTGATTCCCTTCAAGCTTCAGCAACTGGAGGCCGTCAACCCTTCAAGTTTCCTGTCTTCGGGACTTCAGGCAGCACACTCTGCCTCAGGCAGGCCGACTGGGCGGAACAACAGCACTGATGGAGAGGTGACTGCTTTAGCCTGGAATAAGCCTCAAGTCTGCAGGGCTTAAAATTTCCGGTGGTCCTGTGGTCCGTAACCAGCAAAAGTCTGAATAGTTGCATTTTTAATCAGTGTCTAAACTGACTTGCACGTTTTAGCATAGGCGATGTGTGTGTGTGTGTGTGTGGTGGGGGTGGGGGGGGGGAGAGATTAATAATCAGTGCACTACTTATTATTTATCTGTTTGGCATATTTTACTTCATGACCCTAACTCAGATTTCATGTTTTTTGTTTGTTTGTTTTTTACATAGGAGGACAAATAAATATTCTTGATTCTTGATTCAAAACTGCCAGCAAACCAGTGGAACTCTCCCTTTTCACTGGTCTGCTGGACCAGTAATTTTTACAAGAAACACCATGTCTTTTCTCAACCCATACCATAGAGATGAAAAATGTCCTTGTCTCAGTGGCCCATGCCTCTGAGTATCATTTGGTGTGCCCTTGTTTGAAACATCCTTACGGTTTATGAAATACTGTTGATTTCCATTCAGTACTAGTAATTGTTTTTGCAGTGATCACCAATCATTAAAAGCTCTAAGTGCCTTTTGCAGTGATCACCAATCATTAAAAGCTCTAAGTGCCTTTTGCAGTGATCACCAATCATTAAAAGCTCTAAGTGCCTTTTGCAGTGATCACCAGTCATTAAAAGCTCTAAGTGCCTTTTGCAGTGATCATCAGTCGTTAAAATCTGTAAGAACCTTTTGCAGTGATCACCAGTCATAAAAACTCTTAAGTGCCTTAGCCTGCAGTTACAGAGAAGACTGGAAGGAGGGTGCAGTAATGTGTACACTGCAGTTAGCCAGTCTCTGTATAATTATTTTGTGTTGTGGATAGAGGCGGATGTTGACTTGTAAGAGGCATGAGCTTGTGAACAGGCATTTATGGTGTATCTGGACTCATTTTTATCGCTTCCACTTGAAGCACATGGCCAATTAAGCCACTGATGTATATGTATGATTATTCAGATTAAATAAATAAAATCAGGTTAAAAGGGGAGGGGAGAGGAAAAAAGACCTAACAGTTGAAGCTGTCTTGTGCACACATATTTGGAGGTGTTTTTTTTTATCTTCTCCTTCTTTGCAGACGCTGTGCAAGCCAGCTGCTGCCAGCTCCAAAAGGTCAGACAGGGCAAGCAGCAGGGAAAGTGCTCAGAGTGACCTGCCCCTGACAGCACTGCCCTGGGGTGTGCTGCACCAGGCGGCGATACTGCTGACAGTCAGCATGGCCACAGGGCATGATTGGAAAAGTGTGGCAGGTGAGAACGCAAGCAGGCTTAATCCTCAGTGAATGAGGTAATGGTGGGTCACGAGATTGAAAATGAGGTTGGATTGCCTTTTGTTGCACATTCCAGCCTCGCTTTTGATCTTATGACCCACGCTGACCTAATTCATTATGAATGACCCCAGGTCAATATTGCGCCCAATCTCCCTTTCAGTTTTGTGACCCAGTGTGACCTCCCTCTTGGCTATTTTTAAGAATGGTCCCTTGGAAATTTGATTGTCTAGTTTTGTGGGTAAACCTGCTATTAAATTTGCTTTTAAAGCTTTTTAAACCAGTTTTTCAGATTATTACAATATCACTTTAATCAGCAAAAACGTCATCGGCAAACCAGTAAAAAATGAAAGTTCAGAGTTGGCAGAGGCAAAGAGAAAAGTCTTGAGTTTTGAGTGTGTGTGTGTCATCACAGGGCAAGCTGGGAAGAGCATGACAGAGATTCTCGCCTACGAAGCAATCAAGTCCCAAGAGGTGCCCGCCATGACTTTTCTCCGAGAGTGGATCTTGACAGGAACTGTGCAACAGTTCCTCAAGATTCTGGACGACATTGACCGTCCAGACGTGCGTGATCTCATTCTGAATCATCTCAAAGAACGCTCGCAGCGCCCCTGATGTCACAATGCCAGGGTGAACGCAGCACGCGTGAGCAGGACCTGAATTGTGCAAAGACAGCCTTGCTGTCACTGCTGTGATGGGGGACTCGAGTTGAAACTGGAGAATGGCCTTGGTGTGGTGTCAGTTTGCATCATCTCAGTCGAGGCACACAGCTCACTTTTGTTTTCTTTTTCTTTTTCCTGGCAGTTGTTTGGCTTGAGCTTATAAATGGCATTTATGGTTTAACTGAGCTCCGTCGTGTTCCTTCCGTTTCAAACGCAATCATGGCTGTGGAGTGTTACAGCTTGCGTGTCTTGTATCTCCAAGCATCAGTTTACGACATCCCTCCCCCAGCCAGTGCCGTAACTGGTTACACCACATTCTGAGCATTGCTTTCCGGCACCTTTCTCCAAACTCTGCCAGATTTGGTTACGCCACTGAAGAGGCACTCTTTTTCTCCGCGCAGCTGTCCATCAACACGGTCAGCACCCTCCGAAAGGTTTGGGTACTGATAAGACTGTGGAAGCAACCTAGCACCCAAGCACGCACGTAAACATGAGACGCATTGATGATGATCACTTATATAGCGCTCTTCTCCGCTCTCTTGAGCAGACTCACTGCGCTCGCCTGTGGTTCTACATGAGTGACAAGCTTTTTATAGCGCGTTTTTTGAATATCCACCGAAGTGGTGTACTTAAGCGCTGGCATGGCTGGTGCCACATGAAACTGCAGCCATCTCGGCGCAAGTTATGTGTACACCATACAACCATGCACCATGTCACTTCATGCAAAGCCACATACGTAAGGTGTATGTGAGCTTAGCTGTAACCTGCCACCTGCACTTTTGGCAGAATGACCGGGATCTTTTATGTGCTACTACGGTAACACGGGGGTGGAACAGATACCGAAATTAGAGTCAGCACAGAAAGTCGACCCTGGAGAAGAAAATTCTGCCGCCGCTCCTACAGGGATTTGAACCCGGGACCTTTCAGTCTCGAGTCCGGCGCTCTAACCACTGAGCTATCCCCATCCCCTGGTGAAAATAAAGAAGGGTGCCATCTGAATTCAAACAAACAATTTTTTTTGGGGGGGGGGGAGCTGGCATAAGCAACATGGTCAGTTATAAAACAAACTTCTGATATAACTTGAGTTGTGTGTAACAAACTTACTACTGTTTGAGTACCAACAAAAAACTGCTCATTAGCTGACAGTTTTCTGGACCGTATAGTGTAACTAAATACAGCAGTGGATGAAGGAAGGATGTCATAAACCAGTGCTTGGAGTTTGTGGTTACACCACAGGTCTCTGGAAATTGTCAGCTGTCTGACACAGTGACAGTTTTTGTGTGTTTTTTGGGTGCTCGAAGAGCAGTAATTTGGTAACCATGCACACAGACAACTGAAACTGTAGCAGGCCAAGTTTCTCTTATTACCACCCGTGATGCGTGTGCCAACGGAAATAAAACCAAAATCACTATCACTCGAACTGAGACGGAGCTAATGTTTTAGCAGGGGCAGACATGCCCAGTGTTCACATGCTTTTTTTTGGTTGGTCTTTCTGCTGCTTTCCTCTTGTTGCTGCTGTGTTACTTCCACAGCCTTAGTACTCATTCCTTTGACAAATTGTAGGGAGGGCACTGGCAGTGTGAGATTTGTAGGGGCAATTCAGGCTGACAGATGTGCAAAGATGAGAAGCGCCCCTTCAGTGGCGTAACCAGTTACGGCAGAGTTTGGAGGAAGGGTGCAGGAAAGTGAGGCTCGGAGTGCGGTGTGCATGTGCGTGTACCACCATTTACTACAGACACTGTGGAGAGAGTTTGATTTGGTGGCGTGAAGGTCACAGCTTGAGCGAAACCCATGAACATTGGCCACTGACTGCACATTATTGTATAAAACTGAAACTAATTGCTGAGGAAGTTGTTTTACTAGTTCACTGGTGTATGTGATGTGTGCATGCATGTGTTTGTGTGTGTGTGTGGGGGGGGGGGCACTGAACATGTGTGCTACTGAATGTGTGTGTGTGCGTGTGTATGTAGAACTAGACTACCATAAAATATCAGAGATTGTGTAAAAGTCGTTTATTGGAATGGACTACTGTAATGTAAAATTAGAATTAGCATCTGGATGTTATTTCCTTATGAGATTGCTTCTGTCGCTGATATTTCACTGTAAGCATAGATACATTGGACAAATTTTGTATTAAAAGCAATTTCTAGTTATTCTTCTCTTCCCCCTTCATTTGCTTATGTGTGTGGGTGTTCTCAGATACAAAAGTGTTAATATTATGCAAGTGTCTCGTGTGTTTGGTATGCGTGGTTTACTTCTCATTCCAAATAGTGTCCAACTTCAACATTTTGAAGACTGACACATTCAGTGCATGGTGGGTTATTTTGGTGTTTTCATAATGCACTGAACTCTTGAGATGGACTACAGGATCTTTATTACACAGGTTTTGACCTTTTGCAAGCACACACACACACACAGGGGACCTCGGTTTATATAGTCGCATCAGGAGGACTTTTGTAAAGCCTGCACAGAATTTGACTCCAGAGAAATCACAGGGTGGGTGCAAAGCCTATTATGTAAAAGTCACCCACCCATATGAATTTTTGTTGTCAATATATGTATATTTAAAAGACTTTGTAAGTGCTTGGTAAGTACTGGTTAGGCATGCTAAGTGCCCATTATTATTATTATTATCTCAGAAAAGGGCTTCTTTTCCTGTACTTTAAAGCAGACAAACAAAATGCTGTTAGTTGGCATCACCCCCATAACTGACAGCAATGACACGGTCACACCAATGTCAGTATTGGAAAGGAGAGAGCACTAATGGTGGGTTTGGGAGTTAACCAGTACCATTATGAAAAGAATAATAACAGCTATTATATGTAGAGCGTACATTTGGATAATAGGCTGCTGGGTGTAAATGACAAACGTTTCATTAAACAATTATCCTCGTAAAAAAAGAGTTATCTGCCATCAGTTACCTGTTTTATCCACACATTTTAAAAAAAGAAAAAAGATAAGCCTAATAAGAGAGTTATCTCCCGTTGACCTTGTGTCTGACCCACAGAGCTAAAACCGCAACAACAAAAATCAGTCCTGTGTCTGTTAAACCCAGCGACTATGTGTAGGTAGGTAGTGTTACTTAATGTCCTCGGATGTCGGTTGACATATTAGGGACAAGCTGAGACCAATGCCGAAGCATGGTTCAATATAGCTTTACGTCCACAGAAACCAGAAGGCTCGTTAGGACGGATAGCCCAGGACGGCCACCTCGACTCTCACACAGCTCCTGAACTATGCGACTATGTGCTTGCTTTTATGTTGCTTTACGTCCACGGAGGCGAGATGGCCTATTAGGGACGGGGACAGAATGGGAAGGGGACGAGAGAGTGAAGGCTCGACCGCGGAAACCGTCCGAAAAAGACCGGAGAGACCGTGGACCGCCGCCAGAACAATGGAAGTGTTAAGGCGGTGTTCCCTCGCCATTGCCCAGCGACTTGTGCACTGCGCAATTGCTGTTTCAACTGCTGTGCTGGACAGAGTCACTAAGACAATGTCCGTTGCACTGCTGTTGACGAACAACTTGGACAACTCAAAGCAAAAGACGTCCAACTTGCTCAGCCCAGCTCCACCTCCCTACTCATGATCTCTTCTGGGCAAAAGTGAGGGTCCAGCTCCACCTCCCTCCTCTAAGATCTCTTGATCTTTTGATCTCGCCTGGAACCCCTGACGCGACTATGTGTAGTGTGTCTGGAGAGTTCACGCAATCAGTTTCTTAAATTTATGAGGTGAGGCACTGCACAGAAACAATAAAGAAATGATTGTTGTTTTCTTTTTAAACTTAACAACAGCTCACTTTATTCTTAAGTGTTTTGTTTTGTTTGGAAAGTTCATGCGATCTATTTGATCAAATTTATGAGGTAACGTTTTGCACAGATTTTTTTTTTTTTTTATAAAATTAAAATTAAAAGAAAACAGAAGAAGTAACCGAAAAAACTAAACAAAAATCAAATAAAAGATTCGAAAGAAGAAGAAGAAAAAGGTTCCTCTGTCTTAAAAATATGTAGGTGTTGGGTCTTTTGTCAACGAAACTCAGAAGAAGAAGAAATAATCTGAGTCACCGTTGTCAGAGTTAGCTTGCATTTGTAAGTCTGTCGCCAACGGCCATACCACCTTGAAAGCACCGGTTCTCTTCCGATCACTGAAGTTATGCAACGTCGGGCCCGGTTAGTACTTGGATGGGTGACCGCCTGGGAACACCGGGTGCCATTGGCAACTTTTTTTCTTTTTTTTTCTTCGCTTCTTGCCTTTTTATGAGATGATTCTGTGCAATTGACAGGGCGTTAAAATCCGCATACTTACACTTTCTACAGGTTATTCAGATATTGCTTTTTGTTTTTCTTTATACAACTTCAACGTCTATAATATTATATAAAAAGTGGAGAGAGAGACAGAGACATAGATAGCCAGGGGAGAGAGAGAGAGAGAGAGAGAGAGAGAGAGAGAGAGAGAGAGAGAGAGAGAGAGACTATCATAGGCAAGTGTCTAGTGTATTTATGAACGAAAACGCAAAGCACGGATCATTTCGTCAGATATTTATGTATTTTATGTACTTTTTTTCTTCTTTTTTTTACAGTTAACGAAGAGGGGTGAGGTGGGGATTGAGTAGATAACTGGGTATATTAGATGCGAAAACTGGTTCCAAAAGCAGGTTTTTAAATTTTTATCTTCCCGCAGGTCCGCTAACCAAGAGTTATTTGTGCTTTCGTTAGCCGAGAGCAACTGGGCGTCTCGGGTTTTCCGTACCATAGATTTAATAAACGGTTCACTGGTATTTAAAATTTGCGGCGATTACAAATGCTGCAGGCTGAAATGAAACACGCACGCACGCACGCACACACACACACACGCACGCACGCACACGCACGCACGCACGCACGCACATACACAAAATCACATGTAGTGAGTGCATATACAGTTTAATTGTCACAGTCATAATGTACCTTATCGGTTAATTTCAAGGTCGTATGGGATACAGGAGTGTTTATCTCAGTCACAGACCGGTTGGAGTCGTGACTAGGTTAATCTTTCTTTGAAATTAATTAGGAACTCATTCACCAGTCAGTCATGCCGCTCGCGCGCGTCTTGTATATTTTTGACGCGCGCGCGCGCGCGCGCACACACACACACACACACACACACACACACACACACACACACACACACACACACACACATTTCAGTCATGTACACTTTTTCTTCTTCCAAATCATGCATGGTACAAAATCTTGTCCCGAAACGAAAAGTGACAAGAAATTGCACGGAACTGCGTGTGCACATGAAATCCTGGAATCGCTCACGCAAGTACGCCTCGTTCACTTCAGTCATGAACCTTAATCATTAAGGCACCCTGAACAAAATCATGGTCAGAATCCCGGATAAGTTCTAGAACGAACAACGACAGACAGTTACTGAGTTAGCCCCAACACCGGAGCTTCCGACAGACAGTTACTGAGTTAGCCCCAACACCGGAGCTTCCGACAGTTACTGAGTTAGCCCCAATACCGGAGCTTCCGACAGACAGTTACTGAGTTAGCCCCAATACCGGAGCTTGCGGCAGACAGTTACTGAGTTAGCCCCAATACCGGAGCTTGCGGCAGACAGTTACTGAGTTAGCCCCAACACCGGAGCTTGCGGCAGACAGTTACTGAGTTAGCCCCAACACCGGAGCTTCCGACAGACAGTTACTGAGTTAGCCCCAAACACCGGAGCTTCTGCGGTCTTCCCACGGCGAAATGGCATCCAAGGAGTAAAACTGAACTTAACGCAATGCGCTGGAAGCAGTTAATTAATTGGCTGACTTTCTGTCAACAGAGCACTGCATCTTTTTCAGTTGTCAGATTGTGGTGAAGCAGAGCTTAATGTCCTCGGATGTCGGTTGACATATTAGGGACAAACTGCGACCAATGCCGAGGCATGGTTCAGTGTTGCTTTACGTCCACAGAAACTGTAAGGCTCATTAGGACGGAAAGCCCAGGACGGCCACCTCGACTTTCACGCAGCTCCTGAACTCTTTTGTCAGATTATAATAACTGTTAACTATAGTACAGTAACGTACACGGATAACGTCAGATCTGAACAGGTCACAGCAGCTACAGTAAAGACGATTTCACACCAGCTTCGTTGGTCAAGTTGTGTATGTTAGTCTTCCGCCACTGAGAGTATGCTACACACACACAATCGTCGTTTTGATTAATTTGCAACTGCCACAATCAGACGTAGTTTTGATTATTCCGCTACTATTATGCATGATCCGTTGTGCGTTTCCTGCCACCAGTCGTTAGGTCTTTTTTTCTTTTTTTTTCTTTTTCTTTTCTTTTTCGGTGGTCTTTTTCTTTTATCGAAAATTAAAGTGGATCTGTAACGAACGCAGCGAGCTTTCAGTAGGCCGTGCAGCACGTGCAGTACTGCACACGGAGGCAAGACATGCAGACCAAGGAGTCTGCGTAAGTGTTGACTGGGAAGAACTGAAAAAACGATCTTTGTCTTTACGGCCCGGACCTGCCTGTTGAGTGCAGACCTATCTCGCCATGGCCTTGGAAACACGCAAGAAGCAGAAATTAAGCCAGGCCGAGCACCATGAGCACCGGCCGCTGTACTACCACAAACGCCGCGACTGCCATCCTCCAGTACTGTATACATACAAAAACCACACCGATATTTATTATATACTATGATTCGCTGCACTGCACTGCAACAGTGGCGAGTCAGAATTAAACTATCGCCTAATTTCGAGTATAAGTGATACTGAAGATGCTGAAGACCCTCTGCTCGCGGCTTGGACTGGACGTGAGGTTTCTGGCGAAGCACGAGACTGAACTGAGAATGGCCGGTTTTGCTGGCAAGTTGTGCTGTGACTTATACCTCTCCTTTAACAGGAACTGACGCCGAGTGTGCTCGCATTCGTCACCAACACAAGCTACGACCTGGATATACGCCACTGCCACCATCACAAGCTATAGCTCGGATACGCGCCATCATCACTGACCAGCACAATAGCCTAGATACACGCCATCGTCAACAGCACAAGTTGTAGCCTGAATACGCGCCACTCTGACCATCACAAGCTTTAATATGAAAACGCGCCATTGTCAACAGCACAAGCTGTAGCCTGGATACGCGCCATCATCACTGACCAGCACAATTATTGTGCGATTCAGGCGGGGTTGTTAACTCCTTTGACTTTTGCCCGGCATCGCTTAAGTCCCTTGGCTGCTTTTACTTCCGGTGCGTACTTTCTTCACAATGGAAGGCGGTGACAGTGAATTTGCGAATTTTACACTGCCAGCTTTAAAGGCATTTTTGGAGGCCCGTTGTCATAACGTGTCTGGCAATAAGCAATGACTTGTTGCTCGTGCTACAGGATGCCCCAAAAGAAATAAACGACGCAAAGACACTTTTTTTCCACCCTCCATCCCCTTTCCACGGTCCATTTTGCAACTGCAACAGTATTGGTATTTGTACTGCTTCGCGATTCTAGGTTCAACTTCCACTGTGAAGCAACGGCCTACTCAGAAATCAGCCCGGAAGTGCGCTGCGACCTCTCGCGACTTCTTGCGCGAAAGATTACAAAGCGCATTCACTCTAGCAAACCAGCCTCGCTGAATCGCCCACTAAGTATCGGCAGGTTTTTATTGTCGTTGGAAGGATCAAAGCTGGTCGAGGTTTCAAGAAGTTCGACCACAATACCTACATGGCCTGAGAGTAGCTGGGAAAATAATAATTAATACAGAAAACCTTCTGGGTGAATATTACGCTATAAACTTCACTAGGCGCTGTACAATGAAACATTGTTACAAAAAGAGTCATTATATACTCACACCCAACAGCAGTCCACGTTTACCTTCAGCTTCATCAAACCATACCACAACGTATGTACTGGACATACACAGCACACCGACCAAACCACACGATCGGTCTCTGTATAATCATATTTGATGTAGCTCGCAGAGATGTAGGCTGCAGTAGCCTTGCAGTCTACTCAAAGCAATACAAAATTTCAGTTTAACACCGATTTATGCGGGGATAATAAAACACAACACAACACAACGCAGCACACACGCACGCATACAGACAGACAGACACACACACACATGGGCGCATCGAGGGAAGAGGCCAGACAAATTATAGAGTTGCTGGCGAAAGGGTGACAAAACGTGCAGCGAGTGGACCTTTCGGCACGTTTTGTCACCACGTGCTGACAAAACATGCCGGGGTGACAAAACGTGCAGCGAGTGGACCTTTCGGCACGTTTTGTCACCACGTGTTGACAAAACATGCCGGGGTGACAAAACGTGCAGGCAGTGCATCCAATTTGACACGCTTTGTCATCTTGGTGACAAAACGTGCCGTGGTGACAAAACGTGCCGCAACAGCATTCTTTTGAACTTTTCTTATGTGTTTGGCTATTGGTGTATTTCAGCTCCCGACAGTCAAGGCAAAGAATTCATCCTGGGCTTCATGGAAAACAAGTAAGTGATACAGAATTTTGCGCACTGTGTTGGGTGCAGGCATTATTGCTAATATTTTGTTATTTCTTCAGCCTAGTTATCTCTTCTGCGCTTCTCTGTCTCTTTG
>OY757547.1:18902696-18905196 GCA_963584105.1 Alviniconcha strummeri
AAAACCTTCGCTCAACATGTTCTGGGAACATTCGCCCTATTGGACGATCATTGCCTCTGATTGGCTGAGATTGCCTCTGATTGCCTCTGATTGGCTCTCCTGTGAATGAAGTAAAAACAAAAATAAAAATGGATGACGGTGTCGCTAGGTTTTTCACTCGCTTCGGAGGGAATTTGTTTATTTGTGAGACTTGTGGAAGGCGCAGCCTTGTCTCGGAGACCCAGAATGAGATAGTAGTTAGTTGAATTACCCTGTGAGGGATGATTAAAGTATATTGACTTGACCTGACTTGACTTTAGCCTACATTTTCGATCATGCTGTCTGCTGCGCGTCTGCCGCAAGTTCGGGCCGAAGCTTGCATCTCATTTCAAGCCAGTTGAGAATGAAGTAAAGTTTGGACTGTCCGAACCATATTCGGCGAACTAAATGTTCAATTAAGAAACGAATCATAGTTCGTCGAAGTGTCCGAAGTATGTTCGGGCGAACAAACATTCGCCCAGTTAAGAACGGGCTTAACGGAGCCGAAGTCGCTCAGCTCGCGACCTAAACACCTGCCCCTTTATTAATCACTTTTTATATAGCGCTATTCTCCGCTCTCGAGCAGACTCACTGCGCTCGCATGTGATTCTACATGAGTGAATAGTTTTTATAGCGCGTTTTTGAATATCCACCGAAGTGGTGTACTTACAGCGCTGGCATGGCTGGTGCCACAAGAATCTGCTGCCAGAGAGAGTCAGTCTCGGCGCGTTCTGTGTACACCATACAACCATGCACCGTGTCACTTCATGCAAAGCCACATACGTAAGGTGTATGCGTGTTTAGCTGTAACCTGCCACCTGCGCTTTTGGCAGGATGACCGGGGTCTTTTACGTGTCCCCTTGGTACATCAACGATTTGGTAAACCTCTTGGTACGTCACCGATTTGGTAAACTTCTTGGTACGTCAACGATTTAGTAAACTTACTGGTACATCAACGATTTAGCAATGCTCTTGGTACATTAACGATTTAGTAAACCTCTAGGTGCGTCAACGATTTAGTAAACTTACTGGTACATCAACGATTTAGCAAAGCACTCGGTGCGTCAACGATTTGATAAACCTCTTGGTACGTCAACGATTTAGTAAACCTCTAGGTGCGTCAACGATTTAGTAAACTTACTGGTACATCAACGATTTAGCAAAGCACTCGGTGCGTCAACGATTTGATAAACCTCTTGGTACGTCCACGAGTTAGCAATGCTCTCGGTACATCAACGATTTAGCAATGCTCTTGGTACACCAACGATTTACAAAAACCTGGTACATCAACGATTTAGCAATGCTCTTGGTACATCAACGATTTAGCAATGCTCTTGGTACATCAAAGATTTAGCAATGCTCTTGGTGCGTCAACGATTTAGCAATGCTCTTGGTACATTAACGATTTAGTAAACTTACTGGTACATCAACGATTTAGCAAACCTCTCGGTGCGTCAACGATTTGGTGAACCTCTTGGTACGTCCACGATTTAACTATGCTTTTGGTACCTCAACGATTTAGCAATGCTCTTTAGATTTAGATTTAGAAAACTTACTGGTACATCAACGAATTAGAAAACTTACTGGTACACCAACGATTTAGCAATGTTCTTGGTGCGTCAACGGTTTAGTAATGCTCTTGGTACATCAACAATTTAGCAATGCTCTTGGTGCGTCAACGATTTAGCAATGCTGTTGGTACGTCAACGATTTAGCAAACCTCTAGGTGCGTATTGTGTTCTCCTAGGAATGGAAACACGAAGAAACACTAACGCAGACATATAAAATTAACGTACCTCTCTTCAAAGAAGGCAGACACAATGAAACACCAATAATGAAGCCATGATCATACTTTCAAATAGAATGTCTATCCACAGTCCTTTGCCGTCTGTCATTCACATCGAAGACGCCGATGTCCCATTTGTGTCATCTGTTAAAAATCTCGGTGAAACCATGGAATTCAAATCTCAGTATGTCTCTACACATGAGCAACACGTGCAAAGCCGCATACATACAAATCATGCACATAAATTCCCTACGACACCTTTCTCACCACTCATGCAATCCAAACCCTGGCTGTATGCTCTCTTGTCCTGTTTCGGTTAGACTACTTAACTCTTTACGTTCAGGTTGCCCTCAGCGCTTACTAGACAAATTTAAAAAAGTTCAGAATGCAGCAGCGAGGCTTGTGTGTAAAGCTAGGAAATCTGACCACATTCATACTGTTCATGCAACTCTGCATTGGCTACCAGTAAAATATAGCATTCAACACAAAATTTCAAAATTTCAACTATCTGCTTCAATTCCATCTCTGGAACAGCCCTTCATTGTCTGTCCGACCTCCTTCAACCTTATAGTCCAGCAAGACAGTTAAGATCCGCATTCGATACATGAACCTTTGTCACCCCTCATGTAAACACAGAATCATTTGGTGAAAGATCATTTTCTTACGGACACGATTTTGCGCTTTATCAATACTTTA
>OY757547.1:18910896-18913396 GCA_963584105.1 Alviniconcha strummeri
GATTTAAGTAACACTTCATTTGATGCAATATATGGACTTAGTGACCCAGATGAAGCCCTGGCCCATTTCTATAAATTGTTCTTACATGTCTACGACAAGCATGTCCCTATTCGGAGACAACGTGTAAAAAATAAGTCGTTGCCTCCCTGGCTCACAGTTGACATTCAACAGGCTATGAAACAAAGGGGCCGATTTAAGAAGCAGAAAAACTACCCTGAATTTAAAAAGCAAAGAAGGCATGTAAAATATTTAGTCAGGCAGGCAAAAAAGACATATTTTGAGAAAATTGTGTCCAAGCAAACTGACAACACTCGCTTGGTTTGGAAAGCTCTGAATGCTCTTACCAACAATTTCTCTTGTAAACAGAATATACCAAGTACTTTAACTGCGGAGGTATTTAATGATCACTTTTTATCTCTAGCAAAAACATTAACTAAAACGCTTCAGAGGTGGGGGGGGGGGGGGGGGAGGTGAAGAGTACCAATGTTCCGATGAACTGAAGAAATTTTGCACAAAAAGGCTTAAATTTGATGACACTTTCATCATCCCTGAAATTACAGCTTATGAAGTTGGTAAATATGTTTCCAGTGTTGGTAGCAAAAACACCTCTGGTTGTGATGGAATTAGTAATAAAATTATTATGCTTTCTTTACCATACATTGTTCAACACCTAACGTATGTTTATAATTTATGTATCAACCACAGCTGTTTTCCTTCAGACTTGAAAACGGCAAAAGTAGTTCCTCTCCCAAAAGTGAAAGATTTAAATGACATCAATAATTATCGTCCCATTTCTGTTTTGTCTTCAATCTCTAAAACCTTGGAGAAGCACGTGTACAAACACCTGCTCAAATATCTTGACAGATTCAACTTAATCCATACACATCAGTCAGGATTTCGACCACAACACTCATGTCATTCAGCACTTACCTGTCTTGTTGACAGGCTACTATCCTCCATAAATGACTCAAAGTTGAATGGTGTTGTCTTTTTAGATCTCAAAAAAGCCTTTGACCTTATAGACCATCAGATTTTATTGAAAAAGATGAAAACGTATCAGTTAAGCGACAATGCCATTCAGTTTTTTTAATCATATATTAGCCAAAGAAAACAGAAAGTATTTGTTGCTGGACATTATTCACCTGAGGGCTCTGTCAAAGTTGGAGTTCCACAGGGGTCTGTTCTTGGACCTCTTCAGTATTTATATAAATGATCTCCCGTTGAGTATTTCATCTACTGAAGTTGACTGTGACATGTTTGCTGATGATTCGTCTCTTTCTGCTTCTGGAAATAACATAGCTGCTATAAATGCTAAGCTGCAGCCAAGTATCCAAGAAGTAACTGAATGGTGTTCTGTAAATGCAAAGTTACTCAACCCAGAGAAAACTAAAAGTATGGCGGTAGCTACGCGTCAAAAGCATCAGCGTGGTATACCTCCTCTTCGTCTCATGTTGAATTCACAGGTAATAGAGCAAGTTTCAGAACATCGTCACCTTGGCGTTATTCTTGATGACCAACTTAAATGGCAAGCTCATATTAACAGTATTACTAACGCTGTTGCTAAAAATGTGTATTTGCTCTCTCGCCTCAGACACTTCTGTAACAGTGAAGCTTGTAATACGTTTTTTCACGCTCACATTATGTCCAGAATTAATTATGTCTGTAGTGTATGGGATGGTTGCAGTGATGTACATATCAAAAAACTTAAAACTGTACACAAACATGCAGTCAAAGTTCTTTGTGCTGCTTCGCCAATGCTAACTGAACGAGGGCACTTTTCATATGGTCCATTACCTTTAAAAGAGCATCTTCAGTGTAATAAACGTATCTTAGTGCATAAAGTTATCCATAACAAATCACCACTATATCTGAGACAGCTTGTGCACACTGGAGCGCGCAACGACCATAGTTCACTGAACAGCATTCTTATTTTGCCCAAAACAAGAATTGACTTTTATAAGATGAGTTTTGCTTATTCTGGATCCCTTTGTTGGAATACGCTACCTAGAAGTCTAAAAATAGCATGCTCAGAGAGCACGTTCAAATCTAAAGCTCTTCAACGTTTTCGTACTAAATGTAACATATAAGCCTTCAGTCTTGAACCGTACAGTATTTAGTTTCCTAATGTTTGATAATCCTGGCATTCTATGTGTTTATGTATAAGTGTGTGCGCACGCCGAAGCGTGTGCGTGCAGTTATGTTTTAAATATATATGGACATATTTTCCTTGGATGGTGAGGTACATTTTTTTTCTTGTATGTATACCAGCTCGGTGCTAAGTATACAAAATATTAATTCGTCTGTCCAAATACTTGCATGTCCGCTTATGTCTCTCTTCTTTTTCCCTAAACAACAGAACCTGACAAACCTCTCTGTTTCTCTCTGTCCTTGTCTGTCTGTCTGTATTTCTCCCTCTGTCTGTCTCTCTGTCTGTCTGTGTCTCTCTCTGTGTCTATCTCTGTCTGTCTCTCTGTCTGTCTGTCTGTCTGTCTCTCTGTTG
>OY757547.1:18925896-18938396 GCA_963584105.1 Alviniconcha strummeri
TGCACATAACTTACTCGATCACTATAGACAGAATCCAGTACAGAATGCTGATACGCTGTTATTCCTGATGTTAGCTTCCTATGGTGAAGTGTTGCCTAATGTCCTCAGATGTCAGCTGACATATTAAGGACAAGTTGTGTCCAATGCCGAAGCACGGTTCAATAAATCTTTACGTCCACGGAAACCAGAAGGCTCGTTAGGACGGACAGCCCAGGACGTCCACCTCGACTCTCACACAGCTCCTGAACTATGAAGCTTGCTCCGTTTAAAACGATCGATTTATACAAAGTTTTCAAAGGGTGCTGATACGTATAGAGTGGAAGCTAGGTTCCGGTGCTCACAGTGACTCACCACAATCCACTCCTCTGCTGAGAGAATGCATGGCTCTCCTGTTTAGAACATAAAGCGAACCACAAAGTTCCCTGCTGCTTCGATGGCAGAATGCAAGACAACGCTGTTCAAAACCATCAACTCACCACAAAGTCCCTATACGCAGCAAGATCCAAACACATGAAAGGTTGTAGAAGAACGCTGTTTATTATTGCATTTAGTCTTAATAAATAGCGTTCTTTTGAACCTTTTATGTCTTTGGATCTTGTTTTAGAACGCTAGCAGCCACTTTGGATCTTGTTTTAGAACGCTAGCAGCCACTTTGGATCTTGTTTTAGAACGCTAGCAGCAATTCTTGATGAGATCCCCCCCCCTCCGGCCCCCCTTCCCCTACATAGCGTTGATGACAGAATACAAGACACCGCTGTTCAGAGCCAAGAACTCACCACAAAGTCCCTAGCGTTGATGACAGAATGCAAGACGCCAGTGTTCAGAGCCATCAACTTACCGCAAAGTCCTTACAAGTGTTGGTGACAGAATGCAAGACGCCAGTGTTCAGAGCCATCAACTCAACACGAAGTCTCCTGCTTTGCTGATAGAACACGAGGTTCCACTGCCCACAGCATCAGCGTCAGCATCTCCGTCAGGTGATCCATGGTGCCTCCATTGACGGGAACTGCAACCTTTAAGTTGCCGCTGAGAAAGCTGACAGGTTTGTCCGACGTGATGTGGGCGCCTGTGAAGTCGGCGGTCTTAGTCTTCTGTAGAGCGTGGAACGTCTGGAACTTGTCCAAGCTTACGACCAATGTGTCTCCGTTCCTGAGAGTACAGTATTTTAGTTTTATATGTCTGTGTAATGTGTGTGTGTGTGTGTGTGTGTGTGTGTGTGTGTGTGTGTGTGTGTGTGTGTGTGTGTGTGTGTGCACGCGAGCACGCACGCGTGCATGTGTGTCACTGCCTCTCCGTTCCTAGAAGAACAATACGTTTAATAATAATAATTAAAGTATTGATAAAGCGCAAAATCGTGTCCGTAAGAAAATGATCTTTCACCAAATGATTCTGTGTTTACATGAGGGGTGACAAAGGTTCATGTATCGAATGCGGATCTTAACTGTCTTGCTGGACTATAAGGTTGAAGGAGGTCGGACAGACAATGAAGGGCTGTTCCAGAGATGGAATTGAAGCAGATAGTTGAAATTTTTGAAATTTTGTGTTGAATGCTATATTTTACTGGTAGCCAATGCAGAGTTGCATGAACAGTATGAATGTGGTCAGATTTCCTAGCTTTACACACAAGCCTCGCTGCTGCATTCTGAACTTTTTTAAATTTGTCTAGTAAGCGCTGAGGGCAACCTGAACGTAAAGAGTTAAGTAGTCTAACCGAAACAGGACAAGAGAGCATACAGCCAGGGTTTGGATTGCATGAGTGGTGAGAAAGGTGTCGTAGGGAATTTATGTGCATGATTTGTATGTATGCGGCTTTGCACGTGTTGCTCATGTGTAGAGACATACTGAGATTTGAATTCCATGGTTTCACCGAGATTTTTAACAGATGACACAAATGGGACATCGGCGTCTTCGATGTGAATGACAGACGGCAAAGGACTGTGGATAGACATTCTATTTGAAAGTATGATCATGGCTTCATTATTGGTGTTTCATTGTGTCTGCCTTCTTTGAAGAGAGGTACGTTAATTTTATATGTCTGCGTTAGTGTTTCTTCGTGTTTCCATTCCTAGGAGAACACAATACGCACCTAGAGGTTTGCTAAATCGTTGACGTACCAACAGCATTGCTAAATCGTTGACGCACCAAGAGCATTGCTAAATTGTTGATGTACCAAGAGCATTACTAAACCGTTGACGCACCAAGAACATTGCTAAATCGTTGGTGTACCAGTAAGTTTTCTAATTCGTTGATGTACCAGTAAGTTTTCTAAATCTAAATCTAAAGAGCATTGCTAAATCGTTGAGGTACCAAGAGCATAGTTAAATCGTGGACGAACCAAGACGTTCACCAAATCGTTGACGCACCGAGAAGTTTGCTAAATCGTTGATGTACCAGTAAGTTTACTAAATCGTTAATGTACCAAGAGCATTGCTAAATCGTTGACGCACCAAGAGCATTGCTAAATCGTTGACGCACCAAGAGCATTGCTAAATCATTGATGTACCAAGAGCAATTCTAAATCGTTGATGTACCAGGTTTTTGTAAATCGTTGCTGTACCAAGAGCATTGCTAAATCGTTGATGTACCGAGAGCATTGCTAACTCGTGGACGTACCAAGAGGTTTATCAAATCGTTGACGCACCGAGTGCTTTGCTAAATCGTTGATGTACCAGTAAGTTTACTAAATCGTTGACGCACCTAGAGGTTTACTAAATCGTTGACGTACCAAGAGGTTTATCAAATCGTTGACGCACCGAGTGCTTTGCTAAATCGTTGATGTACCAGTAAGTTTACTAAATCGTTGACGCACCTAGAGGTTTACTAAATCGTTAATGTACCAAGAGCATTGCTAAATCGTTGATGTACCAGTAAGTTTACTAAATCGTTGACGTACCAAGAAGTTTACCAAATCGGTGACGTACCAAGAGGTTTACCAAATCGTTGATGTACCAAGGGGACACGTAAAAGACCCCGGTCATCCTGCCAAAAGCGCAGGTGGCAGGTTACAGCTAAACACGCATACACCTTACGTATGTGGCTTTGCATGAAGTGACACGGTGCATGGTTGTATGGTGTACACAGAACGCGCCGAGACTGACTCTCTCTGGCAGCAGATTCTTGTGGCACCAGCCATGCCAGCGCTGTAAGTACATCACTTCGGTGGATATTCAAAAACGCGCTATAAAAACTATTCACTCATGTAGAATCACATGCGAGCGCAGTGAGTCTGCTCGAGAGCGGAGAATAGCGCTATATAAAAAGTGATTAATAAAGGGGCAGGTGTTTAGGTCGCGTGCTGTGCGACTTCGGCTCCGTTAAGCCCGTTCTTAACTGGGCGAATGTTTGTTCGCCCGAACATACTTCGGACACTTCGACGAACTATGATTCGTTTCTTAATTGAACATTTAGTTCGCCGAATATGGTTCGGACAGTCCAAACTTTACTTCATTCTCAACTGGCTTGAAATGAGATGCAAGCTTCGGCCCGAACTTGCGGCAGACGCGCAGCAGACAGCATGATCGAAAATGTAGGCTAAAGTCAAGTCAGGTCAAGTCAATATACTTTAATCATCCCTCACAGGGTAATTCAACTAACTACTATCTTATTCTGGGTCTCCGAGACAAGGCTGCGCCTTCCACAAGTCCACAAATAAACAAATTCCCTCCGAAGCGAGTGAAAAACCTAGCGACACCGTCATCCATTTTTATTTTAGTTTTTTCTTCATTCACAGGAGAGCCAATCAGAGGCAATCAGAGGCAATCTAAGCCAATCAGAGGCAATGATCGTCCAATAGGGCGAATGTTCCCAGAACATGTTGAGCGAAGGTTTTTGGACCCCGAATATAGCTTGGACGAATACTTCCAACTAGGTTCGCGAAGAAACGTTGGCCCAATTAACAACCAACTAGCTTCGCCGAATACTTCCAACTATGTTCGCGAAGAAACATTCGCCCAATTAAGAACGGGCTTTACGCTCGAGACATGCATGGGCAAGAAATGTTGAATGCGCCAAAAGAGTTGTGTCCCCTGAATCAGAGCCTCCGCCAGACCGGCATGTGCCGGTTTTTACCGATAAATGTTTCCCTAGTACCGTTGAAAAATGATAGAAACAGCGCTTTGTGTGACTTGCTGGATATACTCTGTACACTGGGTCCAGAAGCAAGTGGAAGCTCCGGCTAAACAAGATCGCTTCCCGTGTTGATCAGCAAGCAAAACCATGAACGCTCAGTCACAACAGAAGCCGTACATGTCGCATGCTAGAAGTGGAACTCTGTCAGTATGGCGTAACGAAGCATACAGTTGTTTTTTCTTTTCTTACTCTCGCCCACCCGGACCAAATCGACCACTTGATACGAAGAATCCATTGAAACAGCTGATAAAACCATCAAAACCACCAGCTGTATAGCGAATGAAGCCAAAATTGGCAACAAAAGTGAGTTGGATTACAGTCTGTAAAGGTTAGCCGTCAGTAGGCTACAAGATCGATTGTTACTTGGAAACAAGATCTACATCAAACGTCAGTGGCGCATACACATACTGAAACTGTGAAAGAAACAAATGTAATAAAACTCGCGGGCACATTGTAATATTAGGCCTAGGCAATGTTGACTGTACCGGCCGACTGAGGGTTGGTACTGATTTTTATTTACTTTTTCATTTTGTTTTTTTTAATTTATTGCCGTATCGGCAATAACAAAATTATAATAAAAAGAAAAGAAAAAAGAAATAGAAAAAAAGAAGAAGAAAAAAATGAAAATGAAAAAAAAAAAATCAGTACCAACCCTCAGTCGGCCGGTACAGTCAACATTGCCTAGGCCTAATACCGATAGTCTCGACAATCTAGCGGAGGCTCTGTGAACATACTGTTATCGGAGTGATTTCGCATGATCTTTGTGCTATAATAGTCAGCAGAATTACGCCAATTCGAGCCAAGACCTTGCATCAGTAAATTATTATTTTTTTTAATCAAAAGGCTTCTATATACTTTAAGAAAATACTCTCTCTCTCTCTCTCTCTCTCTCTCTCTCTCTCTCTCTCTCTCTCTCTCTCTCTCTCTCTCTCTCTCTCTTATTGTGTGTGTGTGTGTGTGTGTGTGTGTGTGTGTGTGTGTGTGTGTGTGTGTGTGTGTGTGTGTGTGTGTGTGTGTGTGTGTTCAGCAGCAAACGTGGAGTTCTGAAGCTTTTTTTTTTGATCGGTGCCGTCGCCGGTCGGCTCGATACGTTGCCGATTGCACGTGCTCGGGATGTACAAACGCACACAGAGGCATTCACAATTTCCCCTTGATCCCTCCCCACAGCAAACACAGCTAAAACACACACACACAGACACACGCACACACACACGCACGCACGCACGCACGCACACACACACATACCCGCCAGGACAGAAGACGGCAGCGCCAAGAGCAGGCCTACGACACAGGTAGGCCAGAAGCAGCAGCACATTTCGGTTACTTCTTCCTGAAAGGCCAACGGAAGACAAAAAAACTGCTCGTTAATGCATTTTCTGTTCCATGATCACATGATATGAAACACACACACACACACACACACACACACACACACACACACACACACACACACACACACACACTTACACGCTCTCACGCACACACGCACACACACACAACATACACTTACACGCTCGCACACACACACACACACACAAGCACGCACGCACGCACGCACACACACACACACGCACCATACACCATACACACAGCAAATACTAAAACACACGTACACACACGTACGCACGCACGCAAGCACGAGCTTTGATGCACGAGCACGTAACCTCGCACACACGCGCTCAAGCACACACACACACACACACACACACACACACACACACACACACACACACACACACACACACACACACACACACACACAAGGCCTCTGTAACCGTAGGTAATAAATCAGTTCAAAACTGCCGACAGGCTTTGTAGATTTGTATTGGCATTCTTTCAAGTTCTAGTGATATCATGCCTGTCTTCTAATTGTTTTCTCCCCAATGCGGGCGAAACGCCAGATGTTTGCTTCAGTAATTCAACTCTGCCCACATGACAGCACACCAAGAACATGTGCTGAAGTTAAAATCTATCTCACCAATGAGAAGTAGGGATTGGTGAGCAAAAAACAACAACAACAAAAACGAAGTCTATCTTACTAACTACATTAAAAATTTTTTACTTGTTTCTCTAGGCTCGTGTCGATCGATCCAGTATCTAAGTAAGTACAGAGAGAATCGGACATACAAGACATTAACGAGAGAGAGACACACAAAGTAAACAGAGACAGAGAGTGAGTGAGTGAGAGACAGAGAGGAGGAGAGATAGAGAGGGGGAGGGGGAGAGAGAACGTGTGTGTGTGTGTGTGTGTGTGTGTGTGTGTGTGTGTGTGTGTGTGTGTGTGTGTGTGTGTGTGTGTGTGTGTGTGTGTGAGAGAGAGAGAGAGAGAGAGAGAGAGAGAGAGAGGGGGGGAGGGGGGGACGAGAGAGCGGGAGAGGAACACAGACAAACAGTGAGAGACTGAGTGAGTGAGAGAGAGAGGGAGGGGAGAAAGGGAAAGAGAGAGAGTGATGAGAGAGAGAGGGAGGAGGGGGACAGACAGACAGAGGAGGAAGAGAGAGGGGGAGGAGGAGAGACAGTGAGGGAGACAGACAGAGAGTGAGTGAGTGAGAGAGTGGGAAAGAGAAAGAGGAGAGGAAGGGGTGAGAAGAAAGAGAGAAGGAGAGGAGGCAATGAGGAGAGAGAGAGAGAGAGAGAGAGAGAGAGAGAGAGAGAGAGAGAGAGAGAGAGAGAGAGAGAGAGAGAGAGAGCTAGAGAGAGAGAGAGAGCTAGAGAGAGACAGACAGACAGAGACACAGAGACAGACAGAGAGAGAGCAGCAGCAGCAGCACCTGTTTCTGTTTGCCACACTCAAGTATCGTCTACCGGCCTAGCCCCATGAGGGTCAGGAGGGAGGGTAGGGGAGGGGATGGCTGGGGAGTGGAGGGGGGAGTGATGGGCGTGGTTATCGATATTTACTGGTTCCAATGAGCGACCTCAATATGTAACCGGCGGAAGTAATCACAAACGTTCTGAGAGCACAGCTGCTGTTGTGGTTGTTGGCCATTTCAACGCTGACGTACATACAGTCCCGCGATCGTTGACTCGAACTCTAAGCCCTGGTTTACGACATCCTTCCTCCATCCACTGCCATAGTTGATTACGCCATAGGTTTCGAAAACGTGTCAGACATGTTGGTTCGTTCTTTTCCAAAGAAGTGCAGAAAAAGGTCGGGTCGTGACGTGTTTGATTCTTTTGCCACACAAACACAAACAGTCCTTGTTCATTCAATTACGTCACTTCAGACGGCAATAAGTTTGTAACAGGCAGCTCAAATAATATCACACATTTCTTTTATAACTGACAACGTTGCTTACGCCAGCATAATTGTTTTTAAATCGTTTGAATTGAGAAGGAACTTTTTTCTTCTTTTGTCTACCCGGGGCGGATGCGTTTCATGTTTACGTGGGTGCTTGGGCGCTATGTTGCTTCCACAGTCTTATTAGCACCCAAACTCCAAGCACTGGTTTACGACTGCCTTCTTCCAAGTGCCGGAAAGCGATGCTCGGAGTGTGATTAGTACCCAGACCTTTCGGATGGCGCTGACCGCGTCGGTGGACAGCTGCGCGGAGATAAAAAGCGCTCCTTCAGTGGCGTAACTAAATCTGGCAGAGTTTGGAGGAAGCTGCCGGAAAGCGATGCTCGGAGTGTGGATCGGAGTGTGTCGTTGACTAAGACTTTACCCTCACATCTTGAAGCAAACTAACAAACAAAACCAAAGAAAGAAGAAAAGGAAGAAATTATCTGACGTGTTGACAAACGGCGTATGTGCTGCACTGAGGTGTTTATAATTTTGGTAATATTTTCCTCACTACGATGATGATGATGATGATGATGATGATGATGATGATGATGATGATGATGATGATGGAAATAATTATCACATATTTCAATCGACATTGATAGATATTTAAAAAAAATAAAAAAATAAAAAAAATCTTTTTTTCTTTTTAATAATAAACTCGATAAAAGTATTTTATATGTCAATATATGCTTTTGAAGCAACAGCAAAAACTTGCAGAGAGACAGACAGACAGACAGAAACAGTGGAACTTTACGGTGGATTTTATGTACAACAACACTGTGCAGAACGTACCCGATCACTAGAAAGAATCCAGAGCTGCTGATACACAAGACATCTGGATCAACCAAGCAGCTGGAGAGAAAAAAGAAGGATAATAATCATCATTATTATTATTATTGATCACTTTTATATAGCGCTATTCTCCGCTCTCCAGAAGACTCACTGCGCTCGCATGTGATTCTACATGAGTGAATAGCTTTTTATTGCATTTTTGTAGTAGTTTGGACTACTGCGTTTTTTGAATATCCACCGAAGTGGTGTACTTACAGTGCTGGCATGGCTGGTGCCACAAGAAACTACTGCAATCTCGGCGCGTTCTGTGTACACCATACAACCATGCACCATGTCACTTCATGCAAAGCCAAATACGTAAGGAGTATGAGTGTTTAGCTGTAATCTGCCACCTGCACTTTTGGCAGAATGACCGGGGTCTTTTACGTGCTACTGCGGTAACACGGGGGTGGAACGGATACCGAAATAAGAGTCAACACAGAAAGTTGACCCTGGAGAAGAAAATTCTCCCGCCGCTCCAGCGAGGATTCGAACCCGCGACCTTTCGATCACGAGTCCGGCGCTCTAACCACTGAGCTATCCCCGCCCCCATCATCATTAAAAAAATTAGACCCACTGTGTTGTACAAACATCTTATGACAAAAACCACATTAACATACATTTCAAACAAACAGAATCTTAAATATTGTAGTCTAGCTACCATTATCAGGAGAATCGCCTCTGTCCGTCCGTTCCTCTCTAACATTTCCACAGTAAAGCTCGTTGCGTCTATGATCACGTCAAGATTGGACTACTGCAATGCTACTTTAGCAGGAGTAGCCGATGAACAAATCGCGCGCATACAAAAGATTGGACTACTGCAATGCTACTTTAGCAGGAGTAGCCGATGAACAAATCGCGCGCATACAAAAGATTGGACTACTGCAATGCTACTTTAGCAGGAGTAGCCGATGAACAAATCGCGCGCATACAAAAGATCCAGAACAACGCCGCACGGCTCATCTTGACAAAATCGAAGCGTAATCATGTCACACCGCTTTTGAAAGAACTCCACTGGCTCCCAGTAAAATACCGCATTCAGTACAAGCTCGAGACGCTCGCTTTCTGTCACTTTAACGGCACTCTTCTGCCATATACCTGTCTTCTTCTCTCTGAACATATCAACCATCGCGCTCCCTTCGTTCTTCGACAGAAAGACTGCTCAATATTCCAAAAACAAACCTGAAGACCTTCGGTGAACGTTCTTTTGGTTACATTGCTCCGACTGTCTGGAGCTCGCTGCCGGCCGACCTGAGAGCTTCTCTCTCCCTCCCAACTTTCAAAGTTAACCTAAAAACGCATTTCTTCCGCAAAGCCTACTAATTGATTTGTACATGCCAACCGCTACCTGTTTCATATTCGTGTGTGTGTGTGTGTGTGTGTGTGTGTGTGTGTGTGTGTGTGTGTGTGTGTGTGTGTGTGTGTGTGTGTGTGTGTGTGTGCGCGCGCGCGCGCGCGCGCGCGCGTGTGTCAATTGGGGGCGGAGGTGGGGACTGGGAGGGATTGAATTAAGGGTAGGTAGTAATATAATGATTCATTTTTATTTATTTTTTAATATTTTGCTGCTTCTGATATGGCACATATACATCATACATTGTTAGTTGTCATAATTATATGTATTTTATATTTGTGAAACTTAGAAAATGTTGGAGAATGTTGTAAAGCGCAGTGAGTTTGGGTACACCAGAGAATAGCGCTATACAAAAGTTAATTATTATTATTATTATTCTCGCCTATCAAACAATAACCATCTTCCCCCCCCCCACCCACCCACCCACCCACACACACACACACACACACACACAGTGAAATGCGCACACCAGTCTCCGCTCGTCCACTCAGATACAAAAAATAATAAACAATCATCATCATCATCAAGTACTAAAAATATTATCATAATGTGATCATAAACGCATTTATAATGCACTGAATCCCTCTGTGCTACACAGGGAAGTTTACAGTCAGTGTACAACACTGCACATAACTTACTCGATCACTAGAGACAGAATCCAGTACAGAATGCTGATACGCTGTTATTCCTGATGTTAGCTTCCTCTGGTGAAGTGTTGCTTAATGTCCTCAGATTTCAGCTGACATATTAAGGACAAGTTGTGTCCAATGCCGAAGCACGGTTCAATAAATCTTTACGTCCACGGAAACCAGAAGGCTCGTTAGGACGGACAGCCCAGGACGTCCACCTCGACTCTCACACAGCTCCTGAACTATGAAGCTTGCTCCGTTTAAAACGATCGATTTATACAAAGTTTTCAAAGGGTGCTGATACGTATAGAGTGGAAGCTAGGTTCCGGTGCTCACAGTGACTCACCACAATCCACTGCTCTGCTGAAAGAATGCATGGCTCTCCGGTTTAGAACGTAAAGCGAACCACAAAGTTCCCTGCTGCTTCGATGGCAGAATGCAAGACAACGCTGTTCAAAACCATCAACTCACCACAAAGTCCCTATACGCAGCAAGATCCAAACACATGAAAGGTTGTAGAAGAAAGCTGTTTATTATTGCATTTAGTCTTAATAAATAGCGTTCTTTTGAACATTTTATGTCTTTGGATCTTGTTTTAGAACGCTAGCAGCCACTTTGGATCTTGTTTTAGAACGCTAGCAGCCATTCTTGATTGAGATCACCCCCCCCCCCCCACCCGCCCGGCCCTCCTTCCCCTACATAGAGTTGATGACAGAATGCAAGACACCGCTGTTCAGAGCGAAGAACTCACCACAAAGTCTCCTGCTTTGCTAATAAAATGCAAGACACCACACTGTTCAAGGCCATCAACTCACCGCAAAGACCCTACAAGCGTTGCTGACAGAATGCAAGACATCAGTTTTCAGAGCCATCAAGTCACCACAAAGTCCCTAGCGTTGATGACAGAATGCAAGACGCCAGTGTTCAGAGCCATCAACTTACCGCAAAGTCCTTATTAATGTAGGTGACAGAATGCAAGACGTCAGTGTTCAGAGCCATCAACTTACCGCAAAATCCTTACAAGTGTAGGTGACAGAATGCAAGACGCCAGTGTTCAGAGCCATCAACTTACCGCAAAGTCCTTACAAGTGTTGGTGACAGAATGCAAGACGCCAGTGTTCAGAGCCATCAACTCACCACGAAGTCTCCTGCTTTGCTGATAGAATACGAGGTTCCACTGCCCAGCTGGACGTGGGTGTCATTCTCGGAGGCCATGATCCTGAACAAGTCCCCGATGGATCTGTCGGGTGTGCTGGTGGTGATGAATGACTTTCCCCAAGTTTCCACAGGCGTCAGCATCTCCGTCAGGTGATCCATGCTGCCTCCTTTGACGGGAACTGCAACCTTTAAGTTGCCGCTGAGAAAGCTGACAGGTTTGTCCGACGTGATGTGGGCGCCTGTGAAGTCGGCGGTCTTAGACCTCTGCAGAGCGTGGAAAGTCTGGAACTTGTCCAAGCTTACGACCAATGTGTCTCCGTTCCTGAGAGTACAGTATTTTAGTTTTATATGTCTGTATAATATGATGTGCGTGTGTGTGTGTGTGTGTGTGTGTGTGTGTGTGTGTGTGTGTGTGTGTGTGTGTGTGTGTGTGTGTGTGTGTGTGTGTGTGTGTGCGCGCGCGCGCGCGCGCGCGCGCGCGTGAGTGTCACCGCCTCTCCGTTCCTAGAAGAACAATGCGTTAAATAATAATAATAATAATAATGATAAAAGTATCAATAAAGCGCAGATTCGTGTCCGTAAGAAAAATAATGATCTTTCACCAAATGATTCTGTGTTTACACGAGGGGTGACAAAGGTTCGTGTATCGGATGCGGATCGTAAATGTCTTGCTGGAGTATTATGGTTGAAGGAGATCGCACAGGTAATGAGGGGCTGTTCCAGAGATGGAATTGAAGCAGATAGTTGAAATTTTGTATTGAATACGATGTTTTACTGGTCGCCAAAGCAAAGTTTCATGGACAGGATGGATGTGGTCAGATTTCTAGGCTTTACAAACAAGCCTCGCTGCTGCATTTTGAACTTTTTAAAGTTTGTCTAGTAAGCACTGAGGGCATCCTGAAAGTAGAGTTACAGTAGGCTAACCGAGAGAGGACAAGAGAGCATACAGCCAGGGTTTGAACTGCCTGAGTGGTGAGAAGGTGTCGTATGGAACTTATGTGCCTGATTTGTATGTATGCGGCTTTGCACATGTTGCTAAAGTGTCGAGACGTACTGAGATTTGAATTCCATGGTTTCACCGAAATTTTTAACAGGTGACACAAATGGGACATCGGCGTCT
>OY757547.1:18943396-18950896 GCA_963584105.1 Alviniconcha strummeri
GCTATCTGCTCCATAAATGTAGAAAGTTTTTCTTCATCCCATTGGAACTTTTCAATTTTGAATAGTTTTGTTCTGTTATCTGACCGTTTCACTTCAGTGTTGTTGGATTCAATCAAAAGTTCCACAGGCATATGCTTTGATTCGATTCTCTGACCAACATTCAAGCGTAGGGACAAAGACAACAGAGTCTTTGAGGCAACAAAATAGTCAACCACACTGCTCGCTGGAGAGTGAGATACAGAGAGAGGGGGAGGGAGGGAGGGAGAGAGAGAGTGCGTGCGTGCGTGCGTGCGTGCGTGCGTGCGTGCGTGCGTGCGTGCGTGCGTGTGCGTGTGTGTGTGTGTGTGTGTGTGTGTGTGTGTGTGTGTGTGTGTGTGTGAGGTAGCGAGAGGGACAGACAGACAGAGACAGAGACGGCCAGAGACAGACAGGCAGACAGACAGACAGAGACGGCCAGAGACAGACAGGCAGACAGAGACAGAGACGGCCAGAGACAGACAGGCAGGCAGACAGACAGAGACAGAGACGGCCAGAGACAGACAGGCAGGCAGACAGACAGAGACAGAGACGACCAGAGACAGGCAGACAGACAGACAGAGACAGAGACGGCCAGAGACAGACAGACAGACAGAGACAGAGACGGCCAGAGACAGACAGACAGACAGACAGAGACAGAGACGGCCAGGGAGTGTGTAAGAGATGTGGGTGTTTTCATTCATCTTTTTCTTTGCCACCCCCCACCCCCACCTTATCCCCCCCCCCCCCACCTTATATCCTCCCACCCCCACCTTATCCCCCCCACCCCCACCTTATCCCCCCTTCCACCCAGCTTCCTTTCTTAATTCAGAAGTTCAGAATAGATTACCTTTTCTGTATCTTTACCGCGGATGCCCAGAGGAATTCTGACGACTTCCAACGTGCCCTTGGACACAGTGACCGCTGCGTTCCACTTCGGGTCGTAGAGAGGAGTGGTCAGGACCACCTTCACGGGAGTTTTGGACACCGTCGTAATGAACAACTCGATCTGGTTCGCGCGAGTACGTAGCCATACTCTGAAAAGGCAAAAAGGAAGGGAACTCGTACCTCTGCCAGTGTGATATTTCCCACCATCACTTTGGTTGAAGTTCAAGTCAAGTCGAGTACTTTATATATTCCATACGTTTTCCCTTTCAGAGCAATGTACACACACACACACACACACACACACACACACACACACACACACACACACACACACACACACACACACACACACACACACGAACAACAAACAACGGAATAAAATATACATGTATAAGAGATTCACAGTCTAAGAGCACGCAGTAAAGTACAAATGCCACAAGTAATATTTAAACAGAGTATAGAATACTGATCTGTTCTTATGTCTTGAAAAGGAACACCAAGCGAAGACTCATGTTGGCCAGGACTTCCAGGATACTCACAATCAAAGAGACAGAGAAGCGTAGAAGAGATAACTAGGCTGAAGAAATAACAAAATATTAGAAATAATGCCTGCACCCAACACAGTGCGCAAAATTCTGTATCACTTACTTGTTTTCCATGAAGCCCAGGATGAATTCTTTGCCTTGACTGTCGGGAGCTGAAATACACCAATAGCGAAACACATAAGAAAGGTTCAAAAGAATTCTGTTGCAGCACGTTTTTTTACAACGGCACGTTGTGTCACCAAGATGACAAAGCGTGTCAAATTTGATGCACTGCCTGCACGTTTTGTCACCCCGGCATGTTTGTCAACACGTGGTGACAAAACGTGCCGAAAGGTCCACTCGCTGCACGTTTTGTCACCCTTTCGCCAGCAGCTCTATAATTTGTCTGGCCTCTTCCCTCGATGCGCCCATGTGTGTGTGTGTGTCTGTCTGTCTGTCTGTATGCGTGCGTGTGTGTTGCGTTCTGTTGTGTTATGTTTTATTATCCCCGCATAAATCAGTGTTAAACTGAAATTTTGTATTGCTTTGAGTAGACTTCAAGGCTACTGCAACCTATATCTCTGCGAGCTACATCAAATATGATTATACAGAGACCGACCGCGTGGTTTGGTCGGTGTGCTGTGTATGTCCAGTACATACGTTGTGGTATGGTTTGATGAAGCTGAAGGTAAACGTGGACTGCTGTTGGGGGTGTGTATATAATGACTCTTTTTGTAACAATGTTTCATTGTACAGCGCCTAGTGAAGTTTACAGCATAATATTCACCCAGAAGGTTTTCTGTATTAATTATTATTTTCCCAGCTACTCTCAGGCCATGTAGGTATTGTGGTCGAACTTCTTGAAACCTCGACCAGCTTTGATCCTTCCAACGACAATAAAAACCTGCCGATACTTCTTCTTTAATTAGTGGGCGATTCAGCGAGGCTGGTTTGCTAGAGTGAATGCGCTTTGTAATCTTTCGCGCAAGAAGTCGCGAGAGGTCGCAGCGCACTTCCGGGCTGATTTCTGAGTAGGCGTTGCTTCACAGTGGAAGTTGAACCTAGAATCGCGAAGCAGTACAAATGCCAATACTGTTGCAGTTGCAAAATGTACCGTGGAAAGGGGATGGATGGAGGAAAAAAAGTGTCTTTGCGCCTTTTTTTTGCGGGGGGGGGGGGGGGGGGGGGGGGCTGACCAGAAGATCGCGAGTTCGTACCCAAAAAATGCGTTTTGGGGCATCCTGTAGCACGAGCAACAAGTCATTGCTTATTGCCAGACACGTTATGACAACGGGCCTCCAAAAATGCCTTTAAAGCTGGCAGTGTAAAATTCGCAAATTCACTCTCACCGCCTTCCATTGTGAAGAAAGTACGCACCGGAAGTAAAAGCAGCCAAGGGACTTAAGCGATGCCGGGCAAAAGTCAAGGGAGTAACAACCCCGCCTGAATCTCCCAATAGGAGGTTACTCAGTGTTCGATCCACTGTGTCTGCCTTGCTGCTTGCGCCGAAGTCTAGCGTTAGAAGTAATGTGAAAAGTGACATAGAATTCATGACAGTAGGACAAGCAAACAACGCAATTAAAAATTAAAAATAAATAAATAAAAAACGACCTGGAAACGTTTGGCGGCAGATGTCGACAGGTGGTGACAAAGCACAGACAATCAATAATAGAGACAATGCAAGGGCAAAAAATGTTGAAGCGCCGAAAGTGTTGCACACGTAAGAGCACACGCAGACCGCATGTGCCGGTTTTTACCGGTAAAATATTTCCCTAGTACGTTACAAAGTACCGGCTGAAACAGCGCTTTGTGTGACTTGCTGGAGATACTCTGTACACTGGGTCCAGAAACTAGTGGAAGCTCCGGCCAAACAAGATCGCTTCCCGTGTTGATCAGCAAGCAAAACCACTAAAGCTAATAGCGAATGAAGCTAAAATTGGCAACAAAAGTGAGTTGGATTACAGTCTGTAAAGGTGAGTCGTCAGTAGGCTACAAGATCGATTGTTTTGCCAACATCAGCACTGAGGAACGTGAACGTCGTTAATTGGAAACTAGATCTAGATCAAACGTCAGTGGCGCATACACATACTGAAACTGGGAAAGAAACAAATGTGACAAAACTCGCGGGCACATTGTAACATTAGGCCTAGGCAATGTTGACTGTACCGGCTGACTGAGAGTTGGTATCGATTTTTTTGATTTTTTTAATTGCCGATAGTACCTAGTATCGACAGTCTCAACAGTCTAGCGGAGTCTCTGTGAACATACTGTTATCGGAGTGATTTCGTATGGTGTTTGTGCTATAATAGTCAGCAGAATTACGCCAATTCGAGCCAAGATCTTGCATCAGTAAATAGAAAAAAATAACTCGAAAGGCTTCTATACTATAAGAAAATAGTCCTCTCTCTCTCTCTCTCTCTCTCTCTCTCTCTCTCTCTCTCTCTCTCTCTCTCTCTCTCTCTCCTCTCTCTCTCTCTCTCTCTCTCTCTCTCTCTCTCTCTCTCGTGTGTGTGTGTGTGTGTGTGTGTGTGTGTGTGTGTGTGTGTGTGTGTGTGTGTGTGTGTGTGTGTGTGTGTGTGTGTTCAGCAGCAAGCGTGGAGTTCTGAAGCTTCTTCTTCTATCGGCGCCGTCGCCGGTCGGCTCGATACGTTGCCGATTGGACGTGCTCGAGATGTACATACGCACACAAAGGCATACACAATTTCCCCTCGATCCCTCCCCACAGTTAACACACACACTCTAATTCTCTCTCTCTCTCTCTCTCTCTCTCTCTCTCTCTCTCTCTCTCTCTCTCTCATCTCACACACACACACACACACACACACACACACACACACACACACACACACACACACACACACACACACACACACACACAATTTCTGTTTTGCTAGAATGATTCAGTGCCTCTTGTCGTTATTTTGTGGTAAACTTATCTCTCTTTATTCCTTCAAAAACTGGACATTTTGTCGGATCAGGTGAAAAACGACGATCTCTCTCGCGTCAATTCTGCGCATGAGAGACTCAGCGAAAGTTTTACGACATTAACAGTAAATATTCGTTTTCTAAATAAAAATTACGGTATTGGAACCAGACCAAGTTCCATCCCTGCAGCGTATTGCATTTCCAATTGTTTGGCAGCAGATGTCGACAGATGATGACAAAGCACAGACAATGAATAACATACACAATGCAAGGGCAAGAAATGTTGAAGGCGCCAAAGGAGTTGCGTCCCCTGAATCAGAGGTTCCGCCAGACCGGCATGTGCCGGTTTTTACCGGTAAATGTTTCCCTAGTACCGTTGAAAAATAAAGTTGCCGGTACCAAGTACCGGCTGAAACAGCGCTTTGTGTGACTTGCTGGAGATACTCTGTACACTGGGTCCAGAAGCAAGTGGAAGCTCCGGCTAAGCAAGATCGCTTCCCGTGTTGATCAGCAAGCAAAACCATGAACGCTCAGTCACAACAGAAGCCGTACGTGTCGCAGGCTAGAAGTGGACCCCCCACCCCCACCCACCCACCCACCCCCCCTACCCGCCGCGCCCCCTCCTCAAATGGACAGGTCCCAAAGAATGAGTGCTGACTACAATATAGCTACTGGACCGTTTCTTTTCTGTTTGGCTGAACGATTTTTCCCGCTCCGCTTTCATTATACTTTCAGATCGAACTGCGTCAGTATGGCGTAACGAAGCATACAGTTGTTTCTTTTCTTACTCTCGCCCACCCGGACCAAATCGACCACTTGAAACGAAGAATCCATTGAAACAACTGAGAAAACCATCAAAACCACCAGCTATATAGCGAATAATGCTAAAATTGGCAACAAAAGTGAGTTGGATTACAGACTGTAAAGGTGAGTCGTCAGTAGGCTACAAGATCGACTGTTTTGCCAACATCAGCACTGAGGAACGTGAACATCGTTAATTGGAAACTAGATCTAGATCAAACGTCAGTGGCGCATACACATACTGAAACTGGGAAAGAAACAAATGTGACAAAACTCGCGGGCTCATTGTAACATTAGGCCTAGGCAATGTTGACTGTACCGGCTGACTGAGGGTTGGTACCGATTTTTTTTTTTTTTTTTTTTTTTTTTATTTGCCGGTACCGCCGTACCGAGAGTCTCAACAGTCTAGTGGTGGTTCTGTGAACATACTGTTATCGGAGTAATTTCGCGTGGTGTTTGTGCTGTAATAGTCATCATCAACAACAACAACAAATAAACAAAACAAAAATAGCTTTTGTGGCAATTTAGAGGAGTAAGGACGAAGACATACAAATTGCACTGGTAACTGCCGTTGTTGAAAGAATGAAACTGGTATATCAGAGATAGCTGAAATGTGACATTTCTCAACCGGGCATAGAATTTTACTTGGAATGACTACTGACCACTGTTTGATGTTGCACGCTGATTGAAATTAATTACATTTTTCTAACAAAACTGTTATCATTAGTTAGTGTGGTCATTTCAGACTGGCCTAGTTACATATGCTTCAGGACATAATAGATCCATGATCACACATCATTTTTCAAACAGCTACAGTGAGAGCACGCAGACACTGCCGCGAATACACACGCACGAGCGGCGGACACACACATTGACACATTGTGCATTTATACTCAGAAGTTGTAAGAACTCGCTAATATAATTTGATTTCTGCTTGCCCCGATACAACCGTCACAGTTGACTGGGCATTAAAAAAACATATTTTTTTTTACTGATCTCTCTCTCTCTCTCTCTCTCTCTCTCTCTCTCTCTCTCTCTCTCTCTCTCTCTCTCTCTCTCTCAATAATTCACCTAGATCTGCGCCAGTCAGCTCGGTTGATGAACATCAGCATTTTCTTCGGATAACATTACATTAAGACCATCTATCAGTGTACTCAAAGCGTTTTAATGTGCGTGGTCCCGTGATTTTCTGGAGAGCGCCAGGGGCGCAGTACCTCCGTCTTGAGCACTCTAGGTTTTCTGTCGGGTTATCTCCCCCTCAGCTCCTGGCCCCTACGTCCTGCCTTGGGAGCACAGGGAGGATTGTCTTCCGGGGATCCCACGTAAACATGGTGCTTAACGTCCACAGAAACCAAAAGGCTTATTAGGGACGGGGAGAAGGGGGGGAAGGGGTTACTGAGGTGGGGGTAAGAGGGAGAATATAATATACCTATCGCTACACTGTCATCACCAGAATGACTCCTGCATTAAAATGGGCAGCGATGAGAGCCATTTTAAGGTTTTATTAATTGTGAGGGATAGAGTCACATGACAGTGTCCACAGACCACAACTTTTGAAGAGAAAGGATAGCTGAAACGGTTTCGAACTCGAACCGTGGTCCCTCCGCTTACAAGCCTAACGCCTTACCGCTGGGCCAAACCGACTCAAGGGGATCCCACCCTGCAGCTAGGATTATAACGGCCCGTGTTCATTGATGGGCACCTGAGGCATTTTTTTGGGTGTAGCAAAGCCAGCTGCTACCTCACCCCGTCCTGGTAGGAGCACCGCCAGTTTGGTCCGTGACTGCTTATTCGTCCAGCGGACTGGCTTATTTCGCAGCTAACCCTCAGTATCTGAGGGTCTTCCCACTATCCGCACCCTGTGGTTTCTGATTTCTCCAATGTTGCATCTAGATCTACACCCAGTCAGCATGTTTCGTTGGATATCATTAGATTCAGACTTAAATGGAACAGAAAACAACTTGACATACCGCTGAAAGGTGTAGCTTTTCCCATGGGCCTCTTTGGTGTCCCTTATAGAACAATTAATGGCCACGCAGCACGGCATCGTATCTATCAAAATGGTTCGCGGTTTTAACTTTTGAGTGAAAGATCAGGGGGAATCACTCGCACGTTCGCTTCAAGTGTTCCTTCAGTACGAGTTACCAGTCAATCGGTCTCTAGTATTCAATGTCTGTGGGACATTCGAAAAGGTCAACGCGAACTCAAATAGCGCTCACTTGTATCTTGCAGTACAGTGAAACACCCTAAATGCAATACAGTGAAACACCCTAAACGCAGTAGTGAGAAACACCTTAGATGCCACACAGTAAAACATTGTAGATGCAGTTTAGTGCAGCACCCTAGA
>OY757547.1:18953396-18956955 GCA_963584105.1 Alviniconcha strummeri
CCCTGGTTTACGACATCCTTCCTCCATCCACTGCCATAGTTGATTACGCCATAGGTTTCGAAAACGTGTCAGCTAGGGGCACAGACATGTTGGTTCGTTCTTTTCCAAAGAAGTGCAGAAAAAGGTCGGGTCGTGACGTGTTTGATTCTTTTGCCACACAAACACACACAGTCCTTGTTCATTCAATTACGTCACTTCAGTGCAGACACAGACTCTTGAGTCCAAAATGTTTTTCGACGATATTCAAACGGCAATAAGTTTGTAAAAGGCAACTCAAATAATATGAGACATTTCTTCTGTAACTGACAACGTTGCTTATGCCAGCATAATTGTTTTTAAATCGTTTGCATCGAGAAGGAACTTTTTTCTTCTTTTTGTTTACCCGCGGCGGATGCGTTTCATGTTTACGTGGGTGCTTGGGCGCTATGTTGCTTCCACAGTCTTATTAGCACCCAAACTCCAAGCACTAGTTTACGAATGCCTTCCTCCAAGTGCCGGAAAGCGATGCTCGGAGTGTGATTAGTACCCAGAGCTTTCGGATGGCGCTGACCGCGTCGGTGGACAGCTGCGCGGAGATAAAGAGCGCTCCTTCAGTGGCGTAACTAAATCTGGCAGAGTTTGGAGGAAGGTGCCGGAAAGCGATGCTCGGAGTCAAACTCCAAGCACTGGTTTACGACATCCTTCCTTCAACAACTGCCGTATTTAGTTACGCCATAGAGTCCAGAAAACTGTCAGCTAACGAACAGTTTGTGTTGTTGTTGGTGCTCAGGCAGTAGTAAATTTGTTACAAACAACTCAGATTAGATCAGACGTCTCTTTTATAACTGACCATGGTGCTTGCGCATGCTCAAATAAAACCAAGATCGTTTGAATCGAGATGGAACTCTTTTTTCTTTTTTTTACCCGGGGTGGATGCGCCTCATGTTTACGTGCGTTGCTTCACAGTCATATTAGTACCCGAACCTTTCGAAGGGCGCTGACCGCGTCAGTGGCGTAACTAAATCTGGCAGAGTTTGGAGGAAGGTGCCGGAAAGCGATGCTCGGAGTGTGTCGTTGACTAAGACTTTACCCTCACATCTTGAAGCAAACTAACAAACAAAACCAAAGAAAGACAGACAGGCAGACAGAGACAGAGAAACAGAGACAAATTAGGAACGACCTAACCTACGCCATAAGGAAACGGAAATTATATTATTTACAGGATTTAGACAATCGTGCGTCTTCCAGCGCGGCATTCGGTACCAAAAACTGGTGGAAACTAGTAAAGTCTTTCATGAGCAACAAGGGATCTGATCCAGACGTAATACCACCACTGGAAAAAGATGGAGTTACTTATTATACCAACAAAGAGAAGGCGACTATACTTAACCAGTTCTTCATCAACCAATCAACTACTGAAGACAACGATGATGTTCCAGATGTACCAGAACTATTAACGAGTATAAATCAAATAAATCTGAGTGTAGAAGAAGTAAAAAATACTCTTACAAAAATAAGCACAGCAAAGGCCACAGGCCCTGATCAAATACATAATATAATTTTTAAAAACAGCGCTGGAATCATATCTGAACCATTAGCTTTTCTCTTCAATCGATCACTTAATGAAGGAATTTTTTTCCCACAGTCTAGAAAACAGGACACGTTACTTCAATTCATAAAAAAGGTAACAAAGAAGAACAGTGTACTAACTACCGTCCTATATCTTTGCTAAGTTGCGTAGGAAAAACTCTAGAAAAATGTGTTCATTGCCATGTGTGTAGTTACTTAAAGGCAAACCAGATAATAACACTGTCACAGTCAGGATTCACTCCAAAAGATTCAACCGTGTACCAGTTACTAAGTATATACGATGACTTTTGCAAGTCATTTGACAGGGAAATAACTACTCAGGCAATTTTCTTTGACATATCTAAAGCGTTCGATAAAGTATGGCACCGTGGCTTACTACGGAAATTGCAAGCTATTGGAATTAGAGGCACTTTATTTCATTGGTTCGAAAATTATTTGCCCGAATGTAAACAGGCTGTGGTACTCCACGGTAGCAGATCTGATTACTTAACTGTACCTGCAGGTGTCCCACAGGGCTCAGTCCTAGGACCTCTTCTGTTCCCTATCTACATAAATGACATTGTTGAAGACATCGAATCATTTATTAAGCTTTTCGCAGATGACACTAGTATGTATTTGTCCTTAGAAAATCCACACAGCTGAAATTCTAAACAATGATCTTGAAAAAATAATGCTGTGGGCAAATAAATGCAAAATTGAGTTTAACGAAAGGAAGACAGAACTGATGAACATAACCAGGAACAAAAACCATCAATTTCAATCCTTGAATTTTGGAAGGACTATTTTAGAAGACACTCATAGCCATGAACATTTAGGAATCATTTTTCAAAACAACTATAAATGGGAGAATCATATTAAAATGTGAACTGCAAAATGTAGATGTCAAGTCGCTTGCCTAAGATCGTTTAAATATCGTCTTAGCAGAAAAGCTCTTGAAACCATGTATAGGTCTTTTATATTACCGCAGTTAGATTACGCCGACGTCATTTGGAATAATTGTAGTCTAAAATTAGCAGAAGAACTGGAAAGTCTACACCTCGATGCAATAAGAACCATTATAGGTGCATGCTGTTCGCGGAACAAGTCACCAGAAACTATACACTGAATCAGGGTTTACGACTTTACGAGACTTTACGCTTCAGACACAAAATTACTATGTACCACAAGATTGTTCAAGAAAATACCCCGACTTACTTGAAAGAACATTTACCCCCACTTATTTCCTCAACTAATCCATACCATCGACGACGACCACTCTAACGACAGGTACCAAAACATAAGACTGACACTTACAGGCAATCATTTTTCCCATCGACAACTACACTGTGGAATAATTCACCAAAAAACATACAGCGAACAAAATCAATTAGTCAAGTTAAACACTTTTTCTCCAGAAATGACTCAACGGTAGTTCTTTTGCAACGGTAGTCGGAAAGCACAGATAACACATTGCAAACTCCGTCTTGGAATAAGAGACCTAAATGACGACCTATTAAACAGACACTTAAGAACAAATAGCTCTTGTGACTGTGGAGAAAGAAAGGAAATATCTGAATACTACATTCTACACTGCCCACGTTTTACACACGTACGTCAAAACACCATATTCAGACTCCCTGCCAGTTTGCTAAACATTACTACCCTCCTGCAAGGGGATCCAAACATATCAAACAATATGAACTCATTAATATTTAAAGCTGTCCAAGACTTCATTACCCAATCCTGCCGTTTTGCCATTAAATGACAAACTCAGTTAAATAGTTACTGGCAGCGCATTTGAGCATTCTCTCTCTGTGTCTCTCTTGATTTTTGATTGATTTTTGTTGTTGTTTTCATGTTGTTTAACATAAACATACATACCCGTTGTTGCAAAATGAATTAATTAGTAAATTATGTTTGTGAGCATTTACTATAAGCCTAGCTTGTTTAATGCTCATATAATCATTTTGATTGTCCATATTTTCATGAATGTAAATAAACTTTGTTTAAA
>OY757547.1:18957155-18969655 GCA_963584105.1 Alviniconcha strummeri
AACCAGTGGCTATGTGTTTCTTCACGTCGGATGAAAATCATACTTCCCTGTCCCTGGTTGTTTGCTTTTTTTCTTCTTCTTTATTTTTGCTGGGGGTCCTTTATAACAAATTTTTTTTTTTTTTTTTTGGTCTCTCGCTAAACATTGTATCTGAGTTTTTGTGAAAGTTTTTTTCTTCTTTGGTTGTATTTTTTTTTTTTTTTTTTTACCCTGTAGTTTCCGGCGCGTCCAGACTGGGCGACCCTGTGCGGCTGACGGGACGTTCAAATCCAAGGACGATCACTCTACTCCAGGCATAATATAATTATGCCTGCCTCCAACCCAGTTATACACACCTTCTTTTTGTTGACTCTCGCAGGAGCACGGAGGAGTTTAAAGTGTATTGCTGGACACTCTGGTTCTTCTGAGGGCCACATCTCCGTGGCTGGAACGGCACAGCACCCCCCCCCCCCCCCCCCAAAAAAAAATAAAAAAATCTTTCACGTGAGCGCTACAAAACGATCTTCCTCGAAAGGACGAGAGTTGAAACAGCAGCAGTTGAAACAGCAATTGCGCAGTGCACAAGTTGCTGGGAAATGGCGAGAGGACACCGCCTTAACACTTCCATTGTTCTGGCGGCGGTCCACGGTCTCTCCAGTCTTTTTCGGTCGGTTTCCGCCGTCGAGCCTTCACTCTCTCATCCCCTTCCCACTCTGTCCCCGTCCCTAATAGGCCATCTCGCCTCCGTGAACGTAAAGCTACATGAAAGCAAGGACGAGGGAGTGTGAGCCGGTTTGGCCTAGCGGTAAGGCGTTAGGCTGGTAAGCGGAAGGACCTCGGTTCGGTACCGCTTCGGCTCTCCTTTCACTTCAAAGGTTGTGGTCTGTGGACACGGTCTTGTGACTTTGTACCTCACAATTATGAAACATTAAAATGGCTCTCATCGCTGCCCACCTTAATGCAGAAGTCATTCAGGTGGTGACCGTGTAGCGACAGGTATATAATCTCCCTCTCCCCCCCCCCCCATACCCCCCCCCCCCTTCTCCCCGTCCCTAACAAGCCTTATGGTTTCTGTGGACGTTAAGCACCATGTTTACTTAGGACGAGATGTCATTTGACATATTAGGGACAAGTTGTGACCAATGCCGAAGCACGGTTCAGTAATTACGTCCACGGAAACCAGAAGGCTCGTAAGGACGGACAGCCCAAGACGTCCACTGGAGTCTGACACAGCTCCTGAACTATAATGGGGGCGGAGTGATGATGATGAATTGATGCTTAATGTCCTCAGATGTCATGAGACATACTAGGGACAAGTTGTGACCAATGCCGAAGCACGGTGCAATAAATCTTTACGTCCACGGAAACCAGAAGGCTCGTTAGCACGGACAGCACAGGACGTCCACCTCGACTATCACACAGCTCCTGAACTATGAAAGGGGGGGGGGGGGGTGGGGGGGGGGGGGGGGGGGGGGGGCGGAGTGCATGCGATACCATCTTTAACTGAACGGAACGGAACTGAAGACTCGTTAGAAATATACACGATTGTCGTTGTAGTTCTAACACACCAGCTTACACTGAACAAGTTTCTGTGATGTGTCAGTCAGTAAGTGTTAAAAATACATATCTCATTATCTGTTTTATATATATATATCTTGCCTGGAATAACTTCAGTTCAAGGTATGGGGATTTTGTATTGGGAGATATTTGCTAAAGCACAATAAACACATTTTAAAATGCAATTAAACATGTGCGACTTACGGGGGAAAAATGATGACATCAATTTATGCAAACTGAGAGCTTGCTTTTCCTTTCTTTTCGTACTGATCACTCAACACAGCCAAATTATGAACCATTCTTAAAAGAAAAACACAACAAACAATAACTAAATAAAACTCTGAAAAACCCAGACTCTAAACAAGTAAACAAACTAAACACTACCACATCTATCCATGAAATACAGTCAAATAACTGACAAAATCACAATGTTTACTCCTAAAAGCATGCTTACTTTACATGTAAAATGGCATCCGTGCAAAGCACAGGAGTTGAGAGTACAGCGTTCAACAAATAAGCCATGATATGAACAGATTTCCTTTCAAGAAATAGTTAAATGGTTAACTTAAACAAGTATTCACTGTGGTGTTCTGGGTGTATATATATATACACACACATATATAAGCAGCCACACTATAAATTACAATAATGCTGAATTCACAACCATAATGATTGATCATAAGCAGAGATCCAAAATCGATGATGATGAATGAATGTTTTTGTTTAGGTGGATTGGTGGCACATGAATCAAAACTTACAAATGTTGACAAGACTTATCACAAAATTTGAACACTACTCACTTTAGTCCATCAGTTGACAAAAAAGCAAGCAAGCACGCAAACAAAAATGAGATACAGAAACGTATAATTAAACATAGGGATACATTTTTAAAAATAATAAACTGAAAATGGAAACAATTACACACAGGGCGAAGGATGTGTTACAGACGAAAAACGAAGACCCTAAAAATGTGCAAGACATTGCTGCTAGTGACCATGATGTTTACTTTCATTGTAGCAATTTCTACACACTGGAAATACAAACAAATGAACAAAGTTCTCATTCTTGCTGTATTAATTCACATAAAAACAGTATGAATTCAGTTTTAGCCTTACACATCATTTTCTCCCACATGAGTGAAAATTACAGGCAAAATATAAATCCAAATCCATTCATTGAAGAAAAACTGTGTAGCAAATGAATCATCCTTGCAGAATCCTGTGGGACTGATGCACACACACACACACACACACACACACACACACACACACACACACACACACACACACACACACACACACACAACTTTAAAAATAATTACCAACATGACTTAGTTTTTATGAGGGAAGTATACATTTGATATAATTTATATAATAAAACACACATGCAAGCGTGGACACACACATTGTACACCCAGTAAAAAGACGTTTATATATATATATAACTATGTCTACAATATTCATTTCTTTTTCTTTGTTTCGTTAACTGAAAGCGAAATACACAAATGACTTCATAAAAATATAACTAGCCTGATAAGCAACGACAAAACAGATAGTGCATACACAGAACTGAAGTGGTTGTGCCCCTTGGCAATCCACAGAATGAGATTGGCCTGACTGTTAAACTATTTTCTGATTGCAACCACTGTTTAATTCAAACACTGTAAGCTTTTTTTTACTCAGCCTGGTTTAAAAGCAAACAAATCACACTGAGCCACTCTGGCCTAGCGGTAAGGCTTTAGGCTGGTCAGCAGAAGGACCTCGGTTCAATCCTGCTTCAGCTCTCCTCTCTCCAAAAGTTGTGGTTTGTGGACACTGTCATGTGACTTTGTGCCTCACAATTAATGAAACATTAAAATGGTTCTCATTGCTGCCCATCTTAATGCAGGAGTCATTCTGGTGGTGATGGTGCAGTGTTAGGTACAGTCTCCCTCTTGCCCCACCTCCTGAGATCTTGGTTCCTGCCAGTGCCTCTTCAGAGACAAGAACAACTCCGTGTTAAACAAATTTAACCAAACCTGACATGGATCTTACTGCACACTTTGCAGGTAAACCTCTTTGTAATTTGATAAATGATTTGGGAACTAGGGTAGAGAAGGGCAGAGGGTAAAAAGAACAGTGTGTATAACCGACAAATTAAGTTGAACACAACAACAAAGTTTATGTGGAGTATGTAATAATATACTTACTGAACACAGTAACTGAGTAAGTGATACTGACTAGCAGATGACAGTTCTGTTGATGGAGATAAATACCACACAAAAAAACAAAACAAAAAACTCATCTCTGAAGCAAAGTTTTATTTGTTTTCTAAAAAAAGAAAAAAAGAATCTTGACTGGTTACAAAATAAAAAGAACAGAAAGAATGAAAGGGAACAGCAAACTGGGTAAATGGTTAGGTCTGAAGGAAACATTCCTTTAAAGCCTTCAACACACACACACACACACACACACACACACACACACACACACACACACACACACACACAAACAACAACAACAAAAACACATAAAAACTGCATAAAATTACATTCCATAAAAATAAAACATTAAAGGATTTTAAGGACCCTTATTTTCTCTCTTATATAAGTACATACATTTACAAAACATTCATCACTGTAAGACAAGACAGGAATAAAGACACATAAAAGCCCCACGGAGTCATTTGAATACACACTCTTCTGGCATCTATTTACATGACCTGGACATGCACATACAAACACACTGATATGCATGTACAACACTGAAAGAGCAGTGTGAGATAATCTCTAATTTTGTTTAAAAAATGTGAAACTGAAAGCACTGAAACACTACTCTGTCTCGTATTTGTTTTCAATTATACCGATATGTATCCACGTCACCCACTCATACATGTTGTTGATGCTGTTGAATGGATCTATGAAATCAAGTCCACCATGTGGGAGAACACCTCACAATGATATTGTTAGGAAAAGCTGAAGTGCTGCTAGTTGTTGCCACCACATTTTTTTCAATGCAAAGACAATGATATGTTGCTGAAGTGAAATCTTACAAGAACATGTTGTTGAACTTAAAGTGAAATATGTCTGGTAAAAGACCTGTAAAAATCGTCTGCTGGAATTCCGTTGCCTTGTCAATGGTATTTTTCTTGGCTAAGTTGCATTGTGTAATTCTGCTTTTAGCTTGCTGTCTAAAATGTTACCCACAGGCAGAAAAGACATGCTTAAAGTCAACAGCAAGAGGAGATACAAGCTGGCATGAAAAGTAGAAAATGTGCAAATATTTCCACCTGTAGGCTTTTTATGGTTGCATATTCTGTCAATGTTTATTCAACAGGATGCAGACATGTTTGCTCACTGCTGTCACAAACACAGACTGTTAGTGATCATGGCTGTATTTTCACAACTTTCAAACATCGATATTTAACAAACTAGAATTTAAAACAACTGAAAAAGTGCTGGGACTGTTCATGTTGTTTTCTTAAATGCCATTCCTCTTGACAGAACACATGATGCTACTTCACCTGGAATCCCCTTTAAATGACTGAAACAAGCAGTAAGCATTATGATGATTTACTGATCGGCATGTGCAGTTCAGTGATGTTTAAATGATCACCAGTGCATTTTTATGCCAATCAACACACAGTTCAGTGAAGATTTGTATAACTGATCAATGATGCATTTCCATGTCAATGAACATACATGCATTTTGGTGAAGATATGTTTCATCAACAATGCGTATTTATGTTTAAGGGCCGTTTTTGAAAAATAGCTGCCATAATGCTTAGCAACTTCAAATAGCCACAACTTCAATAATTCTTTTACCAACAGCCTTCATTTAAATACCAAAATAATCTGATATGGCTGCAGTTTTCAAAGTTATACAGACCTCAAAATGCCCAAAATTTCATGGGAGATGGTCACAATTTGTTCCACTGTGCTGTTCTGTACTCTCAAGTGCTGTGTCGCTTTTTATTTATCCTATTACCAAGCTGTCAGAATGACTCAAGAATTACAGAACGGTATACACAAAGATGGAGGATGAGAGGGTAGATACAAATCTGACAAGTGAGTGCATCACCATGCCTGGACTCAAGAAATTGAAGCACGAGTAAAAAGTAAGTCATCTGTAAAAGACTTACAGAACCAAAAAGAAGATCAATGTGCGTATCACAGGTAGTTCATAATTATATATTTCAGTACAGCCTGATTATTTGCACTCTCCATAAATGTGTATTGAACAGGAGATAGGCAGATGAGAACAAAAACCTTTTGATTAAAATCTAAATTTGAGTCCATGGTGAATAAAAGTGCAGGGTGTATGTGACTGTAATTAATACTTGAGGCAAAAAAAGGGAGAAAAAAAAAGAAGGATTTGGGTCCCTTTTTTGTTTCATACTGACCCTTCTCTCTCTCATACCCCACCCTTCTCTCTCTCCCCCTCCTCCACCAACCCTTTCACACATATACATAAGCACACTAATGCACCCCATAAGTGCTCCATCCCCCTCACATGCACACAGCAAACAAACATCCAAACAAATTTACAATTGAGTGACCGTCACCATCTGACAACTGTCTACATATTTACAGGTACAGGCTTGCAGCTTTTACAGAAAACAAAAAAAGCGAAGGGTCAGTTTTGTCAGCCAATGCTGTTCATGCTTAACTACGGAGTCTGAGTGTGAAATAAGGATAAGTTGTAACAGACTGAAGCAAGATGTTTTGAATAAAAGCACTGCAAAGATGTTCTTGGCAAAAAAAGAAAGGATAAAAAAAGAGGAAAAGTGAAGGGTGTGGTCAGCTGTGCCAAACAAGTGTGTATGGTGCCAGTTAAGCCTGGATTAAATGAGCTGACTGCCAAACTTCCACTGTGTTACTTTAAAAACAGATTTTTTGAAACAGGCAATGTCCACTTTCAGCCCTATCGGTCTGCGGTCCTCAAATGGTATGAGAATGTGTGTGTGTGTGTGTGTGTGTGTGTGTGTGTGTGTGTGTGTGTGTGTGTGTGTGTGTGTGTGTGTGTGTATGTGTGTGTGTGTGTGTGTGTGTGTGGTGTGTGTGTGTGGTGTGCGCATGCTGTGTGTGCATGTGTGTGTGTGGTCAGTATGAATGTGAAATGAATGTGTGTGCATGCATGTGCGTGTGTGTGCGTGCATGCATGCATGCATGTGTGCGTATGTGCGTGTGTGTGCATGGTCAGTACAAACTTTAAGTATGCACTACATTGACATGTCCACATATCAGTTCATTCCATACTATGCCAGTGTATACACACAAACACATGCACTCTCAAACATCTGAGGACAGCGAAATGATGGGGCCAAAAAGTGGATACTGCCAACAACAAAAGATAGAGGTTATGGGATAAATGATGAACTGTGTGCAGTTACCAGCCAAGGCAGGGACATGCTGCCTAAGCATCAATTATCTCGTGCATGGAGACCAAGCCCACAATGAAATACACCTGCTGTCTTTTGCCTCTGATGCTACGCAGGTACATGCACTCCTCAGCTGCTTGTTTATGTGGCGTCTTTATGGTAGAGTGCCATACAATTTCAACATTCCTCCTCTGATGCATTTTGTTGTTACCTAAAAACCTTTTGTTTTACATTCTTTTTTTCATGTGCAGGTTTACCCCTTGTTCAAGCATGGCACTTTATAAGAATTAACTATTACTATCGTTACCTTTTCCCCTCAAAGCTCCTTTACCAAAAGACTGTGGCTGACTGGGCTCAAAGCACCAACTAAACTATCGAACTTTACAAAGGAGACTGTGGCCTGGCCTGTTGGGCCTCTGATAGTTCCCTCCAACTCAAGCATGCTGAATTCCATCAAAATCTTTGTTTCGACAACCTGCTTTATAAAACAAACTGATACAAAGAGCACATAAATACACAAGATCACCTGCTGGCAGCATAACTGCCTTTAAACTCAACACACAGACACAGCTCGTCAGATTCCACGAAAAACAACGATGCATTAACTCTACAAGATCCAGAGGCTTCAAGCCGATCTCCACAACAACACACTCCAAACCAAAGCACCCTCATTGCATCAATGTCTACATGCTGGCAAGTCTTGGCAACACCTTTCCTGCTATTCCACTGACCAAACTGCCCAGCTGAGACCACAGTCCCCATGCACTGACACCACACCAGTCACACTCATAACATCACACATACTGCCATCCCAATCGACTCCAGCAGGCAGCAACCCTGCAGCATTCAAGATAAAATCACTGACATCACCCTGTACACACACACACACACACTCTGACAGGGCATTGCAGTTGGTGACTGACATCATACTTCATTTGACAGAGCAAAAAGATAAGAAAAAAGAAAAAAAATGCTTGCGTTCACTGTCGCAGGCACAGACTGTCACTTCTTTACATCATGCATGCTGATGCCACATTCAACCTGTACCCAAGTCTTTGGTAAGCCTTCATCGTCCTCCACCCACATGTGTCCAGCACTAGTGCCACCAGGCTGACAAATCCTCACACAGTACTGATCACAACACGCGCTGTCACATCGCCGCACACCTTTCCTTTCATATAAAGTCCCTTCTCTCTTTGATCTTACGTGCCAAGCAGCAGGCAAAGATAACACCAAAAATCTGAAACAAGCAAAACAAGAACATGTAACACAAGGCTTTTTCTTTCTTTTTTATAAGGGAGGGGCAAGAAGGCTGAAAGAGTTTTTATGAGAGTCAAGAAAAGGTAAAGGTGTGTGTATGGTGGGGGTGAGGGTTGGGGAGGGGTTGGGGGTGATAAGGTACGGGGGTGGGTATCTGTGAATGACGTTCAAAACATTGTTCAGGACCATTTTCAATGATGTCCATTAATTATTACGGGTGCATGTCCTTTCTCAACTCTAACTTGCAACAAAGTGATGAACACACAGCTGCGCAATATAGGCAATAAAAATCCAAACCTTTACCCCTGACAATAGTTAAAAACTACCAAACTGCAGGCAGCAAAACCTCTGATAAAACCATGGCAATGGCCAAAAAAAACTAAAACTATGAACTGCATGCAGTAATGTACATCATTAAAAATGGTCCTGAACAAAGGATTTTTTTAATTTTTTTAAAACTGAATAGATAAAAAATACAAAAAAACGCACCTGTAGGCAGCAAAATCCCAGACCAATGCCCCCGATAATGATGAGATGTGACTTCAGGAAGAGCTCCAGTGTAGCCCAGCAACCCTGAAAACCCCCAGATACCTTGTTAGAGTGCTCTTGTCATCCAGTTTACACTCATAAAACCACTCTTGTCATCCAGTCTACACCTTCATAAAACCACACTCTTGGCATCCAGTTTACACTCACATAAACCCACACCCTTGTCATGCAGTTTACACCCACAAAACCCCCCACTTGTCATCCAGTTTACACTCACATAAAACCACACTCTTGTCATCCAGTTTACACTCATATAAAACCACTCTTGTTGTCCAGTTTACACTCACACAAAAAACCCACTTGTCATCCAGTTTACACTCACATAAAACCACACTTTTGTCATTCAGTTTACACTTGGATAAAACCACATTTGTCATCCAGTTCACACTCACATAAAACCACACTCTTGACATCCAGTTTACACTTACATAAAACCACACTCTTGTCATCTAGTTTACACTTACATAAAACCACACTCTTGTCATCCAGTTTACACTCACATAAAACCACACTCTTGTCATTCAGTTTACACTTGCATAAAACCGCACTCCTGTCATCCAGTTTACACTCACATAAAACCACACTCTTGTCATCCAGTTCACACTCACATACAACCACACTTGTGATTCAATTTATACTCACATAAAACCACATTCTAATTGTCATCCAGTTTACACTCACATAAAACACCACATTTGTCATCCAGTTTACATTCACATAAAACCACTCTTGTCATCCAGTTTACACTTGCATAAAAACCACACTCTTGGCATCCAGTTTACACTCACACAAAACCACATTTACACACATATATCTGGCATGACTGCATTTGCATTTCATTTAACACAGACACGAACCACATTTACACAGCAGCTGTCTTATTAGACTACCCTTTTCTTGCCACACAGATAAAGCCACATTTCCATGTTACATATCTGGCATGATTGCTTTTGAAGCTCATTTAACATAGGCATTAACTACATCTACACACCTGTCTTATTAGACTACCCTTTTCTTGCCACATAGATAAAGCCACATTTCCATGTTACATATCTGGCATGATTGCTTGTGAAGCTCATTTAACATAGGCAATAACTACATCTACACACCTGTCTTATTAGACTAACCTTTTTATCCAGCTTATGCAGACATCATAATCAACTATACTTCAGTTTTGTTTGATGCTTGAAAAAAGTCAGGCATTTTTCAAAGTTGCTGTGCACACTTGTGCTGGGATTAGAGATCATCAAAGAAGCGGTAAGTAAGTAAGCAACTTGGTGTTTTGCACCCAGTCAGCTATTACAGTTATATCAGGGCAAGCAAAGAAGAGGCAGAAGCAACAGTGCACATTTACACTCAGCTGGATGGAAATTAGTCTGAACACCTGTAGGTATCTGAAATGTGCGCAGAAAGGCCGAAAGCAGGAGCTGCCATGTAACAACCACACAGCAGCGTCAGCATGCCACTTTGGTGGACATTAGAAAAAGAAAGAAAAAACTATTAAAAGGATGCAGTCACTCATTCAGAATCACCCCATCCCTAAAAAGCCTATGGTTTCTGTTGACGTAAAGTAACACTCAACCAGTTCAGAATCACACGTGAGGTGAGCGCAGCAAGGCTGCTTGGGAGCGGAGAACAGTGCTCTATAAAAGTGAATAATAATAATTACACTGACAAAGCACACTGCACTCACAGCTTCATATATATTTGAGGGGTGGCTGCTGCTGCCACAGCCTTCAGAAGGTGATATACAGCAGGAGTCTGGAACAATGTTGCTCGTCTCTGCCTCCTGCCAATTGGAATGGGCCCAGTCTCTGTATCCATCAGCCCCGTCTGCACCGCAACAGTGAAACTGAAACGAAAACATGTATAAACATTCACAGTTACACACAGAATTATCTGAACCCTGGGTGTTGGGCGGTGGGGTAGAGATAAAGCGGAAGGAAAAAAGCAGAAGAAGAAAAAAAGAAAAAAAAGAAAAAGAAAAAGAAAAAGAAAAAACATGAAGAGAAAGGAGTACTGTGCATGTTGTTCATAGCTGAAAGGACTACTTTTAATTTTTACAATTGTGTGGAGATCCCCTATACATACAGGAACAGAAAAGTAGACAGGAGTTCCCGCCTAAAAAAGTTTATCAGCCAACTCAAGTCTCTTTGTCTATCTTGTCCCCAGCTGACGTACATTTCAGCCAGTGGGTCAACGTGAATCTCTCTGTATCTGATGTCTCAGCCCATGAAGTCAACTCACATATGTAACAGTTTATAGGTCCACTCACACATTTCTGCATCAGTCTCACGGTCAACTCACACCTCTCTCGGCTAGCATACTGGTCAACTCGCATCTCTTTAGGTCAGTGTACAGGTCAGCTCACATCTGCCTGGGTCAGTGTACAGGTCAACTCAGATCTCCCTGGGTCAGTGTAATGTCAATTCACATCTCCCTGGGTCAGTATCAAGGTCAAATCACATCTCTCTGGGTCAATGTAAAGGTCAACTTACATCTCCCTGGGTCAATGTAAAGGTCAATTCGCAAATCTCTGGGTCATTATGATGGTAAACTTGCACTTCTCTGGGTCAGTGTAAAGGTCAAATTGCAGCTCCCTTGGTCTGTATAAAGGTCACCTCACGTCTCTGGGTAAATGTAAAGGTCAACTCACATCTCCCTGAGCAGTGCCCAGGTCAGGTTATCTCTTTTTGCAGGGCAGTGTCCAGGTCAACTCACATCTCCCTGGGTCAGTGCGAGGTCAACAAATATCTCTGCATCAGTCTACAGGTGAATGCATGCACACCCCTCTGGGTCAGAGCAAAGGGCGACTCACATCTCTCTGCATGTTGTCCACAGCCTTGGTGATGCTAGGGACTGAGCCGTAGCCTTCCATCATTGTCTGATTCAGGTTCCTGGCCAACTCCTCGCGGATCTGCAAAATGACCAGAATCAGCTGGCTCCTTGCACACACACACACACACACACACACACGCACACACACACATGCGTATGTGCATGCACACCACATGTAAAGCAAATACCATAAGGTCCTCCTGGATATAAGGTGCCCCCCCCCCCCCCCCCCCACCAACCCCACCTTTCCCACCTCCCCAAGAAAGGCTCCAAAGAAATGAAAATATCCACAGCAAATAAAGCACTAACAAATATAAGGCACAATTGTGGCAGTGTCATGGCCAATGAGCAAAATATGATGGACACATGCCTCAAACACAAAGGAAAGCACTGTTGCGCCGTAACGTGGGGAAGTCTAAATGTTCAGTGAATTTGCAGTTCACAAACATCTGAACTGATCGGAAGAGCATCTTCAGCATCATTTTCCAAAAAATGAACAGTACCGCAGATGATCTAACCTAATTCTTGTCTGCAGGACTTGGTAACACGATAAAGTTAAAATTGAGGCTGCCTCCATTTTCTCTCCTTCATATTCGATGTTGATATATATAATGCATTTTGTTTTCACCTTCAGGTACATGCTGCTATACACTGACTAGGCCTATATATACTGGCATTCCAGATCCCATATGAGGATCGTGTTCTCTGTCAGTTCCTTGGAAAATATCACCAATCAGTTTGCCAAGGTATGCAATTTCTGTTTTAGTGATGTGGCAACCAGTTCAGGTTGAAAATAGTTGTGATGAATATTCTTCATAAAAACATACGTGCCTAATTTTATTCACAGATAAGGCGCTACAGGCTGTAAGGTGCAATGGCTCACTTTTTAGGGGAGCACAGCACTGCCCTGAAGTCCAGTAATTACAATAAACGGCTCTTTCAGACATGCAGAGTTGAAC
>OY757547.1:18971619-19031742 GCA_963584105.1 Alviniconcha strummeri
GAATTAGCATTCAGTACAGACTCTCTCTCTCTCTGTGTCTTGAGGTGATCCTCCTGCAGTTGATAGACCTTACAATTAGCACTAACTTTAAATGCTCTGTCTCTGTCTGTCTCTCTCTTCGTCTTGAGGTGATCCTCTACAGCTTGGCAAGACCTTACAATTAGCACTAACTTAAACTCTCTGTCTCTGTCTGTTTGTCTCTCTCTCTCTCTTCGTCTCGAGGTGATCGCACTAACTTAAACATCTATGTCTGTCTGTCTCTGTCTCCGTCTTGAGGTTGACCCTCTACAGTTGGCAAGACCTTACAATTAGCACTACTTAAACTCTCTGTCTCTGTCTGTCTCTGTCTGTCTTTTCGTCTTGAGGTGATCGCACTAACTTAAAATCTCTCTCTGTCTGTCTCCGTCTTGAGGTGATCCTCTGCAGTTGATAAGACCTTACAATTAGCACTACCTTAAACTCTCTGTCTCTGTCTCTCTCTTCATCTTGAGGTGATCCTCTACAGTTGACAAGACCTTACAATTAGCACTAACTTAACCGCTCTGTCTCTTTCTCTGTCTGTCTGTCTCTCTCTTCTTCTTGAGGTGAGCCTCTACAGTTGACAAGACCTTACAATTAGCACTAACTTAAAACTCTCTGTCTCTTTCTCTGTCTCTCTCTCTCTTCGTCTTGAGGTGAGCCTCTACAGTTGACAAGACCTTACAATTAGCCACTAACTTAAACTCTCTGTCTATTTCTCTGTCTGTCTGTCTCTCTCTTCGTCTTGAGGTGATCCTCTGCAGTTGATAAGACCTTACAAATAGCACTAACTTAAACTTTCTGTCTCTGTCTGTCTGTCTGTCTGTCTCTTCATCTTGAGGTGATCCTCTGCAATTAATAAGACCTTACAATTAGCACTAACTTAAACTCTCTGTTTCTGTCTCTCTCTGCCACAGACCCTCTGCATCATTTTTATCTTCATCCATAAACATCTGCTTACACAGATAATTACTAAATAGGATCCAGATCTGATACCTCTCCTCCCTCCCCCCTGACACGCACAGGAAAACAATGGCTGAATGCCCCTTTTCTTACACTGTAAGTTCATCTGCTGCCAAAAACAGTATGCCTCAAATGCTCTGACCTAGTGATGCTGTTTCCAACAGATGAGATTATCACTTGTGTGTGTGTGTGTGTGTGTGTGTGTGTGTGTGTGTGTGTGAGTGTGTGTGTGTGTGTGTGTGTGTGTGTGTGTGTGTGTGTGTGCGTGCAAGTATGCATGTGTGTGCATGCATGATTGATAGTGTGTGTGCAAGTATGCCCCTGTGTTTGTGCATTCACATAGTTGTGCAATGTAGTGTGTGTGTGTGTGTGTGTGTGTGCGTGTGTGTGTGTGTGTGTGTGTGTGTGTGTGTGTGTGTGTGTGTGTGTGTGTGTGTGTGTGTGTGTGTGTGTGTGTGTGTTGTGTGTGTGTGTGCTGTGAGTGTCAATGTGTTGTACCTGGGGGCTTGTTTGTTTGCTCATTTGTTTGTCTGTTGTTGTTGTTGTTGTTGTTGTTGTGTGTGCACACACTGGTAAGAATGGGTAGCACATCTTTTGTGGTGGCTGTAGCCCTACACAGGTAAGTGATTAAACTAGAAGAAGAAATGATGAACAAGAAGAAGAAATGGAAGGAATACCAGAATCACTTATTATTTACAGCAAAATTCTGACTGAAGTCAGAGAGGTCTGTCTTACAGCTTACAATCACTCACAGTATGTTTGCAGTGATGGAAAAAAGACATGTATACATCATAACCTATACATCTGTGAAACTGTACTTGTGCATGTAGACAAGAGGGAAAAGTCTTTCTTTAACAGACTCACAAGAACGGAGATCAACTAAGCGAGCAGCCAAAACAAAACTCAAAGCAAATACCATTAGCAAGGTAAAGCAACCAGTGAGGCCTCCAGTCATACCAATGCAAACAACAACACAAAGCACACCCAGGTTAAATTAGGATTGACCCAGTCAGCTGGCAAAAATCAACACCTGGATATAGTGCCCACAAAGGTCAAAGGGAAGTGGTTTAATGCTGACATACAGGTGCTCACAGCACAACGTGAGTAATGTGTACCCACACTCCTACCTTATTATCCGTTCGTCCTTTACTTGTAAGTTCACCCAGTTTGTATAATTGTACAGCAGAACGCTGATGCAAGAATCACAAGAATGGTAGACAATGAACAGTTTCACAGCTTCATGATCCACAGACATATATATATATATATGTAAATTTATAAAGATATAATTAATAATATAATCATAATAAAAATGTATTCTTTTAATTATAATTTTAGGTGCTATTTCTCCAAACTGGAGCACATAGCCCACTGCAATGAAAAGAACAGCACAGCTTGATGCCATTTTTTTTTTTCATGTATTATACTATAGAGATCTAATCATCTAAATGATCTATAATGACTTTTTACCTGATGTTTATTTGCTGTCCTTGTAACTGAATGTTTGGAGTGAATGTGTGACGAGTGTACTCGCCACCATGAAACATTCCTCGTGCAATTGTATTGACAGTTGGCAATAAAGTTGTATCATATTGTATTGTATTGAACAAAGACTCAAAACAGTCAAAATAAACGAACTTGCACACATGCAGAGCATACACAGTGACAAATACACACAATTACATGTAACACACATGGTCAGTAGGTCAGATTTATATATAATACATTAAAGAGGAAAGATTCAGAGATAATCTGAAAGATGAGAGCATGTTTGATGACCTAACTTTGCAAGGGAGGGTGTTCCAGACAGGCTGTGGCACAGCTTAAGAAAAAGATCTTCAAGTCTGACCAAGCAAGTGTGTGCACACAGAGGAATGACAAAAAAATGGAAACACCAATGTTCACAAGAAGACCATAGCTGGCAGTTATCAGCAGGCACACTACAGTACAACCCTCACATTCACAATAATCAAATTTCATTCATTTAAAAAAAAAAAAAAAAAAAAAGTTTTAGTGAAAACTTTGGCTTAGTAATATTCATAGCAATTATGGAGTCTTCTTCACAAAGCACTGACCCAGAAAGAGAAGTCCACATAATTATAGCTGCAAAGTTTGCACATGCATGTTATCCAATCTCCATAATCTGTCAACTATTATTCTCCATCTGTCAGCTTCACTACCGTTAGTGTTACCCATCATTCATTATGACATACTTTGAAATGACACCTGTCTCTGGGACTGGGACAGTGGGGGTGGGAGTAAATGGGAGATAAAATGTATACTGTTTCCTTTTTCAGTCACAGTGTCAGCCTGAGTCACTGTAACAGTGTCAGTCTGAGTCACTGTCACTGGATGCAATAAACTGATGATAATATAAGAACTATATAATTTTTTTAAAGTTTTTCTTTTCTTTCTAAAACTTAACCATTCATAACAATTTAGGACATTCATACCCCCTCTCCCCCCACCCACCCCCAGAAGGCAGAATTCAAAATCACTTGTTACTGTATTGTTTGCATAAGACTTAAAAGCTATACATACTATATAACCATAGGTTTTGAAGGCATGGGAGGACTGAATGTGACAGATGTCAGAATGGGGTGAATTCCATTGCTTTGGGGCTAAAGGTTTTTGTTCTAACATGGGGGATACAAAGTGTCCGTTTGTCTGCAGAAGAATGATGCCTGAAAAGGGAGTACACAGTGAGAATGTCAGAGAAACAGGCAGGATCGAGATGAGTCAGAGAAGAAGTAACAGACAGTTGACAGTTTGTAGTCTATTCTGGCTTAGGGCATTCATAGATGATACACCCCAGTACGGCAGTTATGATACAGTGTGGCCAGATCATTTTTATATATAATTTTAAAGTGATCTACTACTTTATTATTTTTATAAATTTAAATTAATCCCACTGGGATTAATAAAATATAATGTTACTGTTACTGTACCAAGCTATGTACTTTGAATTTCATGTATGAAAAATTCTGTATTATCCACTGAGAGTGAGAGATGCAACAACTGATGATTAATTAGTTACCCCAATTTTACTCCAGTGCAGAACAACAAACACTAACACTTTTTTCTCACTCTCACTATAAAAAACACCCCCCCCAAAACAACTTTAACTAAGTTGAAGCTTTGTGCAACATTTGCAAAACAGCATGCAATATTTCATGCTAGAGGCAGATCTATCACACACTAAGTCTGACTTAACTTGTATTATATATAGATAAATAAATATATGCACACACACACACACACACACACACACACACACACACACACACACACACACATTTTCACGAAGTACACGCACACACACACACATTTTCACAAAGTACACTGCGGGGCGAGGAGCTTTTTAATTTTGTTTATAGTTTTAATTAATGAGAAAATAAATCAACGTCAACAGTGGCCGTTGTACTTTTTACTGCGAGTTTTGCACCGCAGACATTGAGTGTTGACTGTGAGACTGAGAGGAGGGAGGGAATGCAAGATAAGCTGCAGTCGGAGGACTAAAAATGTTGAAATCCAATATGATACTAATACTGTAATAGCTAGATAATTGTCCCAAGTACTACTATTAGTTCATGAACACGTGTAAATTGTGTTTTTGTGCGGGAAGACTACAAATGACAGCTGGATCTGCAGCATTTTTAGGTATTCACACTATCAACGCGTGTTCGCCGACTGATGATTCAACACCCGATCACGTCGCCAAAGGGGCCAAAATGTTCCCAAACTTTATCAAAGCTGTCGGCCTGTCCGCTTGTAGACCAACTGAACATACCGTTTCAAAGTGTTCTGCAGCTCGGCTAAAATGTAAAAGGGCAAGATACGCATTCACTTGCTACTGGCTTCGCAATTTAGCTAAAATTTCTCACCTGTTCCGTGCGGCGACCACTTTCATAAAACTTCAAGAGCACTTTCGCGAATGACTCCACATGATCAACAAACCGAATGTTTAATCGGCAATCTTCGGTAGTCGTCGAGTACAAAACGGAAACAGCCGAGAAATAATAGTTGTGTTGTACGTCATCAGGTTGCGGGCACAAGAAGTCTAGACGAAATACTATTCCTGACGAGAGCGAGGAAGAAATGGCCGAGCAAATGGAGGTAAAACACAAACAAACCCGTTTATTCGGCTCTGTGTTGAGCAGCTTGAAGACTTTGTCAGCGTCATCTAGGCAGCTGCTTAGTATTTATTCTGTTCCATGTTTGATCAGCTCGTTTTGTAGCGAAACATTCGATTTCGATTATTTGCTTTGTCTATTCAATTTCTCACGTGGTCTCCAGCGCTTTCATTTTCACTGAGACGCGGCTGCCGGTTATTGAATTCTGCAAATCGTGGCGATGAATGAACGTATTTTGTTTCAGCTGTAATAATTACAGTTTTACTCTTTCCGTTTAAGTTGTGATCGTTGCTGCGAAATGGATTTTGTCTTCCTATGGCTAAATTAGTAAATATATGAGTTGTACTCCAAAGGACTTAAAAGACTGTAAGAGTTCAATGACCTTTGGCAGGCTTTGCTTTTTCTTTTGTCTTTCGCCTTTCCGCCGTTTCCGGCATTCCTTTCAGTCACAGTGCCTCATTCTCACTCAGTCTGTCTCATCAGTATCATTATCAATATCAACGTAGGTTTAGAGTCGCAACTAAGCCATTGCGGCATTGGGCTTTTGAACAGTGAATACAACACTGGGACTTCATTCTATTTCTACACCAGATCAGTGTCAGCCCCCCCCCCCCCCCCCCCCCCCCCACCGGCCCAGTCCGACGTGGTGTGTGTGTGTTGCTAGTGTTATTGTAATAAATATTAAAATGCCCTCACTCCCACCTTGTGTGGTACTTGGTGCTTTAGAAATGCTCATTTTGTGCACCCTGACATCACCACTCTACCATCTGCACTCTGCAAAAACTGCACCGGCTTCCCATTATGATTATAGAATGCGTCAAGTACAAAGTTACATGCACATGTATATAAATGCTATTAAATGGTTCTGGTCCTGCCTACTTCCCTGAACATCTAAGTAACTGTAAATGTGATCATCCCATTCTTCTCTCATTTTCTGATTCTCACATACTCAAGATCCAAAAGTGTAATTATATGGAAGACACATGGCTTTTGCTCTTTTTCTGTGTTGGACCTCACATTTGGAACTTGCTCCCTGTTGATTTCTGAGTCTGACACTGCTCAACTCTTTCATCATTCAATTTCACAACAAAGTTTTTCACAGTGAGTTTCTGCGGAGGCAGAAAGTAAGGTTTTTCCTGTTAAGAAAGTAAAACTGACAGTCTTGCTTTAATTTTAAAGCCTGGATAGGTCAAAATATTGGCCACACTTGCTTTGCCCACTGCCAAGAATTTCTTCTTGGTCCATTTACCATTATGATTAAAAAAAATCAACAAAAAAAATCCCCAAATCCTCTCCCTATTTTTTTTTATTGTGTTACTGTGTTTTGGCAAACAATTTTGCTTGTGGGCCTGTGGAATAAAATAGAGGTCACCCTGCTCATTATAGTCACAAGCAGGTTCCTGTGGTGAGTGCCTATGTGTAATGGAGTGGAGTGGTAGAAGGACAGGACACAGGCAGTGGAGTCAGTAAAATGGAGACCACAGCAGGCGTATGGCAGCAATCAAGTTTTATTTGCACAGCCGCAGACAATTTTCAGCACACACAAAATCCTCACTCGCACGCATAGATAAGAGAACGGCACGGGCCGCAAGGAACACATGCTATCGATACAATAAAATCACCCCTCTGGACCACAAAATGGCTGACAACTGTGTTTCCTTGGCCCACACAAATACAGTTTCCTCTACAATGAGTAACGTAATTAAAACATGAAAAACATCAAATAAAAGCTACAGTTACAATCTTTTAAACCGTATAAACAAAATGTACACACATGACTTATTTTATTTACAACAAAAGCGGGAAGCATGGCTTGCACCTGTCTATAAACAGATTCGTACAATTAAATCACAACTAACCCAATGTACAAAATATTAATGTTACTAAAACTTACATCGGAATAAAGAGCATGCTCCCATGGTTAAAATGGTACATAACAATTACAATACAACGCTCTGTAAGAGAAGCAAGACAGCCTCAAAGACTAGTACTAAAACAATTGATGCGAACTTTCACCTTGGGCGCGTTATCTTAGTCGCAGCAGTGCTGATAGTGAGATCAAGTAGTCTATGAATACAACTTAGCTTCTACAGTACACAATTCTTAATAAGTTAATTTCAACCCAAAATAAACGCTAAACATGAAGTCAGCTAAGCAAAATACTCTACGACAGAGCATTGACCGACACAGAATTACTTTAATTGAATCAAAACAACGTTTCACTACTATTCCCTAGTACTAAACAAAGCGCGCCATGCAGATGACGGCTATAAAAAGAATGGACCTAGAGAGGCATTGGCTACTGATTAAGCTCAATCCTGTGTCTAAATAAATGTTAAATCAACATTCTAAGATGCCAAATTATATTACACATGGTTTAGTGCATAAAAAGGACTAGGTAAACAAACAAGTGGTCAAAATATTCAGGGAGAAAACAGATTTAAAAATGGTGTGCACTGGCGGCTATTGCCGGTCGACTGTGAAGGCCATGTGGCATTACGCCACAAGCCGCACTTCAAAACAAAAGCGTTGTCTGCTCCGGTTCCTGGGTTACTATCAGTACAGTAATAAAATTGCATGGATCTGATAACCGGGGCGGGATTAATGTAAAAACATATACAAAGAGCACTTGCTCACATATGGAATATAAACAAGTACCAAAACAATGTAATTGTCATTGATGGACAGATGGTTGGTTTTGGCAATTTTGGTATTGTACTTTAGAGAAAGATTTTTTATTATTATTATGGTGCTCCAGGACATTGTTTTGCACTGGAGTTTTAAGGGGCAGACATGGTGCGCTTGTATTTTAGCAGAACTTACTGTGTCTGGGTGAAAACCAGAAAGTCTTGACTGTTGTTCAGAACTGTTTTATCAAAAGTCTGAATGTTTGAATTTAATGTATTTTATTCTATCAAACAGGGCTACCTGTGTTGACTGACGGCAGTGTTTGGTACCACATGAGACAGGGCTTGGTGAAACCATCATTAATTTTAAGCAGTGTCTTGATTATTCATTAAGAGTAAGACTAAGAGCTGCTATTTAAGTTTGTAACTCTATTGTCATGGTACCATTGGTAGTGACACGTCCAAGTTGGTAGTTTGAGAAACTGATTTTTTTCCCCTTCTTTTTCTACTATACTAATGCTACTGCTGTACCAGTTAGTAGTACTGTCATTACCACTATTACTAATAGTACTGTTCAGTGTTAAGTACTGTGAATTAAATCATTTCAAAATGATCATAATTTGTCATTTTATGACTATACTATTACTAGTATTAACATTTCTTTAAAAAAGCTCTAAGCTCCTCTTTACAAAGGCTGGGGAGGGGGGGGGGGGGGGGTTCACTGCCAAGTCAACCATGATGGTTGTCTGACTTTATCAGGGAAAAGGGAGTGGGATAACCAATGTTATTAGTGGTTTAATTCTCATATGTATGATGTTTTGCAGGCTACACCAAGTATCACTGCCAGTGGCGATGGAACAGCCGATGTGGCTACTGAAAATAAGCCCAATGGACACATCCCTGCAGAGGAGATGACATCTAAGGACTACTACTTTGACTCCTATGCCCACTTTGGCATTCATGAGGTTTGTTGGGACATTCAGGAGTGATGTCTACTCACTACTACTCATGGCTGCTTCTCTGTTAGTATTACCATACTTCAGTTACTAGCAGGCAAAATATTTGTATTTTATTTTAGGAAAAGCATTTTATACAGTGAAAAACTGATACTCGTGTGATATTTAGTTTCCATGAAATGTTTTTATTTAAATTTTAAGCAGCAGTTGAGTTAGTATGACTGGTTGCCTTGTTCTTTTATGTCGGGGAAAGTTTCAGGGCATGGAAAAGGTGAAGATGAATTGAAATTTGAAGGGTACAGAAAATGTTATTGTCAGCAGTGCTCAAGGAACCTAGTGGTATTCGCTTGCACATGCAAGACAAACCCACAGGCACAGACAACCATCCACTGTGTGTTGATGTGTTCTTGAAACAAAAGAAGGATCAGTGTGATAATTATACATATAACAGCCTTTTCAGTAAGCTTACATGCATCATCAAATCATAACAAATGACATCACAAGAACAATGCATTATGCAGCTCACAGAATAATAATATTAATAGGTTTCTTTTTGAGCACTGAATCTGTCTATGTCTGATACATGTCTGATGCTCAAAGTGCTATATTTACATGAAATATTACAAAAGTATTCAGTCTGATTTACATTACATAGCTGTCTCTCTCTGTCCTTTGCTGTCTTTAGCATGCACACACACTTGCACAGTCTTTCTACCCCTTGTCTCCCGCTAACCCAGTTACGCCCAGCCACTCCCCACCCCCACCCACTTTCAAATAATCACCAATGAAAGCATCAGCAGCCTACATAAATTAAGTAAAAAAAGTACTCGGAGCTTCCACTAGTGACAAGTTCAGAGTAGGCAGAAGTATCGAGTGAATGCTTTCTGCTGTGGCAGTTTGACGTTAATTTTTTTTTTTAAGAAATGGTAATTAGGTGTTGGCAGTCTGTTTAGTCCACTTAGCCCATCAAATGCTGCAGTTTTCACCTTCCTGGTGTTGACCTACCCGTGAGTGATGCAAAACAGACTCTAGTGGCGTGCTTCTGCTACAGGAAATGCTGAAGGACGAGGTGCGCACAAGGACCTACCGGAACTCCATGTACTACAACAAACACCTGTTCAAGGGAAAGACGGTGCTGGACGTTGGTAGTGGCACTGGCATCCTCTGCATGTTTGCCGCCAAGGCTGGCGCTGCTAAGGTCATCGGGGTAAGTCGGTGAAATGGTTGATGGTATGCAGGCGTACATAGTGTACTTATTTAGCGTGTTTTTAATAATAAACCGTCCCTGTGGCTACATGGTACAGTGCTGTGAAACTGTGTTTCTGAAACAAAAATGTGCCAACCATGTTTAATTTAAATGCTGTCAATAAAAGCAGTAACAATAGTAATAAGTCATTTACAGTGCTATACCCCAGTGGGAAAAAAGAGGAGCTGATTGTGCTGTGTAGTAATTAGTGTAAGTGTAAAGAGACAATAATCAAATACTGTGGGCAAGTACTACACATACATACAACACTCAAACATTCTGAAAGAAAAAAAGCATACACACCCAGAAATCCAGCACATTTAGCTTTCATATTTTATGACTACAACATGGATTAATGTTGTTCGGTACATGCAGAAAGATATAATAATGGAAAGGCAAATAGGGTGTTTTAAGTTGAAAACGCAGCAGTAGCATCATGTCCATAGCTGAACTCAGAGTTCCTGGTGCTGTTGAGTGTTGTGAAATGTCCATAACCTTTTTCAAGACCAGGACTGCAGCAGGAAACTGTTGGTCAAAGTTTGTTGAAGCAGTCAGTGTCTTGAACCAAATTGTTTCTTGACAACCACACAACAGACTGTTTGTTTCTTATGGTTACACCAGCATACTGTTTGCAACAGTAAACTAGATCATTTGCAAGGATAAGCACGTGACTTGTAAACAATATCAATGTTGTTCTGTGTTTCTAATTTTTCAGATTGAATGCTCCAGCATTATAGACTACAGCCAGAAAATTGTGAAAGCCAACAGACTAGACCATAGTAAGTGCTGACAATGGAAAATCTTCGCATGAGTTTAAAGGGTTTTTTAATTATTTTTTTATTGAAATTAATGTGTATGAAGTTTTTTTTTGGAGTGTGTTTTGTTACTCTTTTTTTGCTTTATGTTATTATTAATTTAACCCCTTCACTGCCCCAACCGGTAACATTTCTGGGCTGAAAACTGCACCAACACGCCTGCTAACAGTATATTTTTTGATTCTATAACAAATCTAATTTCATTGTTATGCCTTTTCATGAAACTCCTTTCATGTGTTAGAGCGAAAAAGAAAACAGAAAGGCTTCAGGGTTTTAAATTTTGTACTTTTATTGGTTGTTTTCAAGTGACATCATGGCAGTGAAGGGGTTAATGGGTGTGTGTGTTTTGTTACTCTTTCCTCATTTTTGTTATGACTGTGTGGATGCATGCATGTGTGTTTCAGTCATTTTAAATAAAATTTCTGGCAAACCTTGTGTATGATTTTTTTATTACGAGAAAGAAAATGGATGTTTGTGAGTGCCATTATTCCTCAGACTTTGCACACTTCCAGTGTCTGTTTTTGTTCCAGTCCATTTCATTGCCATTGTACATGTGGCCCAGCCTTCTGAAATTATTCATGTTGATACTTTGTTATTTTCAAATATTTGTATCACAGCAGAGCACACAATTCTCTTTAACAATAACATGTAGCAAGAATTATCAAAATTGGTTCATTGGTCTTGTTATTATGACAATTTGAAGTGGCATCCATGACAGCATTTCATTCTGAGAAATCAGCAAAGTTTTTATCATAGTGCTCAGCAACAAGTGGGTGCATGTTTAAAACACATTTTAATGACATTTATAAACATCTTTTGTACATAAGGATGTGCAATGTTTGATGCAAAAAAGAGTTGGCAATCAGATTTTACTGAAAACCCAAATTCTGAAAAATGGAAGCTTGAGTCAAAAATAAACCACAATGAGAATGTGGCCTAGCATCCATCCAACTCATTTCAAAAGGCAAGGTCAAAGACTAACATAGTAACAGATATTGTGAATGCTGTCTGAGGAATGTTTGCAGCTGTAGGGTTGAAGATCATCATCGCCATGTGTATACTGTGTGTGTCTACAGTAATCACTCTGATCCGAGGCAAGGTGGAGGAGGTCACTCTGCCAGATGGCATCGAGAAGGTTGACATCATCATCAGTGAGTGGATGGGATACTGTCTCTTCTACGAGTCCATGCTCAAAACTGTCCTGTATGCCCGGGACAAGTGGCTCGTGAGTTGACCTTTTTTCAATTGTTTTTCAAAGCATGGTGAAAATCGCACACAGGAGAAAAATATGTAGGTATTAACGCTAATGCGCGACACATGGAGAGAGGAGAATTTGGGGACTGTTATCCTGTGTGACTGTGTTCACTCTTTACTTTGTGCAGTTATTGCTGCTGATCTCAGTTTGGTATTATTTGAACACTTCTCCACTTTTTAAGTCTGTTTTAAAACAAATCTATGTACCAGTTTTAGCATGTACACATTTTTAACATTTATTGTGTGCTGACAGAACGTGTGTTGCCCTGATATAACCATACTGATTGACTGGGCATAAAGTGTCCAGTTACTTATTTACTTACTCCTGCATTATGATGAAAAGTTACCTCACAGCTGCTTCCTTTGGGAGCACATGGAGCCTGTCTGTGTAGGGTCAGTGAAACATGGGCCTGCTCTTTTGATGACGGTGCTAAAAGTTTTTTGAAGTGGTGTGACATCTGTAGGATGGCAAACGTGGTTCACGGAAACCAGTCAGACCATCAGTGTACCCAGTCAGATGTACACGGCTGCATGTATTACTAGGGCTAGCTGCTAGCAGCCACCCAGCTCCCTTCCCAGTCTAACATACCACACAAGCACACACACATACTCGTTTTGCTGTTGAGAACTGGTCAAACAAAGTAACAGCTGATACGTCTGACTGATTGCTGATCCCTCCCCCCCCCCACCAAGATACAGTCAGTTAAAAATGGCAGACAGTTAACCTCCCCCCCGCCCCCCCCCCCCCCCCCAAAAATGCATGTTGCACCTGCTTGTACTCATAATGAAGCATGGCAGGGGAGGAAACTGTGTTTGTTAGTGTAACTAGTTTCTTTTTTCCTGCCCAGACAACCAGGATGGTTATCTTACATCAGGGCAAGACTGTTGCTACCATTTACTTATTTTAGTTTCTACAAAATGTGTTTCAGTGGCTAAATCATTTGTCTTGTCACTAACTTGGGTGTTTTGTGTTTGTGTGTTTTCAGAAACCCGACACTGGTTTGATCTTTCCTGACAGAGCTACACTGTATGTCACAGCCATTGAAGACAGACAGTACAAGGATGAAAAGATCAACTGTAAATCACCTTTTCTTTGTTTTTTTCTTTTCCATTTTTGTTTTGTGGTGGTGGTGGTGGATTTACTTTTGTGCAGTAGAACAAACTAAACATAAATTTTGTATTAAGGAAAAAATGCAATATGGCCTGTTACTTTATCTTTCATGAATCTGACCTGTGCATTTAGGTGTCACAGATGGAAGTAGCCATAGGTTCTTTCCAGTTTCGTAGAACAGTAGAGCCCCATGATGAAAGACCACCTTAGAAATCTTATAAATGATCATAATTCATATATAGTGATTTGCAAAGTTTTGTTTTTTGGTGATGGGTTTGTCAGCTTTGATGCCCTCAGTGCATATCAGTTATTCCAGTTTGTATATTGTCTGTACATTGTTGGTAAGTCGTGCTGATGACAGCAGAGGTTTGTAGCATAAACTCCAGACTGTTGAGTAGGAATGCTCAACACAGTGGTGCGTGAACGTGGGTTCTGCGAATGTGGTCAAGAATTGTTTTAACAAAAAGAAAAGTGGTACGGGATTTAGTAATTGGTTTTTACATCAATTTGCTTTGTTTCAGTAGGCACCTTTCGATGGCGTAGGGTTAGATACGTAGTTCAGGATGGAGCACATCTGCACAAGTCTGGTAAGACAGGTAGTTGTGATCAAACCATTTATTTGTGGATGTTGTGTCATTTCTTGTAATATGTCATTTTGTTGGCAGGGTGGAACAGTGTTTATGGCTTTGACATGAGCGTGATCGGACAGGTGGCTGTGTGTGAACCACTAGTGGATGTTGTAGACCCCAAACAAGTCGTCACCAACTCTTGTCTTATAAAGGTAATTTTGACTCTCTCTGTCTCCATCTCTCCTTTTGACTCGTCATCACCAACTCACATCTTATCAAGGTGATTTTGCCTCTCTCTGTCTCCATCTCCCTTTGACTCGTCATCACTAACTCCCATCTTATCAAGGTGATTTTGCCTCTGTCTGTCTCCATCTCTCCCTTTGACCCTCTCACTGTCTCTCCTTGTCAAAAAAGATAGAAAATGCCACAGACTATAATGTCAAGTTTAAAAAATAATTGTTTTTGTCATTCATGTGTCCTTTGATTGGGTGTGAATTCCAAGGAAAGTTCACAACAGTAGGTTTAGGAGTGTGCAAAGTTTGGAGCAAAGTGTTGTGGATGTTTACTCTGCTGATCCTCATTTCTTCCTTCAGCATTGACCGCATCGGTACTCAGTTCAGTCCCGTTCAAGGTGGTGCCTTGGCACTCGTGAAGAAAAGCTCATAGTCATATGCACTCCTCCCCATTTGTCAGAAGTTTCCCTACTGTTGCTTTCAAAACAAATGGGTATTTTGGGGTAAAAAACGGACAGAGAGGGATATAAACAGTACAAAGTGACATTCAAATTATGTTGTTTGCCTTTTTATGCTATGGGTGACTTCTGTAAATAAAAGGGGCACAATTTAGGGGTGTTTTCTTTACTGACAGTTGTGCCCCTAATAGGTGTATACGGTGACATAACATTCACTCCTTTGCTATACGCTTACAAGAGTGGTGGTAAGACTACCTGCATATAATCATCTTGTGTTCTGACAAGACTTGTTTTGTTTGGATATGACCATCATGGGTGACTTACTGTTTAAATTCAATGTACTGTATACTGCCTGCATATGTGGTCATTTCCAATGACTAGTAAGGGTGCATTTGGTTGCACCTTTTCTGTATTTGGCCACTCCCCAATGAATGACCTTCCCCTTCCTCTCTGACAGAAATCCTCTCTTGATTCCTTCAGATCAAACCTCAAGACATTCTTTTTCCAAAACAATATAGACCTGGCATGTTTTCCACTCTGCGCTGTTAATTTTCCTCTGCCTCAGTTCTCTGATATATGTTTAAGTTGTGTATAGTCCATACACTCATGTGTGTACGCGTATATAGTAGTCTCTCCAGACAAGATTTTGTGCTGTATAAATACTTGTTATTATTATCATGAGAAATCGGAAAAAAATGTACATCTGTGATTGTCATTTGTATATTATTAGCCATTTTTCAAGCCATCCCGTTTGAACTAGATTCCCTTTGTTTTCCAGGAGGTTGACATGTACACAATCAAGGAGGAAGACCTGTCATTCTCGGCCCCATTCCATCTCAGTGTACGACGTAATGACTACCTCCATGCTCTTGTCACCTTCTTCAACATTGAGTTCACCAAGTGCCATAAGCTGACTGGATTCTCCACCGGTAAACCCATCCACTTTTTTAACATTGTGCACTGCTGTGTTCTCCTGTTTTGTGCGTGTCTCTCTGTGTGTATATATCAATGTACAGTGCATTATCGTGCCTCTTGTTTTCATGAAATACCTGATGATTTGTTCAGCATCTTTAATGAAACCTTGCATATATATATGGGTTGTATTTTTAGGTCAGAATGTAGAAGAAGAAAAGGGGGAAAAGCATGGAATTAATTGTTGAGGCATTATATTTAGATCTGGAAGACCTCAAAGAAGAGTAAATCTGACAGAAGAAGAAGAGAAAAAGACAGCTTTATGAAGGGAGTAAGACTTTCTCTCTGAGTCTCTGTTTTTTGTCTTTTCTTCTTCCATCAGATTTACCCTGTATAAGGGTTATATGTAGGTGAAAATCAACTGTGATGTTGGAACCTGAGTCCGTTTCTTATTCTCATGTTTATAGTGGCATGACATGATCTGTCACAGCATCATTTGAATAGCTAGTAGTGAGTACACATACACTGTTGACAGAATACGTGCACACATTCACACACATGCTTTGATGATAGAATGGGCATACTTTTATGTGGCAGATGGTGTGCTCCATTCAGCCTCTCTGCATGGCACTTAAATAGCTGGTAATATTCTTTACCAAAAGCAAACAAGACTAACTTGCTGGATTATGCATTTTGGTGGAATGTAAATATCTAATCGCATGCAGACAGGTGTCAGCTTAAGAGAAAACTCAAGACTGAAGATAGCACAGGTTTACTGCTGTCCTCATGGCAATTAAATAGCTAATAATAGTCTTTACCAAAAGCAGACAAAACTAATTTGTTAGATTATGCATTTTGCTGTCATGAAAATTTCTAATCACATGCTGACAGGCATTGGATCAAGGGAAAAGTCAAGATTGAAGATAGTACAGGTTTACTGCTCTCTGCATGGCAGATAAATAGCTAATAATGTTCGTTACCAAAAGCAGACAAAACTAACATGTTGGATTCTTCGTTTTGCTGTCATGAAAATTTCGAATCAGATGCAGACAGGCACTGGATCAAGAGAAAACTCAAGATTGAAGATAGTACAGGTTTACTGCTCTCTGGATGGCAGTTAAATAGCTATTAAATAATGTTCCTTAGCAAAAGCAAACAAAACTAACTTGTTGGATTCTTTGTTTTGCTGTCATGAAAATTTCATATCAGATGCAGACAGGCACCAGATAAGGAGATAAAATTCAAGATTAAAGATAGCACAAGTTCCAGCCTGAGAAGTAAGAGCATGTTGGGTGCTGAGACAGGAGGGAGTTGCAGGGGTTTTGCATCAGTTTACACCGAATATAGCATATTTAGCTGGTGGGAACTTGAAGCAAAGTACTGAGTAAATACCTTTAACTTACAACTGACAAACAACTGACAACTTTTGCTTTGAGTGCAAAAAAAGTATGAAACAAAGTTGACCTCCTGCATTCAGAAAAAGGACTGGAACACAGAACAGCTAGGAAAGGATGCTACATGAGTGGACAAAATAAAACAATCGGACATTTTTAGCCGAAATGCCTTTGTTGACTAAAACGGAACAGTGCAAGGGCAGACCTAAACTGATCCGCTGCAGCTATTTAAAGGAGCTATTGTGTGTGGCGACACATTGCTGTGCCTAATCTGAGTTTAGTGGGGAAAGTGCACTCTGGTGCAAAATGTTTGCTCTTTGTTTTTTCCCTGCCTGCTAAAAAAAATAAAAAAATAGGGGGCGCAGTTTGTAGGGTTTGGTTTGTCTTGAAGAGTTCTTACAAGGTCAGTGTCCCGGCTTACTGTAGTATATTGCACATTATCTCAAGTGACTAGGATGAGTACACTGCAAGTGCAACTGTACAAGAATGATGGGGAATTTTCCAGCTGCAAACAACACTTGACAACGCAGTGAAACAAAATATGGGAATTTACAAACAACTAAATTTACAAGGTAGATGACATTAACTCACAATAAAATAACTAATGGAAACAAGCACGTGAAATGCTAGAAGCTGGTGAGATAAGATGTCATGTGAAGGACAAATGTGGAAATAAAGATCAAGATAGGGGGACAGCAAGAAGGGGATGGAGGTGAACAGAAAGTACCAAACGTTGATGTTACCAAAATGAGTAATCCAACAAATTGCTGGGCTCCAAGAGTTCAAATCAGGTGAACATTGCCAAACAGGCACAGAAAAAAGGAACGTTTTGGTCTGTTTGTCTTTTTTTTTCTTTTTCTTTTTTCTCTTTCTGCTTGTTGTTGTGTCAAGAACTGTCACTCATTTTTGAGGACTGGTGAAAATCATGGGGGACCCATCAAGTTACCTGGATGAGTGAAAATTCCAAAGTTTCATGGAATTTCTAAGCCCTGGCTGTGTTTTCTTGATGGAACTGTGCTCTTACCACTTGGTGTGTGTGCTGTTTTCTGACAGCTCCTGAAGCTCCCTACACTCACTGGAAGCAAACAGTCTTTTACCTTGGTGAACACGACCTCACTGTCAAAAAGGGGGAGGTCATGGATGGTGTCTTCACCATGAAACCAAACAAGTCTAATGTGGTAAGTAACCTTTTTGAACTTGGAAGTTGCCGTGTGATTTTTTCTTTAAAAAAAGAAAGAAGAAGCTAAATTTGAGATCCAAACACATAAAAAGGTTAAAAGTTATGCTGTTTGTTAGAACAAAACACAACATGTTTGGATATTGTTTTAGAATGCTAGCAGTTGTTCTTTTGCAAAATTTAAGATTGGAGGGGACTGGTAGGAGGGTTTTTGCCTAAGACTTCTTACAATGTGACTGTTCAGGATGAGAGAAGAGCTAAATAAATCGTTACACAGCAGTGAATGATATCATTTCATAAACTCTGATTGATTGATCTTTTCGGTGGTTTTGGCCATAGGCTACGTTTCAGTTGGAAATCTTGTATGCTGTCCTGGCGGTGGTTTTATTTGGGTGCTGTATAAGATGTTAAAGTCCAAGACCTAACTCGTGCTTTTTCTCTTAAATGGATGGCATTAACTGGAGATTTTAAGTTTAATTTAAATTTATTTTGTGTTAAATTTTACCCTAATCTATGGTGATTGTGATGGGAATTTGTTTGCAGAGAGACCTAGACTTCACTGTTGACTTTGATTACAACGGGGAGCTGTCAGAAGCGAGCGCCAGTTTGAATTTCAAGATGCGTTAATAGTCAACCACCCTCACTTGCCATCCACCTGGGCAGAATTGGAAAGACAGTGACTTGTGCACCACTCTAGGCGCCTGCCATCGCGCCAGTGAGTGCACAGTGGTGTCATTGTGACATGCAGTGGTGACTTCACTGCCTGATGCTTTGGGCGCCTCAGCGCCAGCATCTAGGCACTAGTGACTAGTTTGACTTTAACGTGCTTCGCTCTGGGCGCCATCGCGCCAGTGTTTGCACATCACTGTCAGACTTTCATCGCTGATTGTTTCTCCTTTGTGTGATTGTGTCATTGTGGACAATTGTGTAAATGGATGAGTGAAAGAAAGTAGCGCCTGGATAATGCATCTCAGTTCAGTTTGTGTGTGTGTTTGTTAGAGCGGATGGATTTTGTGCTTGTATCTTCACTACAGAACATTTTTGACCAGCTTCTGTGAACCCTGGTTTTGGTTGTCTCTTTCACATAGAATAGAAATGACCTTGTGGATGTGTGTTACTGAGGAACTACTGATAATAGCTAGAAGTCAAATTGACAGTTCTATGCTTCGGGTTGGTAAAAAGGGGGAAAAGTTACCTTTTTGGTCTTATTTTTACTTTATACTGCTTAAAGGTGTTTGTCTGAAATGTGTTCTCTTTACTTCATTGCAGTCCCTCTTTGTTCATTGTTTGCGATGATGAAATGAAAGTCATTTTTTTGTTTTGTTTTACTTTGTGTTCACTGTGCCTGTTCTAGATCTGGGAAAATGTGCTAGTTTATTAAGCTTGTCAGAAGCATAATATTACTGAAACATTGCAGTCACTCTTTTCAAGAATCTCCCCTTCAAATTCAGTTGCAGATGTATGGAAAAGTATGGTGGTGCTTTGTGGGAAGGATGTTGCAGTAGGGCTATGTCACTTCCAGTTCCAAAGTGGTCAACCACTTCTATCACCAAACCTGGGGGGGGTGGGGGGCTATTTCTTCACTGGTAAAACAGGCTTACAATCTGTTGTAAGATTCATGTATGTAAAAACATGCATTCTGAAGCATGTACCTTTTGCTCCAAAAATGAGAACAGCATTATGTTTGTCCAAAAACAAAAAACCCAAATGCAAACATGACCGCATACGGTGTTTACTATAGCTTGTATACTGCACGGCTCAGATAGCTAATTAAGCATGGCTGATCCCTGCTGTGCCTCAGAGTAATGGTTAGGCATACATTTCACCTGTTCCCAGAAACTTCATTATTTGATGCGTCCTATCAGACAGTTTCACATGATTAGTATGCATGTTTGGCTGAATGTTGATGTGCAGAAAAACCCACAAGAATGCAAAAGAAAACGGTTGCACTGTCCAGTTGTTTACAGTGAACACATTGTAATAATAATTATGATGTGTAGCTTTATGGTGGTGCATTTGTAAGCTTTTTTTTGTTTTTTGTTTTTAAATAAGCACACACACAAAAAACTTTGTTTCAACATCCATATAAAAAGAATAAAGTTTGGTGAAGAAAAATAAGAGTGAAAGGGCATGGATCGTGAATTTGGTGAAGCACTACTTTCAGATTCAAGTTTTTCAGCAGAGTGCTTCCTCTGTGTTTCTGTCTTGAAAATCCTTTGTGTGTGTGTGTGTGTACAGGCATGATGGATAAAAAGCTTCTGGCTTTAAAGGAACTAGCCTTCTCACGACCTTTTTTGCGCCATGGACACTAGAAACATCAAAGCAAAAGCAGAGTCCTTTGAAAATGGCACATTGATTTTATTTTGGCTTAGAAATTAGTTTCGTGAATGACAAATTTCCAGTACTGGATGTGAATTTTTTTGTTAAATGTGCCAATTGGCTTTAAGTGGCCAGCTGTGACCTCTTTGACCTTAGTTTGAGCAGCATGAGTATCTTGTGCCAAACTTGAAAGATGTAGAGGAGTTCAGCAGGCAAGCCACAATACTTCACAGTGTTTTGCACATCTGCTCTTGTTGAGCATCTCTCGCAAAACTTGGTTTCAAAATTCTATGTAAAATCAATAGTATCATAAACAAAATCTGTGGATGTAAGAGTATTATTTATGAGGCACTTACGCCTAACATGATCCCAATACTAAAACAAAGGGGTCAACAGAAACAAAACCAAGAGAACAATAGCATTTGATTATGTAAACAAATACACTACAACACTCCATTCATCATCTCTTGTCACTCCCAACACATGAACACACACATGCTGTACACAGGTAAGCCATGCAGCAATCTTTTCAGTGTTCAAGGCAGATTAAAATGACACTATAGATGAAGAATGTTGGACTCACAGAAGTTATGCTGATTTCTACCTCTTCAACATCTTGGACAAAACATGTTTCGAAAAAACTAGTTCCTGTCTAAATTTGTTTGAATGACACTTTTTGATGCAGTTTAGCTTATGATGAAGTTTAAATTGTGGGAATTGAGTAGCTAGCCCACTGTTTTTCAAATGGATTGACATTTCAGCATATCCTTTTATGTTGCTGTGCTCATGCTAGGCAAATGATAGAATTGTTACAAAATCAGAAACAAAAAAACAACCAAATCTTGCGTTTTGGTCATATTCTGACACGCTACACTCACAGCACAACAACCTTGGGTTCGTATGGGTCTTGACAGGAGGCACAAATCAATAAGGATTCACGACCTGAACTTGCAAGCAAAGTGATTTCATCGTTGGTTTGGCTGGATTCCTTCCTCCACACCCATCCCATTAATTTTGTTGTGATACAAGCCAACTGCTGATGTATGCAATGCCTGAAGTCTCAAGTGCTTAGGATTTCATCATCGGTGAAAGGGACCACTTGCAAAGAAGGTTTTTGGGTGTGTAATTGTCTTTCTGCCCAAGCCAGTATACTGGTTTGGCAAATGTTAGAAATGACCCCAATTCTGGTGGGGTTTGTGTGTTGACAGAAGTTTCTCAGAGAGCAGCGTAACTTGGAACGTGATGGGTATGCCTTGTTCAAGGCTATGACTTGTCAGATTTTATAACTTAGAATATTCTTCATTTGAAATTTGTCATCAAAGCTGGCCAGTTAAATTCATAATTTCCATGTTGTGAATAAACGTTGCTGAAGTCCTCACAGCTGCAGTGATGTGGGTACTTGAATGATGTATCACACCAGAGGTAGCCTCATAGTTCAGGAGCTGTGTGAGAGTCGAGGTGGTCGTCCTGGGCTGTCCGTCCTAACGAGCCTTCTGGTTTCCATGGACGTAAAGATTTATTGAACCGTGCTTCGGCATTGGTCACAACTTGTCCCTAATATTTCAACTGACATCTGAGGACATTAAGCAACACTTCACCACCAGAGGTAGCCAGTTTCAAAACTCCCATCTCCAAAACCTTTCTTTGTTATTGTTTTGTTTGAAAATGTTGTTTGCTGTGGTGTTAAGTTTTTGTTTATTTACTTATTGGTGCTTCTTTTTATGGTTGCTTGGCCAGTGAGTTTGGCAGAAGTTTGAATGGCTCTTGTGTATTTTTTTTTTTTCTCTCCCTCCATCTCTCCCACCCCAGACAGGTTTCTGTAATTTTCTTTAAACATTACGAGTGCCTGCCAGAATATGTAAGACTGAGTTCACTGTGTGTCAGTATGTTAAACTTAAAGTAGCTGACTTTGTGCTGTTGAAATGGATCTTTCCTGTTCTTTTAACACTGGTCAGTTTAACTGTAACCGACATCTTCCAGAAGTAGAGATTAAAGATACATGTATTTACTTTTTTTCTTGACACAGACCATCCATAGACAGTACACGCTAACCAGGGATGTTTCTTCCCTCCAAGTTCGCCAGTGGCTTTGGGGTGTTCTTTTTGGCTTCTACCAGTTTATCTGTGAAACATGTATTTGAGCAAATGATAAAACCATAAACGGTGGTATCAGTGAACAAAATCCATACACCCTGTCCCCTTTTTCATTTTGTTTGGAGCCCTTTTCTGTCCCTTCCACCCCTCTCCTCCATTGTTTGACCATTTTCTATCCCCCCATAAGAAAATTAGGGAGATACACTGGAATCATGGTATCCATCTGACCATGTGTACAGGCTTTGTCCACAAAATATCTTCTGAACCAGTCAGCCTTTTGCAACCAAACTTGGTGTGGTGGTGCATCTTCATGAGGCGAAGTATCCTGCAAAACAATTGGGGTGCTGCCTTCAAGATCAGTGACAACAGCACGATGAGGGCTTATATAATGAAGATATGGTTTGTACTATGTCTTCTGAACTACCGATTCTTTTGCAACTTGATTTGACGGTAGATCATCATAAGCTGAAGTGTCCAGTGAAAATATTTGGAGTGCTGTAGTCAAGGTCACAACAAAGGTTCAAAATTTCAGTTTACATTTATCCAGGTGATACCTTCTGAATTGTGGAACTTCTTGTAACCAAATCTGGTATGGTGATGTCATCATAAGCCAGAACATCAGGAATAAAAATTGGGTTGATGTCAAGGTCACAGTTATGGCTCATGTAATCAACACATGACTGTTTCTATCTTCAGAACTTTCATGTCCAAACTTAGTTGGTGGTATATGATCATAAGCTGCAGTGTCTTGTGAAAAGACTGCTTTGCAAAGACACAAAATGCTTCATGCTTTGTATTCTAAGAAAAGTGATTTGCACCGAGCCATGACAAGACCCTAATGCTGGTGTTTTCTTGGAGATTTTGCAGAATCATAATCTCTGTTGAACTTTGCACTTTGATGCCCATGACATGTTCAGAGCCCCAGGAAAGTTTGGAGAGAAATCGTTACTTGTTCCAGTTTTCAATGTGAGCTGACTGATCATTTGCCCCACTTGTGTTTCTTGTTTGTTTTGTTTTTGTTTTTAAATATGTCAGCATTTCCCTTCTACACAATAAAATAACGTCAGTTTATCAGGTGGTCTTAGCAAACTTAATACCGTTGGACAAAAAGTTGTGACATTGTACTTCTGTGAAGTGTTGCATTGTTTCAATGCCATTCATTCATTGAAATACAAATCGTGCATTTCATGTGAGAAATTGAAATAAACAAAAAGCAAGTTGCAGTTATTTGTTATGTTGTTGTTGGGTGTATTTTTATCTTCGTGGTACATCACTTTGGACTACACTGTCCCTAAGTCATTGGTCACTTTGGACCCATACTTTTCATGAAAGATAATTATGTTTAGCCTCTGGAAAGAGTGGGTCATCTTTGACCCCAAACTCAAAGCACTGGTTTACGACATCCTTCCTTCAACCACTGCCGTATTCAATTACGTCATAGGGTCCAGAAAACTGTCAGCTAACGAGCAGTTTTTTGTTAGTTCTCAAACACTAGTAAGTTTGTTACAAACAACTCAAATTGTATCAGACATTTGTTTTATAACTGACCATGTTGCTCAAGCCAGCTCAAATACTACCAAAATCGTTTGAATCGAGACGGAACTCTTTTCTTCTTTTTTTTTTTTTTTACCCGGGGTGGATGCATTCATGTTTACGTGCGTGCTTGGGCGCCAGGTTGCTTCAACAGTCTTATCAGTACCCGAACCTTTCGGAGGGCGCTGACCGCGTTTGTAGACAGCTGCGCGGAGATAAAGAGTGCCCCTTCAGTGGCGTAACTAAATCTGGCAGAGTTTGGAGGAAGGTGCCGGAAAGCGATGCTCGTAGTGTGCTTTGACCCATGGTGGAGGAATTGCGTAGTTCAGATTTCACCTTTTCTTAATGTTTTGTTGTTGATGTAAACAAATGAAGAAAAGAAAAGAGTCTGCCTGTGCACGGTGACAAAATCAGAAATTCATGGTGATAGCTTAAATAGGGTTTTGAAGTGTGAGCTTGATTGTCCTGAAGTGACCATGTGCGGTTGACAGGAAGTTAAAATCCACTAATTAACTAACTTGCCTAAGTAGTTGTTCAGATATGATCAGTTTAACGTGTCGATTAGTCCATTATCATCTATGACCCACGAGACACTCTGAATTTTTATGACTTGAAAGTTGACAGTATGTGTGAAGGTGGTAAATTTATGTAAGTAAGAGTTTTTAACGTCCAGTCAACATCTTTGGGCGAGTATAAGTAAGTTGGTGTTTTACGCCAGTCACAGGGTTCCAGGCGAAATCTTAGAGGAGGGAGGTGGAGCTGGACCCTCAAGTTTGCCCAGAAGAGATCATGAGTAGGGAGGTGGCGGAGCTGGGCTGAGCAAGTTGGACGTCTTTTGCTTCGAGTTCGTCAACAGCAGTGCAACGGACATTGTCTTTGTGACTCTGTCCAAGCACGGCAGTTGAAACAGCAGCTGCGCAGTGCACAAGTCGCTGGGCAATGGCGAGGAGACACCGCCTTAACACTTCCATTGTTCTGGCGGCGGTCCACGGTCTTTTTCGGGAGGTTTCCGCGGTCGAGCCTTCACTCTGTCGTCCCCTTCCCACTCTGTCCCCGTCCCTAATAGGCCATCTCGCCTCCGTGGACGTTAAGCAACATGAAAGCAAAAACGCCAGTCAACCATAAAACACCAAGTTACTTACTTACATTCGCCCAAAGAGGTTGACTGGGCGAAATGTTAAACGACCCTTTCCCACACTTTCTCTACCAGTAGTAAGCCCCAGACTGTGGAATGGCTCAAGGACCCTTGCCTAACCATTTTGTTAACACGAAGTTGTTCTAGTAGTATGCATCTGTTTCAAACTCCACGCACGGGTTTACCACATTCTTCCTCCAACCACTCTGCCATAACCGCATGATTACGCCACTGGTCTCGGTAAACTTATGTTTACGTGAGTGCTTGAACGCTATGTTGCTCCCACACATTTATTAGTACCCAGACATTTTGGAGGGGTCTAGCTGTCAGCGTCGGTGGACAGCTGCACATAGATAAAAGTGTCCATTCTGTGGTGTAAGCAGTCCTGGCAGAGTGTGGAGGAAGGTGCCGGAAAGCGATGCTCGGAGTGAGGCGGAGATAAGGAATGCCCCTTCAGTCAGAGGCGTAACCAATCCTGGCAGAGTTTGGAGGAAGGTGCCGGAAAGCGATGCTCAGAGTGAGGCGGAGATAAGGAATGCCCCTTCAGTCAGAGGCGTAACCAATTCTGGCAGAGTGTGGAGGAAGGTGCCGGAAAGCGATGCTCGGAGTGAGGCGGAGATAAGGAATGCCCCTTCAGTCAGAGGCGTAACCAATCCTGGCAGAGTGTGGAGGAAGGTGCCGGAAAGCGATGCTCGGAGTGAGGCGGAGATAAGGAATGCCCCTTCAGTCAGAGGCGTAACCAATTCTGGCAGAGTGTGGAGGAAGGTGCCGGAAAGCGATGCTCGGAGTGAGGCGGAGATAAGGAATGCCCCTTCAGTCAGAGGCGTAACCAATCCTGGCAGAGTGTGGAGGAAGGTGCCGGAAAGCGATGCTCGGAGTGAGGCGGAGATAAGGAATGCCCCTTCAGTCAGAGGCGTAACCAATTCTGGCAGAGTGTGGAGGAAGGTGCCGGAAAGCGATGCTCGGAGTGAGGCGGAGATAAGGAATGCCCCTTCAGTCAGAGGCGTAACCAGTTCTGGCAGAGTGTGGAGGAAGGTGCCGGAAAGCGATGCTCGGAGTGAGGCGGAGATAAGGAATGCCCCTTCAGTCAGAGGCGTAACCAGTTCTGGCAGAGTGTGGAGGAAGGTGCCGGAAAGCGATGCTCGGAGTGAGGCGGAGATAAGGAATGCCCCTTCAGTCAGAGGCGTAACCAATCCTGGCAGAGTGTGGAGGAAGGTGCCGGAAAGCGATGCTCGGAGTGAGGCGGAGATAAGGAATGCCCCTTCAGTCAGAGGCGTAACCAGTTCTGGCAGAGTGTGGAGGAAGGTGCCGGAAAGCGATGCTCGGAGTGAGGCGGAGATAAGGAATGCCCCTTCAGTCAGAGGCGTAACCAATTCTGGCAGAGTGTGGAGGAAGGTGCCGGAAAGCGATGCTCGGAGTGAGGCGGAGATAAGGAATGCCCCTTCAGTCAGAGGCGTAACCAATCCTGGCAGAGTGTGGAGGAAGGTGCCGGAAAGCGATGCTCGGAGTGAGGCGGAGATAAGGAATGCCCCTTCAGTCAGAGGCGTAACCAGTTCTGGCAGAGTGTGGAGGAAGATGCCGGAAAGCGATGCTCGGAGTGAGGCGGAGATAAGGAATGCCCCTTCAGTCAGAGGCGTAACCAGTTCTGGCAGAGTGTGGAGGAAGGTGCCGGAAAGCGATGCTCGGAGTGAGGCGGAGATAAGGAATGCCCCTTCAGTCAGAGGCGTAACCAGTTCTGGCAGAGTTTGGAGGAAGGTGCCGGAAAGCGATGCTCGGAGTGAGGCGGAGATAAGGAATGCCCCTTCAGTCAGAGGCGTAACCAATTCTGGCAGAGTGAGGAGGAAGGTGCCGGAAAACAATGCTCGGAGTGTGCACCTGTTTGTCAGTCTTGGGAGACTGTAATTGGCACTGCGGGCAGTTGAGGTTGCGCTAGCTGCAGCGTCTGTTTTGTGGTTGAAAAAGCCAGAGCGGGAGTGGAATTTAATGCCTCCCTGTATGTAGCATGCTGGGCGTTAGGGTGGTAAGCAAAGGGACCTCAGTTCGAATCCGGTTCGGCTCGCCTTTCTCTTCAAATGTTATGGTCTGTGTACACTGTCATGTGACGTTGTCCCTCACAATGGCTTCCCATTTCAGAACGTATTAAGTATAAAGTCGCTTGTATGTGTTTCAGTGCTATAGATGGTTTTGGTCCTGCTTACCTCTCTGAACTGCTGCATGTCTACACTACGTCTTGTACACTACGCTCTTCTTCTGACACCCGCATGCTGAAAATCCAACAATACAAACGCAAGACTCATGGCTTTCGCACCTCTTGCTTTGGAACCCACATTTGGAATTCACTCCCACAAGACCTTAGACACTGCTCAACCCTGTCAGAACCAAACTGAAAACCCTTCTCTTCTCACAGTATTTCCATCCTAACTGATATCAGTACCCATTTCTGCTACAGTCATTGTGTGTGTTTGTAGTGCGGTTTTGTTTTTTTGTATAATATTTTATGTAAATTGTTTTGGTAGGACTATGCTCTACATGGGTATAGAATGTCATATTTAGATTAATATGTATCATGTGAGCGCTCAGGGCGTTGATGAGCGCATGATAAATGTACATTATTATTATTATTAACGAAACATTGAAATGGCTCTCATCGCTGCCCATCTTAATGCAGGAGTCATTCTGGTGGTGACAGTGTAGCGATAGGTTATAATCTCCCTCTACCCCCACCTCCATAGCCCTTCCCCCCTTCTCCCCGTCCCAAAATAATCAAAATAATAAGCCTTGATTTCTGTGGACGCCAAGCACCATGTTTACTTACAGCTCTGTCGCGCACAAGCGACAGGCGTTCGGCGATGCAAATGAACCGTGACAGACAACCACACACTTCTGTTCTAAGCCCTGTCTCATCGCCGTAATTGCCCCAAATATCACGCGTGGGCGTGACATAAGAGGACATTAAGCCCGGCCACATCATTATTGCTGTAGCATATCTAATTCTGGTCAACTGGTGAGCCCTAAACTCTTTTCATAGCCGTGTCTGTCACCTCTTTAGGCAATCCAGCGACGGCTTTTACCGTAACTGTCAAGCTGCAGGTTGAGACCGTAATAGGCCGCACTGTCTTCATGGATGGTGGTGGCACCGTGGTCGACAATGAAGCCCTACCCTGACTGGTCTTTGGTGATTGAACGATCAGCTGTACACTATGAGATCTTGTGGTTTGGTGTATGAAAGATATATTGATATTGATTGATGTTTTCGTAAGATATATGTATATACTACATATGATCCAGAAAACTTCATGTGAAGTGCAAGAGTAGTACAATGAGCAGCAAACAAGAACAATTCAGGCTCCTTGTTTTTAGTTTGGGAGCCAAAGACTTCGCCCATGAAACCGCACCTAACACTGCAGAACTGTGGACTCCTTGAATCCCTGTGGATTAACCTCAGCCCCCCCCCCCGCCCCTCCCCCTTCCCAGCCCCACTTACCTCCTCTCCGCCCCAGCTTTTTTTTTTAGTATGCGTGACCTTGATTGCTTTCTTCTTTTTTTCTTCTTTTTTCTTTCTTGTGTATTATGCTTGTCTTGATTGCCAGAGTGGAAGATTCCGACAGTGACGTGAATTGATTCAGTCTAGCCGTCGCAGAAAAGCAAATTTTATCGACTTTTATTCAAGAGGCGACGTAGCTTATCAAGCTGTTATTTTTTATTTTTTTGAGACCCTCATAAAAAGCCTTGACTGCTGGTTATCTATTCGAATTTTCAAATAATCAGCCAAATACGCACACTGTTGCGAATATGACACAAGAAGCCAGTCAGACGGGGGCTCTTGTAGCCTGTGCTACTGGACCCTTCCAGACTGGGACCAGGCTAGTGCGTGTGGTGCATTTTGGTCACGTGCCAAGTCTTGACCAATGAGAAAATGTTACTGGCTGCAGCAGACACAGACTGGCAGGGACAGGAGGAAAGGTAAACGTGTTGTCTCCAAAAACAACTTGTTGCGTGTGTTTTAAAGACGGTATGTTTTATGCACAAATGTGTTTTACGAAGACAACTAACGCTTTTTGTGGAGAGAATGTACAAACAGAGCAACACTGAAGTCAAAGTAGAGACACTGATTTTGTTTTGATTCAGTATAAATGGCACTGACTGAACATTGCAGTGCATGTTTGCTGACCTGATTTCAGTATCAAGCTTTGATTTGCACATGAAAGTTGACTTCGTTTTTTTGGTTGGAAAAACAACGAATCGGCGGCAACGTTGCAGCATTACAAATTGTATTATTCAGCTGAGCCAAGGCGGCGACATCGGGAAGGCTAGTTCGCAGCATTTGTTGCTTTGGTCAAGATGGTGTTTGAATTTACCGCCACTAAACACTTCACGTCTGCAAAGTCTACTTTGGAGGTCCGATGGTAACCTGCACGATCGATACTGCAGCACCGTTCTGCGGCTTTTCGAGGTCGAACCAGTACGCAAAGGCCGCGCAACTTCAATCGGATTACAAAATAAAACAACAACAAAAACTAGGCGGCTGCCGGAGATTAATTGGTAATCTTTAACTCAGGAGAAATTTATTTAATGATCTCCCTGTAATGCGTGATGTATACAGATCTGTCGATAAGTAATAGGACACATAACACGGTATTTAACTTGTAGATCTAGCCTTAAAACTTTTTTTAAACATTTTTATTCATTTTTTTTATTTTTATTTTTTTGGATCGATCTTTCGTTGGTAAGAACAAGTAGGCCTAGATAATTGGAATTTATTATAAACTTGGTAAAAACAAGACTGAGTTAGTGACTGAGTATGCATAGACTTGTGCTTTTGCTGAAAAACTGTTTTTCCCGGAGTGTGAATACTAAATTCATTGGAAGCGATTTCAATGAGTTGCCATGTGCTACAATGCATCCAATAGGGAAGGTGTGTGTGTGTGTGTGTGTGTGTGTGTGTGCAAATGTTAGGATGCTAAGTTAAAGTCCCTTTCAATTAATAAATTAACTTTTGTTTGACCCCCCCCCCCCCTTATATATATTCACTCCCACATATCTCTATATATATTCTTTTTAGGGGATGGAGGAGCACTACCTCCGTATGTGTCTCACTGCCCAGAAATCTGTGAATGAACTCTGACAATTTAGACTCGGTTTTAAGTTGTGTTTTGTGTAAAATCTTACATTGCAGTCAGATGGCCCATTTTGGTCTTGTTAACAATGGGACAAGTCTTTGACTTAACTCTTATGGCCCGAAACAAGGAGCCAGTTGGTGAGTTTTGTCAAGTGTAGTGACAGGTCATGAACATGCAGCCTGATGTAAAAACTATGATGTAGTATTGGTGATGGCCTTCTTTGAAACTGAAAAAAATTATTGTCCAGTTTGCCAATCATGTATGCAACACAGTCCCAGTGCAGTGACACACAAACATGTTGAACAGACTTCTTCAGTAGCTGCAAGATTGTATGCTATTTTTAAGTTTCAGTATGCACAACAGCTGTGCCATCAATGAGTTCTTGGAACTGTGCTTACTACTAGTACTGATATTAGTGCACTGCACACTGAAACAACAGGTCATGCAGTGCTTACAACTTACCTTCAGTTGCTGTTTTGCGGTATGCGAGGATGAAGTAAATTCAATAGCTTAATGGTCAACCAAAGACAGACTGTGTGTTTACTGTTGACAGACCACTGAGCTGGTTTGCAGTTAGCTAAACTGACTAAACATTACACTTTACAGGTTTTTTACTTTCACAAACACTTTTCTCTTATGGGAAACATGGCTCATAGATTTTTACCATTCTTGCCTTTCCAACTTTAATTGTGTTTGCAATGTCAGTGTTGTGTAACTAATGTATGTAACTAACCTCTGTCCCTCTACCTGGTGTATCATGTAAAGATGCAGAGAGGTCGAACAAAACGCTGTCAAGTACCAATCAGAGCAAGACGGCGCCAGAGTGATGCCAAATGGAGAGCTAGTGTAGCCAGCTGCTACGAAACTCTTAAATTCGTCATCCCTAATGGAAAAGTGTTGCCAAAACGAAAAGCATCAAAGGTAATTGTATTTCAGTACACTGATTGGTTTCCGTTTTTGTTTGCTTGTGTTTTTTGGGTGGGGGTGGGGGAGTGGGTAACAAGAACACATTACAGGATTAGACTAAAGCATAGAAACCTGCAGAGCAGCCACTTTACATTATTATTATGTCTCCTTGTACAACTTTGCAAATGTACCGATGCACACTTTGGGATCTATTCCCAACACGAGGGGGGGGGGGGGGATTTTACTGCATTTAGAAAAGCATTCAGTGCAGTGATAGTACTGGAATAATTAAGTGATCACAGACTTTTTTTTTTTTTTTGTAAATTAGTTTTACAGGGTTTGCATTAACTGGTAATTTCTGGTATTTATCAGGTAAGATCAGCATATACTGGGGGGGGGGGGGGGGGGGGGGGGGTGATCAGCAGTCAGACATATTGGTTGTGATTTTGTTAAAACAGTTCTCAAAATGAGGCAAGAAAAGCAGCACAGTGCCAGAATGTGTATGGCGCATGCATATGTGTGTGTGTATGTTCTAGACATGGAAGGGAGCTGGATGTTTGCTGGTACAGCTCTGGTAATAGCATGGATGGCTTTGCATCTGAATGGTTGCACTGGTTTGAAAAAATTCTGGCTCGATAACTGTCCTAGTATTTCAGGTAGTATGCTTTGGGTCATGTAAATCAATTAGGCACAGGTAGTTGTTGAGTATTGAAGGTTCCCTTGATAATGTAATGTGAGGTGTTATTTTTTGTCTTGTTTTCAGTCCCTGATATTGCAAGAGACAGAGAAGCATATCGGCAACTTGGAGAGAGCTATATCAAGGCTGCTGAACATTGAAGGTAAAAAATGATGCCTTGATTTCTCTGAGTTGCTTGTGCAGTAGTGGTTTGTAGAAAGGTGTTACTAATTATGCCAGTGGCCCTTGGCCTCAGTATTAATCAAGTAGTGATCGTGTGCATGGTTACAAAAAACCCACCCCCACAAAAATGCAAGCTGCTGTGGTTTCAGGCCTAATTCCAAGGCCTCTGGATGCAAAACCTATTGACAAAACAGAAGTGACATTTTATTTGTGTAGCTAATGCACTTTGAAAAACTAAAGGTTAACGCTCGTTCCTGAAATTTTGAAAGCCCAAACCCATGGATGCTTGACGGATCAAACAACAGCATCAACAACAAAAAGACAAAAAACACTTGAATATGACTGAAATACTTCTGAGAAAGCTACTGCATGTCTTTATAGCAGTCTCGCAAGATTTTCCAACTGTGAGAACTAACCCCATAATTACAGTCTGCATTTATTTTTGTTGCTTAATTTTATAAAGTGCTGTTGTCAGCCCAGGACCAGGGACAGGGAGTTCTGTGGAGGAAGGGAGATACCTGGTCCCCTGCCACGCTTGATGATCTGCAGAACGACTTTGCTGCGCAGCAAAGAGAAATCTTTCATCAGTAAGATTTTTTCTACCTGTAGTTCTCTGTTTACCCCTTACTTGTATGAGATGTTAAATGAACTGGCTGACCCCTAAGCACATGCAGCTAAGTTTACTTTCAATTAAACATAAAACTGACCTGGGGTGTGACAGTAAGCTGTTCACTGGGGTTGGCAATAACTGGTCCTGTGTTGTGCGTACTGGTTTACTTGGTGGCAGTTTAGATATATATATATCTTTTTAGAAAGGAACAAATTTGGAGCACATGTTCTTTGCTGTTACCATTTAGAGCATCACCGATCAGTCAACTATATAATAATAGATTATTGCATCCCATCTTGTAAGAGTCCACAGCACTCACAAGGGCCTATGGATACGCTCATTTTATCACAGACTCACATACACTACAAATTCATGCATTACTGGTGATGGGTTGGTAGAATGAGAAGAAAGAAAACAACAAATCGATATGCAGAAGAGAAAAGGTGAGTTTTCAGATTTGACTTAAAAGAAGGGGGTGAAGAAGAATGCCTGACAGAGAGGAAGAGAGTTCTGAATCACAGGTCCAATGTGTTGAAAGGATCTCTCTCCCAGGGCCCTCGTGTCCATCCTAGGATTACAGTGCGATTATTTCTGTCACACTGTCAACCTTCAGGTTCTTAGGCTCTTCTGAATGTGCATGAGCTGGTGAACAGTTGATCATATGCACTATCCCAAACTTGTCAGAAATGCTTGATGCAAATCAGAATATTATGATATTTTTCTTTTACATAAAACATGGCATGGCAGTTGTTTTTTACTTGAAAATCTCCAGGCACTGACATAGCATTTTTGGTACTGGGTCATCTCAAAGGAAGCAGTGTTTCGAGATGATCATTTCACTTTTACATGAAATGTGACTTAACATTATTGGCGTTAGGTCATCTCAAGGGCGACGGTGCTACAACATGCTTCACGACATCCAGGAGGAGATCCTCAGCCTCAGTGTTGACCACCGCAATATGGCCTTCCTGCCGCTCAACATCAACGACAACACCAAGAACACAAGGGACGTGGCTACCTGCACCACCAGAAGACACAAGGTTGGAGATTTTGAGTTTAAATGTTGCAACCTTTTGTGCAAATTCTTTTGATCGTTGAATCATGAGTGAGTGTTGAGGAAAGTTTGCAAACTGTCTTAGTAACTATGACTCTATACCCCGGAAGGGAGGCCGGGGATGTCTGATGTACTTATCCTCCTGTCTGGAATCTCAGGGCTGTCATTTGAATCCCCTTTCCTATCTCCACTCTTGTCTTTTCTGACTAGTCTTGCTCTTTCTGTCTTGTAATTTTTCTGCTAATGGTCCATTCACCTGACTTTTTTCCAGAAAACTCTCAAATATTTTTCATTAAGGGTTAGGCTTTGTTGTATGGCTCTTGTTGAGCAGATAGGAGATGATAGGTGGTATGTGCAGCTTACTGCTATATGGGACTGGTGTTTGCCATTATGCATTTATATAAAAAAAACATTTTTTTATATATTGTGTCTGTCCATTCTTTTTTATATTTTTCTTTAACCTGGTATCGATAAATTAGATGGAATAGTTGACTATACCAGCATGTCCTAGTCGTATGTGCTCTTTTAACAGGGGTAATATTGAAGGGACTAACTCTTTGAAAATTTTGTCTGATGTTTGTGGATGTATGTTTTATGTTTGCAAAGTGATTGGTTTTGTAGATTGACTTGACAGAGGGTTGATGTGAGAAGAGTTTAGAAATGTGTATTTGCTTATGACCTGAGTTTGACTGTCCTGAGGTGACCCTGTGTGGTTGACAGGACATTAAGATCCAATTACTACTACTTCTGACTCTTAATCTTAGCCATGGTTTTCATAGAAATGAGTGACAGTTTTTTGTTTGTTTGTTTGTGTTTTTTTTGTTGTTGTTTTCTGGAGAGAAAAAAAAGAGGATGAGAAAAAAGAAACTGTCCAGGAATATTGGTGTATGTGAAGTGTGCATGTGACAGTTTTGTTGCTGTTTATTTTCTTCGGGGGGGGGGGGGGTGAGGATGAGGAAAAAGATTTTAAGGAATTGTGATCAATCTTATGTGCACACCTAGAAAGAACTGCTGACATCAGCTGACTCTGAATGTAAACTCAAATTCTTCTGTGCACTTGCAAGCACCTAAACTACACAGGTTGCCAAGATGAGCTTTTTTGTTTTGTGACGTAATCAGTTGCATTAATTTTGTTTTTATATGATGATAACTGACTTTTGTTCAGTTCTGCTAATCTGTGGACTTCATCTGGTTTCATAATAATTGGTTTGATATGTTTTGTTTAACACATATTCTTGGTTGCTATGGGTGTGCAATATTTAGAGTCTCTGCATAGTCATTGAGGTTGCTATGTTTTGTAGATTAGAAGGGGTTGGGTAGCTCTAGAATCTGTAGCAGTTTATGGAAATGATGGCATTGTGTCAGGAATCACACCAGTTGCAAACTTTCTTGTAACTTGAAATGTTTACAACGCCAAATGCTCTATGGTGTGGCACTGCACATATCTACATAGTTTTGAAATGGTGCATTCAGATGAGAAGGGTGAAGGCCCAAGTTTTTTGCACGGCCTATACAACCTTGCTAAACATGAGAATTCTGGGGTAGCGTTAGGTCTCTTTTGTTTACCTATCAATATGTGCAGATATCGAAAGCCCGTTGTCGCTTCGAAACAGAGAGAGCCAGCCAGAGAATCCTGTCGGCCTACTCCACCGGTGACATCATCAACGCTGTCATTCCCTCAGCAGCCACCGCCCCCAGCGACAGCGATCAGCTTCAGGCCGTTCCCACCATCCCTGTAACGACACACACATCCGTGATGACCGAGTCGTCTGTGTCTATCTCCAACGACTCCAGCGCAGGCTCGACCATCAGGCTGCAAAAGCTGGGCAACATTTTCGTGTCCACTGAACACACTACATACCTGAGGGATTCCGGGTCTGGCAGTGAGGAGCTACCCTTTCACAGCCTGTCTGGGTTGGAGAGAGTGGTAGTGAAACGTCAGCACGAAAGTGAACACTTGCAAAGTGTGCAAGAGGTAGATCAGTGGCAAGGAGTGTTCGTTTGCATTTTCTAGTTTATAGCCTTGCATGCTTCAGGGCATCAGCTGGGTTGTTTGAGTTGGGTATTTTTGCAGAGGTATCAGAAAATGGAAACTATCTTTGCAGAGGTATCAGAAAATGGAAACTATCATTTTTTTATAGTGCAAAACTAGGGGGTAAATTGAAATGTAGCTTTACTATTCAGTAAGTTTTAATTGGGGGCAGTGCTCAGCGTGAGCAGAATTTGCATTTTGAAAAAGGTGAAACAGCATGCAACCATCATTTTATATTTCTGCCAGCATGAACATTTCACTGAAAGCAAGGACAAGTTAAAACTGCCTTTGAATCAGTTTTGTTAAAAGTCAGTCAGTCTAGTGAGCAGTGCTAGGAAAATACATCTGCACATACAGGCTTTTTCCACCCTGCTCTTTTCTGAAACCCCATCACCAAAACGTATTCAAGCAACCCAGCATGCCCAAGTTGTGTTACTGGTATGCGTGGTTATGTGCTGTGCAAAAGAAATGTGTTAATTTATGTTTTCTTGTTTATATTTTTTTGCATGCTTTAGTTATATGTTCATTTACATTTTCTGGTACCTACTTTCACGTGGTTTGCTTTAGCAGTGGCTCCACCAGCTCTTACTTTCAGCCATCATTATGATGGATGTTCAAAGTTTGTTGCTGTGCATTCATGACACACGTCTGTGCAAAAGTACCAACATGTGGCCTGGAATTCTTGAAGAAGTAAAAAAAAAGAAAAAAAAAGGTAAAATTAATAAGCAACCAGCTGAATGGTGTTTATTTATTTATTTTTATCACGGAATAACTTGATCTGTTGTAAACTGCTGTCGTCGGTGCTGAAAGGATCAGCACACTGTCTTCTTTTACCAGCGAAAGGTCAGAATTAGCGGGTGCAGAATCTCATCCAGCTGTAACAGGAACCATATTATAAATATATATATATATTAAAAGAGCACAACCCACCCTTCCCTACCAGATTCAGGTCAATTGTGGTGAAGGACTTTACAAGATTTTCTTGCAGGTCTTTTTTTGCCCTGTCAGACAAATGATTTCTGGTAACAGAACCACTGTGTGGCAATGTTACTTGATTCTCTTTCATTTGTGTTCATATGCTGCATGCTATTTTAGAGTGTTTATACTTTATGGGAGTGGTTTATGGCCAGCATTTCTTATTATTCATGGTCTGCATGCTGTGGTAGAGTGTTCCTATTTTCTGATACACGTTGATCGCCAGTCTTTTGTGGCAGTGTTCTATACTGACTTTTTGTTTGCATTCCTTGTGTGCATGCTATAATAGTGTTCATTTCCACTTTCTAGTAGGCTACCTGCCCATTTCCAGTATGCTACAGTGTTCATTTACATTTCAGCATGTTGTATAGGTTGAGTGTTGACCATTTTTGGGGGTTCTTGGTCTGCATGCTTTGGTATTTGGTTTGTTCATATGTGACCCTGCCTCCTGAAATCAGTCACATTGATATGTTTTGTCATTAATTTTGTGGATATTTATATCACAGTAGAAAGTCAATTCTATTTAGAAATTTCTTTTATATACTTTTTAGTCATTATGCTGCTGTATAGAGTTTCAGTTTACATTATTTAGTTTGTGTTCATTGCATGTGATGGTAATGTTCATTTACTCTCTTTTTCTTTTCTTTTTTCCCATCATGGTCTGAATGCTGAAGAAGATGCTGTTGTAGTTGTTTTATTATGATCTGGCTTTTCTTTTCTTTTTTAGTACTAATTGTTCATCAGTATGCTATGGCAGAGTATTCATTTATATTTGCATGTTTATGTTGTTGGACCGCATAGTTTGGTTGTAATCCTGAGTGAATGTGTCACGCTGGAATTCTCTCCCTTTTAACATTCATCATATTCAGTCCTGTTCCTTCAAAACTGTTTTAACCCCTTCACTGCCACAGCCTGTACAATTTCCTGGTTGACAAGTGCGCCCACACATGCCTGCAAACAGTATAAATATATTCTGGTCCTATAACAAATCTACTGTTGAAATTGTGTGTTTTGATGGAAATCCTTTCACATGCTAATGCAAAAGAAAAGGAAATGGGGGGGTGGGGGGGGGGGGCGGGCAGTGAAAGGGTTAAAGACACCTTTACAAACAAAACTACAGCAAATTATTTCAAATTCTGTCTTCTTTAATCATGGGCAATCTTGAGGGGTGTAAGAGATCACAGTGTTTAGAAATCAACAGTCAAGTTTGGGGCTTTGAATTCTGACCGGAGACTAAGTTCTGTCTTATGCGACCCATTCTAGAGATGCTGTGTGTGTTTATGTGTATGTGTGTAGCGGGATCTGCCGTGTCGTGTTCTTTATCATCTCTTTAGATTTGTTTACTTTGGGCACAGGAGCGCCAACTTGATTCTGACTGATTGTGTACTTGCTCATGTCTGGATACTCAGATGGATTTTTGTCATCTTCATTTCCACTTCTTAATATCACGTTTGACTTGTTTTCAGAACAAGTGGTCGTCATTAAACCCTGTTTTTGGCTTGTTTGTTTTTAAATTCTAAAATGTGTATGCTACTTGGTCATGCATCATGCCGCTTCGGGAAGTTGGCAGATACACAGCCAATGTTTGACTGAAGCTTTGGGTTGTTATTGCATGGTCATTTTGTTTTGTTACACACACACAAAATGCTACCACTACCAGTTAGTATTTCAGACAGCAACTGTGTCATTAGAAATGTGTTTGCTGTATGATTTAAGCCATGTGTCATTAGAAACATATTTGCTGTATGATTTAACATGATTCAGACATTTTCTGCTTGGTTTGACTTTTTCTTCAGCTAATTGATAAATACTGGATTATTATTGCATGACATGCAAAGTAAGCTATTGATTAGTATTGTAGAGAGAATAATATATATGTGACCAGGCTGAAAACATTTGCTGTATGATTTATGCATAGCCAAGAGTACAGAATTGCTTTAGCTTGGATGCAGATTTGCATGGACAAAGATAATATACATATCTTTTTTGATTTGCATGGAAGAGATTTTATTTTTAATCAAAAACATGTGAGAATATGACTTATAGAAATATATTAAAGTTATTTTGGAGCCTTCATTCATTTTTGTTCTGAATTCATTTTAACTTTTTCTCACACGCACACTTATTAACCTCACCCTTCTCTCTTTCTCTGTCTCTGTCTCTTTCTGTCTCTCTCTCTCTCTCTCTCAAATTATGGGTGCTTAAATGTGTGTGCAGGCACAAAATTATCATCACAGACCCATATTTGGACACAGTCTAAATTAGCCTGTTTATGTAAAGATGAGGGTGACTATTGCCTGAAGTAAAAGAAATTCAGAGAGAGCCAATAACACAACCATTATCCACCTGGTGCAAGGTTCCAGTGATGACACCACACAAAGTCTATGGCATCGCGCGGCACGACGTGATGATGTCACAAGAGTGTGAGGTGCCGGAGGTGAACCAAGGTCTTCACCACCAGTGCGTGCCAGCCACCAACGGTGGCAGCGTGATCAAGAGAGAAACTGCAGGCGGGGACCAAGTCATACCCAATCTTTTCCACATTTGCAAAAAGGTAGGTGAGCTAACACCACAAGTGGTTGGGCACCTGTGGAGTATAGAAGTGCTTCAGACTTCTTTTTGTGTGTGTGTGTGTGTGTGTGCAGGCTGGATGGACTGGTAGGGTGATGAACTGTTAGGGATGTGCAGCCCAGGATGGCTACCTTGGTTTTCACACAGCTTCTGGGCTCTGTGATTGACGGTTTGAGTTCAGTGTTTTACATCCACAGAGACTGTACAGACTATTAGGGACGGGGAGTCCAGGGTGGCCACGTCGACTTTAACACAGCTCCTGAGGTTGACAGGATGTTAAAATCCAGTTTGTAACCATCTCCAATATTTCCATGTGCTGCCTATGGTGTCTTGCTAGACTTGATCTGAAAGTTGTTTAGCACTTTAACCTTCACAGTAAACAATGTGGATGTAAGTTGTATTTAGGTGTTGTTAACTTCCAGTTGTTTGAATTTCTGCATGAATATTCTCGATACAGTTATTTTAGACAGTCAAGTCTGTCATCTTGATAGGTAAAGAAATAAAATGAAAAACTTGACCACCCTTGATCCAGTACCATGGGAGAAAAAGGCTTGTAGTGCCAAGTTGCTGGAGATTACAATGATCACTAGCATTTTGTGTTGCTTTGTATGTTTGGCATTCCTCTATATATATATATACAACTTACAATCATGTTTTGTGTAAATATGTGCTCAGCGTCATATATTACCGCATGCTTTTTTTTTCTTTCTTTTTTTTCTTCTTTTTTAATTTAAAAAAAAAAATTGCAGCTTGATTTCAGTGAATCAGTGCCAGAGCTCTTGTTTGAAAACAATACAAATATGCACATAACGGACAGCCCATCTTGCTTTTCCTCTGTGGTCACTTCCGCCAATACGGTGTTCACCCCTCTCAAGTCTGTCACACAGACCATAGGTATGTATACATAGATACACTGCAGACAAAAACGTTAGGGTACACCTGTATTTTCGTGGTCACCTCTGCCCAAGGGGTGTTTAGTCATTTAAAGTCCTTTGCACACACTGTGAGTGGATGACATGTGATTGTGGACATATTTCTCAGGTCATTTGTCCACTTTTTTTATGTCACTGTGAAATATCTGATTTTAAATTTGAATAAAAAAGTTTTATCTTTTTAAATGTTAAAGTGTCTGGGCATTGAACTAAAAAACAACAAAATCAACAACAACAAATACCTAACAAAATAGGAAAGATACTAGACATTATTACAGTTTTCCCAAATGCTTATTCCTTGTTTCACTTTTACTGTTGTTTCAAAGGCCTTACACCTGTGAAGTCTGCGACAGTGACGTTGAATGGTGGGCAGAGCTTCACACCAGTCAAAACATCATCAGAGCCATACATGTCAGACACTGCTCTCTTCTCTCCCAACTCCGCCTGGACCCTGGGCAGTGCCTTGGATGCCCGGGTGCCTCAGGTAATAATAATAATGGACATGTCACTTCAAGAATTGTGCAACTGCAGGAACAAAAGATGTTTTTCAATCCTAGGAAGATTTTTTTTAAAACTGAGTGCATTGTGCATGTTCTGAGCTGTGACCCTTTAACCTTTTTCATCTGTCCTTTCTCTTTTCTGATTGGACAGGATCTTTATGGCCCTAATTATCCGAAGTGTTAAAACCTGATCGCTGGGCCCGCCATATCCTCTTTCCTGCAGTGTCGCTGCAGAAGCAGGTCGTTTAGTTTGAGCTGCTGCCTGGACACCAGTGTATCGGATTCAGGGGAGAGCCTACACTGTTCCCTGGTTGGTGTAAATAAAAGTTACGTTATAGCAACCTCTGACTTGTGACTCTTCAGTCATGCTTCCAACCTGCTTCCTTCACTCCCACCCTTTTTCCCTACATACATATCTTTTTCTGCATTGTGTATGTACACTCTAGCTAGTAATGCAGTTTTTGAAGACTTCGCATCTGTAATGCAGACTGTGATGCAGTTTTTGAAGACTTCGCATCTGTAATGCAGACTGTGATGCAGTTTTTGAAGACTTCGCATCTGTAATGCAGACTGTGATGCAGTTTTTGAAGACTTCGCATCTGTAATGCAGACTGTAATGCAGTTTTTGAAGACTTCGCATCTGTAATGCAGACTGTGATGCAGTTTTTGAAGACTTCGCATCTGTAATGCAGACTGTGATGCAGTTTTTGAAGACTTCGCATCTGTAATGCAGACTGTAATGCAGTTTTTGAAGACTTTGCATCACCTCGAGAATTATGCAACTGCCAATAATGACAACAATGAAAAGCTGTTTGAAACCATGGTTACAGTGCATGACAGCCCTCAGCCGCCCCCCCCCCCCCCCCCCCCCCCCATCCTCCATGACCCCCGTTCTTTTGCAACTCCTCCCCCCCCCCCCCCCCCCCCGTTCCTTTCTTTTTCCTCTCACATGTGCTTTGCTGGCTAGCCTGTGGATTATTGAAATCCGTACAATGCTCTTCAGTTGCTTGGTTAATGTGTTTAGGGATGTGTGGCTGCTTGACACTTCTTTATGTGTTTGTTTTCATTTTGCCAAGGCTGGTGTGAGCGACGTTGAGGCGTTGACTGACATGGAAGACGACCACAATCTGCTGTGCATGGAGAGCTTTGACCTGACTGATGTCACGGACCCGCCTCTGAATGAAAGGTTTGCATATTTGTTGTGAAATTATCGCTTTTGTGTTTGTTTCTTTGTTTTTGTAGGGCCTACCTGTATACATTGATTTTTTTTTATATCAGCAAGTGTTCCGCAGGCACACAGATTCCTCAAGTTCAAACCGTGTTGACAAAACGTATTGAAGTTGCTGCTCTAGGCCACAAGATGTGACAGTTTATTAACTGTTTCTTGCAAAGCTACATGTTACTTATATTTCTCTTTACTAAAGTTAATTTAACAATTTCTTTTAGTACATTACTTGAAGCTTTATAACTTACATAAGCCTTGGACAATTTGATCACATATGTGACCCTCATTGAAAACATTTTGGGGCTGGTCCTCCATGACACAGTCGGATTGGAGCACACTCCAAACTGGCTGTGCAGCGCCAAAAAAAAGAAGATTTTTTTATTTATATGAATAACGTTGAGCACCTCATCTCAAGATGAACCTCGAGTGCTTCACAATGGCAGCTTTAGTGCTATTCTCTGCTTCTGAGCAGACCCACTGCACTCTAGTCATATGCGACTGAAGGAGTGACTTTAGCTTTACACAGTCAGAGCCTCCACTAGACCAGCATATGCCGTTTTTTACTGGTAAATGTTTCCCCTGTACCGGTCAAAATTATAGTCACTGGTACCAAGTACCTGCTGAAACTGAGCATTTTGTGCGACTTGCTAGAGATCATACTGTGTACCCTGGGTCCTGAAGCAAGTGGAAACTCCTGCTAAACAAGATCACTTCCGATGATGTTCAGCAAGTGCAACAGTGAACGCGAAAACTGTCACTGCCATTGGCAACAAAACTGAATTTGATTATAGTCTGTAAAGGGTGAGTCGTCAGTACACGACAATTGTTTTTCCCACATCAGCACTGAAGAACGTGCACGTCTTTACTCGGAAACTAGATCTAGATCAAACGTCAGTGGCACCTACACATGCTGAAAAACATTGATAAAAGTAACTTTTTCAACAGAAAGACTGTACCGGTTGACTGAGGGTTGGTACCGGAATATTTCTTTGTTGCCGGTACCATGTACCAGTAGTCTCAACAGTCCAGTGGAGGCTCTGACAGTGCATTTTGAATATCTGCCAAAGTGGTTACCATGCTGTTTAGTTGTTACATGGCTGGTGCCATGTGAAACTGCTGCCATCTTAGTCCAGGTTTTGTATACACTGTACAACTGTGCATAGTTTACAGTGTCACTTTTTAAATCCACATTTGTAGGGTGCATGTGTATTTAGCTGTAACCTGCCACCTGCACTTTTGGCAGAATGACTGATCTTCTACTTGCTGTTGCTGTTGCTAAGAGTAACACAACACAGTGAATGGATTCCTAATTTTAGGTCAAATTCCATTGAATCCAGAATTTTGTTATCTGTTTATGTTACCCTCCTTGTCCTTTTTTTTTTTTTTAGTGGGCTTTCGTTGTTTCTTTTTATTTTTGTTTTGTGTTTTCTTATTCTGTGATTTGAGATGGGGAACACCCATTCTTGAAGGTGTCCTTCACCTTGATGGATTTTGCTGATAGGTACCTTCTGTTGCATTCAGGGTAATACTTGTTATAGGCAACCAGTCTCTGTTGTGTGCCAGGCTGTATGTGTGATGTTGCTGCGCATCATTAACTCCTTATTGATTCTGTCTGCAGGACGCCGCAGAAACTGCCCAGTTCTGATTCCGCACAAGCCAAACATGTTTGCAAGAAAAGAGCCAGCTGCACAAAAAGGTGGTAAAGCTTGTGTGTGTGTGTGCACGAGGGTGCGAGCATGTGTGTGTGTGCAAGTGTGCATTTATGCATGTTATTTGTGCATGCAAGGAGGAGTGAAGGATAGAGTGAACTGTGTAATTGCATTGTTAAATTAGGTTGTGTAATGTTTAGTGTTTTGAACCTCCCACATACATGCATTGTAGAGGGATTTGACACATTAGAAATGCATTTATGATTATTATTATAGTGGGGGTGTTTAGTGCATTTATCTTTTGGCATAAAACTAAAAGCTTTCTGGGATCTTTTGATCATCACATCATTTTATTTACAAAACTAAGGGTTTTTTTGCACTTGGATTCATGGACGTTTTTGTTTGTTTCTGCGATTAGTTTCACTTGCATTCTCAGCACCACCCAAAGCTTTTAAAGAAACAGTGATAGCCTGAAAATGTGTGTTCATTTCAGTCTGTTACTTACAGTTCAAATGCCACAGGGAATGAAGAATGGTTGGAGTAAATTCTTACTTGTTAATAGGCAGGTGTTGCAATGCTAACCTGTTTACGTACTTGAAGATTGTAGGTTCGGTAGCAGTGGTAGTAAAAGCTTGCCTTTTTTACACCCAGTCAACCAGACTGTAGGTTTGGATGGTAGGGTGCATGTTGGACATTTTGAACTAGAAGAGCATCATTAAAAACTATAACTTTTTAATTTTATTTTATGCAGTCATTCAGGAAGGAAGGATGGCAAAAACAAGAGTTCGTCTAAACGGCCAAGACCAAAATGCCGAAAGCGTCTCGAAGGGTGAGTCATGTGAATTTGCAGTGAGCTTGATACACATGTATCTAAAGTACATACCCACAGTACTGGTTCACCTAATCATGATCAGAGTTTAGCTGTAGTTATCCTTTTATGTGTGTGGGTATGAGGTAGGGGTGTTCCGAATACCATGACTAATGGTCGCACTGTTCACAACTTTTTCATGTGCTGTGACTTGATGCATGGGCGCTGCCATATTTGGCTGTGGTTGACTGAATTTAGCAGTGTTGTACCGAGTTGTTTCAAGCTTTGTTGCTAGACTGTTTTTACCAAGATATTGCCCATGAAGCCAGAAGGAAGACTTGCCCACATTCTTTATTTAGTATTAAGGGTCAGGAAGCTTGTGAATATCTTTTATCACTTTTTTGAACACGATTGATTGTACTATGCAGATGGACAGGACAATGATCATGCCAAATATTTTTGAAACTGATGTGGTCTTTAAAAGGTAGCAAGAGTGGTTCATGGAAACCAGTCAGACAATCACTGTAACCAGTCAGATAAATTGCCATCTGTACGTACTGCTACGAGAGCTCTACTAGCAAATGCCCTGTTCCCTTTCCCATTTAGAACACACACACACACATGCTAAATACACACTTACTCTGAGCTGCATTTATTTGTTTTAATTTTTTTCAGAACTGGTCAAGCAAAATAACAGCCAGTACATCTGACCGATTACTGATTTTGTTTCTGGTATATGCTGATCTTAACCATTAAAATACCAGAAATTACCAGTTACTGCGAATGACCCCTGACAGGATTTATATCAGTTTGTGCTCTGATCTGTTGTACAGGCTGTTTGAGAAGTCTGGGGAGAAGAGCGAAGGAATGAGCGGAGTTCCTGTCATTGCTGGTCTCTTTGGTGGAAATGCTGAGTGTTCAGACTTTGACGGGTAACTGTTCATCTTTCACCTTAGTTTTTGCTCACTGCACTACTTGGACATCATGTTGTTGTTTTTTCACAGTCAATAACACTGACAGATTGGTGAATTTCTGTCAGAACTGATGTGTTAGAATGTGATAAACATGCCATGGGGGGAAAAGCAAAAGAAAAAAAAAGAAAAGCACAGGATGTTGACATTGTTCAAACTTTGCATTCACAGGATCCGCACAGAGTATTATATTTTCATTGTTCGTGCTTATTTTTGTGACCTTTAGTGGCTTTACTGAACCTGAAGATCACAGAAACCTTCAGGTTGATTTTGCTGACTCTTAGTCTTAAAATTATATGGAAAAGAACTTGTTGATGAGAAACTAACTGCCATTGTCTTGAGAGGTTTCTCCTTTCAATGATGATGCTGTGGAGTGAATGCCCTCAGATGTCAGGCTGACGTATTAGGACAAAATCCATGCAACCATTATCCTGATGCTTAAAGTAAAAGTCCAAGGTTTTTAAGTATGCAAAATGACCATCAAAATGACTGACAAATGAGTCACTAGTTTCAGATTTAATGAAATAAAAAATGTAAAAAAAATGTTTAATTGGGTTTTTAATCAATTTTATTTTCTGTAGGCTTTCCCGGAAGTGACGTCAGTCTGGGGAGTCAGTGCGGTTGCCATGTTAGATTCTTCAGTAAACTGTGTATGCGTGTGGTCGACAAAAAAGTTAACTATGCTTGCCTGCTGTGTTGCCGCGAACTGTAACAATTCGCAGACAACCCCAGGTATAACAATGCACAAGCTCCCACGCAATCGACCCGCAGTTAGGCGAAAGTGGATTAAGTTTATACAATTCAAATGAGCTGACTTTCTTGCTGCACCGCATCATGCCCATTTGTGTAGCGAGCACTTCAGTGAGTGCAATTTTGCAAACCCCATGGAATACTGCATGTCGAAGCTGACACGATGTTCCGGTACTCTTTCAAAATCCTGCCTGACAGGCTCAAACTGATATGGCTGTATCCTTGTGGGTCTCTTGGGCAAAGTATGTTTCGTCTTTGGAGCTTGAGTTGGCCATTTTGCAGCAACTCCCCAGAGTGACGTAGTAGGCATATGGTCACGTGATTCGGGCGTCATGGTGATGCTTTCGGTACAACAGAAAATCCCTTTTTTTCGTGCATTTATAACCCTCAGATCACAGCTTCACCTACATCATCGTTCTCAGCAAGCTGTAACGGAAATCATGTCAAAAATCACCCCTAACCTTGGACTTGTCCTTTAAAAGCTATGCTGAACCGCAGTCAGTTCAGGCGTTTTCTCATCCTGTTTGCGTTATCACAGAAGTACTTTTAAAGACACAAGGAGCTGTTTGACATCATCGCTTTTTGTAATTAGGTCATTTTATTCTTTTTACCTTTTACATTTTACCTTCACATACTGTTTGATGCAATGCACCTGCACTTCTTAGTCTTAGAGCATGATACTTATTTTACTGCCTGTAGTCCCAAAGTTTTGTCTGAACATTACCTAATTCTTTTTACCTTTTTAGTTTTACCTTCACATACTGTCTGATGTAACACACCCACACTTCTTAGTCTTAGAGCACTACCATACTTATACATACTTTTGTCACTGCGTGTAGTCCCAATGTTTTGTCCAGTGATTTGTACTAATACTGTACGAGATACTGTATGAATGTCTCCAACATGTTTGGTATTCTTGTGCTGTTTCACTCTGACATGACCTTTGTGTCTGACTGGGTATTTATGACATAGTTACCCCCATTTTTACTAGACTTTACTCTTTTGTCATGCTCACATTTAATTTTCTCATTTAAAGCATTGGTTCATCCCCATTTTTATGTCTCCTGTAATGAAGTTAGTGGGTGGATGGGAGGCATAGAAATTTGCTTGTCAGTGTGTCCTTTTCTTCTTTCATCCCACCCATGTTTTTAATACCTCCCCATATTGAAGTTAAGGGACTGGAATAGTTTATGCATTTCTTCTTGTATCCTATTTTTCTTCTCGTCCCACCCACATTTTTAATACCTCCCCATATTGAAGTTAAGGGACTGGAATAGTTTCTGCATTTCTTCTTGTGTCCTTTTTTTCTTCTCTCATCCCACCCACATTTTTAATACTTCCCTATACTGAAGTTAAGGGATTGGAATTATTTATACATTTCTTCTTGACTCCCTTTCTTCTTCTCTCATCTCGCCCCCATTTTTAATACCTCCCCATATTGAAATTAAAGGATTGGAATCATTTGTCCATTTCTTTGTGTGGCCTTCTCTTCTGTTCTCATCCCACCCACATTTTTAATACTTCCTCATATTGAAGTTCAGGGATTGGAATCATTTCTCCTTTTCTTATCACACCTATGTTTGTTTTGCTATTATTTCACTTTTGTTTAAGTTTTGTAACAGCAGCATTTGTTTAATAATAATAATACATTTTATTTATAATGCACCTGTCCCAGTTCTAAAAAGTAGCTCCAAGCACTGTACTGTGTACAGCTTCACATATCAGACTCATAATACATAATGTTTCTGTCTTGTCACCCAAGCACATTTTTAATACTTCCCAATATTATGGGATTGGAATCATTTCTCCTGGCCTTCTCTTATCACACCTGTTTGGGTTTTTTCTTGTCCTATTATTTCACTTTTGTTTCAGTTTTTTTAACAGCGGCATTTGTTTCTGTCTTGTCACCCAACCACATTTTTAGCACTGTCCTACAGATACCTACTGTACTACCAGCAAGTAGCCCCTGCACTGAAGAAACAGCTTGGTAGCTCCCACGATGCAAACTCTCTTGCTGCCATCGTGTCCAACATGTGGTCGCAGTTGCCTTGTGATGACCGCAACACTATGGTTACGCTGGCGGCGCTGGAGAACCAGGACTCCAACTCCTCAGGAAGCGGAAGTCTCTCCCAAGATCTGGAAGACCTGAACGTGACACCCATCACCAGCAAGGATCCTGGGTATTAATAAAAGGCCATGTTTGGTTTGTTAGCTTGTTGTCTTTTTGCTGTGATTTTGTTGCGGATCGAGTCGCCTCTACCCCATGATTAAGTTATTCTGTTGTGGTGGTTTTTGTTTTTGTTTTTTATTGTGTGCTGAAGGCTTGATCTAGGTTCATGAAAAGAGTGTAATTTAGACTTGAACACTATATGTATTGAGCTCAGCTGAAGAAATGTTTTCCTTTTCATACCATGTTTTGTTTGGTTCTGTAGATACAAAGGATGTACTTTTTCACTGAGAATTTGAGCTTCTTTGGGCACATCCATGCTGGTTCATTTTGATGCTTTTGCCGCACATGCTGGCCTTATTTATGACATCACTTATCCAGGCTGCCAGGCACACACACACACTGGCAACACCCACAGGTGTGTTTTTGCGACTTCAAATATTGATTTTTAATCAAGTGAAAAATTGCTGAATGTCAATTTAAAAAAATATATTCCACTCCTATTGAAAGGGCCCATTATGCTTGTTTGGTTTGGTTCCCCTTTAATGTGCTTCTTTCACTTTTTTCCATGTGCCAGCCAGCTTAATTCATGCATGTAACGATGCTTGGTGCACACTGGCAGCCAGCTTCATTCATGCATGTAACAACTCTTGGTGCAACCAGCAGCCAGCTTAATTCATACCTGTAACCAGCCAGCGTAATTTATACATGTAACCAGCCAGCTTAATTCATACATGTAACCAGCCAGCATAATTTATACATGTAACCAGCCAGCTTAATTCATACATGTAACCAGCCAGCGTAATTTATACATGTAACCAGCCAGCTTAATTCATACATGTAACCAGCCAGCGTAATTTATACATGTAACCAGCCAGCTTAATTCATGCATATAATGATTCTCGCTGCACCTGGTGCACACCAGCAGCCAGCTTCATTCACGCATGTAACCAGCCAGCTTCATTCATGCATGTAACGATTCCTGGTGCACACTGGCAGCCAGCTTCATTCATGCATGTAACCAGCCAGTTTATTCATGCATGTAACGATCCTTGCTGCACCTGGTGCCCACTTATGAAAAAAACAAAAACAAAAAACAACAACAAGAAGAAATTCACTTGCAGAGAAGTTGAGGTTGATTGATGCATGGACACAATTTTCAGTCTTGACCATTCTTCAATAATACTGCTATGTGTTGGTTTTTCAAATGAGAAACTGATTTGCAAATGTTTCACTTTTGCCTTTTTGAATCTGAGTGTTTGAAATAAGAGTCTTAGATATGTAAACTACTTGAAAGTTTACGCTGTTACTGACATTGTTAGAGAGGAGTATAACTACATATGGTCATCACTGATCCGAAGAAATACAGAGTAGCTTGTTCAAAATACTGGCTTGCAAGTGAATATAGTACTTGTAGATTGTAGGAGTGCTGTACTTTCAAGTCAGAATATTTTTCATTGTCATTGCATTTAAAAATTGGGCAGCAGAGATTAATGTTAAATCTGACCATTAACTTGAGCCTGAAATTAATTTATTGTAGTTCTTGAGTGTCGTTTTTCTCATCCAGATTACAAGTTTGTCATTGAAGATTGACTTTTTTTTGATGTTTTTTTCTTTCCTTTTTTTTTTTTTTTTTTTTGGTCATCAGTCTGAAATGTCTTCAGCTTGGTGGTAAATTAATCTTGTTAATGTAGTTGATTGCCATGTTTTTTTGGCATCCAAATTACTTTGGGGAGATTATTTTTATTCTGAACTTAGTCCATTTTTTTTTTGGTCTTGTTCCAACTGCTGTTGAAATAATCTTGTCAATGAAATACATTTTCTCTGTTTTTAGCATTCAGACTGCATATTGGTGATCATCTTGTCATGTAACATTTTGTTAGTTATCATGATGACTTTTTAATTTAAATCAGTAACAGAGTACAAATATCGAACTTAACTGTCATCTCTTGTGCATTGTTCAGACTGACAGCATTTCAGTAATTAGACTGCCATACAACTTTGTTACCATTTTTGACATTCATCTTGAAACTATATTTATGTGTAATAGAACAAAATGGCATTTTTGTCTTGTTATACTGCAATAGTTACCATTCTGAAATGTATGTTTATCTATAAGTGTATTCACAGCCCAGCTCCGCTGAGCTTTCAGACAAACCAATTTACTATAATATGTATAGCGTTGATTAATTGTTACAGTGTTGTTTTCTTGAAAATGAGTGTTGCAATTTGTAGTTCAGCTGTTGGACAGGAGGTGTTAGTGACCTCATTCATTGTTGGATTGTCAGGTCAATGTTGAAGAGTTTGCTCTGTCGTTATACAGACTGTTTGGCAGACATAGTGAAAATGTTTTAATGAAGAAGCAATCAGTGGTTTCTGCTTTAAATGTTATTCAGTGCAGTGTTGTTTTGCTACAGATGTAGCTACACAAATTTAATGAAGAAACAGTCAGTGGCTTCTGCTTTAAGTGTTATTGCTTCAGTGTTGTTTTGCTTCCAAGTTCATAATCATTGCTGAGTGTTTCATGTGAAATGTTTTATAATCAGCTGCTTAGAATTAGAATTTATATGTATGTTATGAAAATCTCTTGAAACAACGCTCACAGCTATATATAGCATGATTGTGCTGATCTCAATTTGACACAGTTGTGCTTATGTCACTTAGAGCTTGTTGCTTGTATCCTACCAATTGGCGAATTGCAGATGACAGGGTATATAACACAGATATAAATGGCCTGTAACTCTCAACCCTGATTTTTTTTAATCATTGTAGATAATCATAAGGTTAATTATTAGTATATTTTGGAGACATTTGCTTCCAATCCAACCCATGCAAGATGTATATTCAGGCACTTAAACACTGATCTCTGTTGAAAACTGCTATTTGGGGTGTTGGTACTTGGTATCTGACACTGCAATAAAATTAACTGAGCCTAATGCATTACCAGAGCCTATAGAGAGGTTAAAAGTATAGTTGATCCATGTTGCTTAGTCTTTCCTTTGTCTCCTACTAAGACCAGTTTCAAACTGCAACATTGGTGCCTGTGGGCATGCAGTTTAACAGTTTGACACCAAGCTAGGTCTCAGCATTCAGATACTGGAAGAAAGGTTAAAAGAAAAATGTTTTAACCCCTTCACTGCCCCAACCTGCAAAATTTCCAGGCCAGGGTTTAGGCAAGAAATACCATTAATTTTATATATATATATTTTTTTAAGCATTGGCAACTTCTCAGCAGTCATCATTTGAGAGTGTCAAAATAAAGAGAAAGGTAGGCTACAATTATTAATTGCCATAAAACACTACTTTTATGGTTTAAGTTGGGGGGGAGTTTGCTGTGTATAAAGAAAGGAATTAACTGCAACAAAGACACACTAGTTTCCTGGACTGAGTTAGTCCTGATGCTGAGTATATGGGGAGGTTGCATGATATGTAGGGGGTGGGGGGGGTTTACAATGCTCAAAAACTGAAATGGTGAGCTGATAAAGCCTTACATATATATATTATTGTCAGATATTGAACCACAAGCCGCAAGGTTTGTTATCAGATGCTCCCTCTTGAAAATGAGTATAGATGCTACTGCTTGTGCACCATTATGTGTAGAAATTCAGCCATTCCTCAGATTATTTGATCATAATTACGTTCACTTTCATGGTTGAAACCTACAGATTTGGACAGGGGTGTTTTAAAAGCAGTTCCGCTGGTCATTATTGACATGTGTGAAGTTTTTTCCCCCTTCTCTCTGTTGTTGTTGCTGTATTTCTTTGAAATTTTGAAAGGATAACCACACTGGATTTTCTGTCAACTTAAAAGAAAAAGGAAAAAAAGAATTTTCAGAGCGGCATATTGTTGAATTCAGTCAATATGCTTACATATCTCCTTCAAAAGTGAATGAGTAGAGATCAGAATACTATATCTGACTTTCATACACAGATATCATGCTTTTTGTTTAAAAATAAATCAATCTGAATTATACAAATACATGCATTTACCTGAAGAGAAAGTCATCCACCCACAGGTGGGGAAAGATATATACTCAGTATACCTGCTCAAGTGCAGGTGATCTCAATTAATTTTACCCATAATATTGTACTACATAATTTGAGGCACACAGCCAGTGTACCTCTTTGCAGTTATAATTCAAAAGTAAGAAAGAGAAGCATTTTTCACATTGCATACTCTGTTCATTTCAACAACCAGGCTATTGTTTATTTGTTAGAAATGCCATTTTTACCATCAGTTTTCATTGCACAGTACCCTAATTTTTCCAGATCACTCAAAAGTGCTCACTGAAAGGAACACAAAAGAACTGCATTCAGTTGAGTTTTTGTTTGTTTGTTGTTCTAGTTATTTTTGTCATAAATAAGATTTATCTGAAAGATTATGAAAGAAAAGACAAATGTCAGCATGAAATCGCCATCATCTATCACCTTCACAGGTTTGAAAGAAAAGAAATAATACATTAGCTGCCATAAACTCGTGCTTGAAAGAAAAAGAAAACAACACCCCACAAGTTCCATACTTCATTAGTTTATGGACTGAAAGAGTTTGACACTTTAGACTTTTAAATCACATGCTCTTGCAACTGATAAGATAATGATCACAGTAAGAATGGCAATAAAAGTTAAGGATGTGGGGTGCTAGCATCTTGAATTGATGCTATGAAGCCAGGTGGCTATATATGGTTCTTCACAATCAGTTGTCTTTTTTTCCCCTTTTTTTCTTCTTTTCTTTCATTTCGTCATGTTTCAGAGAAGATGAGAATAAAATTGTTGTCAGCTGTGACCGCAGTAGCAGTGCATAAAAACGAGACTGGGATATCAATTATTAGATCCGCAGCAGTACTTCTACAGTGGTACTTCTTTTAATAGTAACAATAATAATGAAATGTTTCTAAAGCGCAAACCTCTAAGATAAAAACAGAGCTCAGCACGCAGTCTAAAATTCATATATAAACTACAAAGGATTCTATGTTTATTTTTTGCGTTATTATTGCTCTTTCAACATTAAGTGTTTGCACAAATACATATAACTGCTTGCACAGACATACATATATGTGTGTATTTCATGTTGCAGCCATCAAAAATGACTGCTAAAAAAGAGCATTTCCTTTTGACATCCCACCACAGACACCTGACAGAGTTGATCATTGATTTCCTGTTACAGCTCACATTTTTTTTACCCTGGAAGTACAGGGTATGTGTTGTAGCACAATTTATCGACTGTTGCAAACATGCCTTTGGTCACAGTTGATCACAGAGAATAACCGACGAGCAACGAATTTCATTCCCTTGTGTATATAATATCTGCAGTTATGATTTGGGGGTGGGGGTGGGGGGTTGTTATTTCAGAGTTGTGTGTTTGTATCGCCTCTATGATGTTGAAATGGATTTGGGTCCTGAATCGAGATTTTGTTGCGAGAAATGAATTAGGACTGAAAATCGCATGCAGCCTATACCTTGTTTCCTGAACTCGTTCTGTCTGGTTGGTTTCATAACTGTTGTATTTTTACTTGTTCAGAAGCCACTATATGCAAACGAGAGGCTTGTCAGTGTTGATACTTCGATAAAGGAAAATGTTAGATATTTCATCATAGTAGTTCAGAAATTGTTAACTTATACAGTTGTAGTATTAGTCTGTTTAAATGCTGTTATTGTTAAACGCCATTTTGAGTGTTAAAACTCGATCTGTGTTGTGTTTCTTGCTTGTTTGGCAAGCTGTTGTATTATCAACATCTATGGCCATTTGGAACAACTCACGATGGAATAAACTGCTTAACTTTTTTTTTTTTTTTTTTTTTTTAAGTGGGGGGTGCTCACATTTAAAGCCGCAGCGCTTCGCTTCAACATGTGAGTCAGTTTGGCCTAGCGGTAAGGCAAGAAAAAACAAACTAAACAACAAAAACCGCATGACTATCCCGGAAATGTTTCGCGAAATACACCCGATCCACAATGTTTGCCGTAAGTCATTTTCAAACCCGCAGTGGGGACTTCCAACTTGTTCGCTTGAACGTATGCGGGCCTCGTGAGGCACCCGTTGTCAGCATCAGGCATCTGATGCCATTATAAGGTTTTCACTATGAGGCACCCGTTGTCACCATCAGGCACCTGATGTCATTATGGGGCACCATTTGTCACTATGAGGCACCCGTTGACAATATGAGGCACCCCTGTCACCATCAGGGATCTGGTGTCATGAGGCACCACTTGTCACCATTAGGCACCCCTTGTCATTATCAGGTACCCCTTGTCATTTCGCCCTGATATAACCATAATGGTTGACTGGGCGTAAAACACCAAGTTACTTATCCTTGTCATTATCAGGCACCCCTTGTCACCATCAGGTACCCCTTGTCACCATCAGGTAACCAGTGTCATTACCAGGCACCCCTTGTCACCATCGGGTACACCTTGTCACCATCAGGTAACCAGTGTCATTACCAGGCACCCCTTGTCACCATCAGGTACCCCTTGTCACCATCAGGTAACCAGTGTCATTACCAGGCACCCCTTGTCACCATCGGGTACACCTTGTCACCAGCCAGCACCCCTTGTCATTATCAGGTACCCCATGTCACCATCAGGTATTATCAGGTACCCCTTCACACCGTCAGGTACCCCTTGTCATTATCAGGCGTCCCTTGTCATGAGCCATCCGTTTTCAGCATCAGACACCCCTTGCCACCATCCGGCACCCTTTGTCTCCACCAGGCACCCCATGTCACCATCAGTCATCTGTTGTTATGAGGCCCCCCTTGTCACCTTCAGTCGTCCGTTGTCACCATCAGGCACCTCCTCTTGCTTTTAAGCACTATTGTTACCTGGAGGCACGCAGTGTTATTATTTGGAGCACATAACTGTTACCACTTTGAGGAATTTTCTGTGACATTTATACAATAAAATAGATACAACTTTATTATTGAAAAGAAATCGTTTTACAGCAGTAAACACAATAAAACGTGAAACATCCCATATATGAAAGATTGTTTAGGTAATCGCTTTAAACGCAAAACAAACAAAAAACACGCACGCGCGCACGCACACACACAATTTTCTTTAAAGAAAAGTCTTCACGAACCTGCTGTCACTTGGAGATACCCGTTATTACAGGTTGTTTGAAGCACCCCCTGTCACTTTTAGGCACCTGTGCTGGGCGTCGCAAATACATCGTAAACACCTGCGTAATTAACAACTCTCTCTCTCTCTCTCTCTCTCTCTCTCTCTCTCTCTCTCTCTCTCTCTCTCTCTCTCTCTCTCTCTCTCTCCGAAAAAGAAAAAAAAAGGCGGCTCCTAAAGCGAGGCAGACCGTGTCGCTGATACCAGCGCAGCGCCGCTAAGATACTCTCTGTACAAATAGTATCGTCCCCGCGCCATGTGAGCCGGTGTGGCCCAGCGGTAAGGCGTTATAGGTTGGTCAGCGGAAGGACCTCGGTTCGATACCGCTTCGGCTCTTCTTTCTCTTCAAAAAGGTGGTTTGTGGACACGGTCTTATGACTGTTCATCACTTCCAACTGAAACGTTAAAACGGCTCTCATCGCTGCCCATCCTGATGCAGAAGTCATTCTGGTGGTGACAGTGTAGCGATAGGTATATAATCTTCCTCTTCCCCCACCTCCGTACCACCTTCCCCCCTTCTCCCCGTCCCTCATAATCCTTATGGTTTCTGTGGACGTTAAGCACCATGTTTACTTACTTACTTAACTGCCATGGTTGTCCCGCTCTCCCCAACAACGTGGACATAATTATACTCTTATCAGAATCTGCTCATGGGTATTTTGGAGAAATACGAACGAAAAACGAATAGTCTCGATGTCGTCGCAGCTTTGTTTACGATGCACATTTAAAACAGCCGTGTCGTATTTCGTGTGCATGATTTTTATTTGATGGTGATGTTATTTGTTATGTTGTAGCTGTTTCCCCAAAACTGATGGTTGCAGTTCCACTGCTGTTGGTCGTTTCCTGTAGCATTTTCTGGCCGACCCTATTATCACATTATGCTTTGACTAGCTCTTCCAGAAAGGACGTGATTCGGAAATTTTTATTTGAAGAGGCAGAGACATTGAAACCGGGCCAGCTAGTTTTTTTGTTTTGTTTAGTTTTTTGTTTAGTTTTATTTTCGTTTTTAAATTGTGTGTGTGTGTGTGTTTGACAAGTATCCGATGTCTCAGATTACCAGACTTGTTACAGCCGTGTCCTGGTTTAAAAGACATGTAAGAGGTGTTGGATTCTTTAACCAATAGTCTGAAATAAGACTTCTTGGTTTTTGTTGTTGTTGCTGTTGTTTGGTGGTTTTGTGTGTGTGCGCGTGTGTGTGTGTTTGTTGTTGTTTTACTGTAAAACGTCACCAAAATCCTGTGTTATTTTGTATTCCAGAAGTATTTTAATCGATTTTAAAGTACGCTATGCCACCACCACCTTTCGTAGTGTCTGACCTTTTCTGTACAAACAAAAACAACCCCCCGCCTTGCCGGTTGGTATTGCCTCAAACTATACCTGAACAAAAACCTGAAGCGAGAATGACTGCTAGCGTTCTAAAACAAGATCCAAAAAGGTTCAGAATATCGCTATTTATTAGGACAAAACACAACATGCGAATTTTTGGCATAATCCCCATTATCAAGCTATAAAAGGACACAACAATTAATCATAGTTCAGGAGCTCTGTGAGAGACGAGGTGGCCGTCCTGGGCTGTCCGTCCTAACGAGCCTTCTGGTTTCCGTGGACGTAAAGCTATATTGAACCATGCTTCGGTCTCAGCTTGTCCCTAATATGTCAACTGACATCCGGGGACATTTAAACATCACTTCATCATCGTCAACGACAAACGGTGAAAAGCGATGAAAAATGAGATGGAGAGCTAATCCACTTATCGTTTTTTGGTTGAGCTATGTCCAGTGCTTGTCACTTATCTGTTTTTAGTTGAGCTTGTGTCTAGTGCTTGACATATATTATCAAGCACTGGACAAAAAAAAAAAAAGACAAAAAAAAAAGGGGGTGGGTGATTAGCTCTCCATCTCATTTTCACCGTTTAACTTGTTTAACTGTCGTTTTGTAGCTTGATGAAGGGAATTACCCCCCAAAATCGTATGTTGTGATTTGTCCTAATAAACAGTATTATTTTGAACCTTTCATGTGCTTGGGTCTTATACCTGAACAATGTGGGCAGGTTTAAAGCTACATATCACCGATTTTTGTTAGTATGCTTGTTTTACTGTTGTTTTCAGATGGCCATAGATGGTATCGTTGCAAGTGTATTAGCTTGCTGGTGACACAGACCCGATTTTTTTGCTTGCTCTATGGACAGTAGTTCATTTTCCCGCTTGTTGTGTACTTACTTACCCACGTTGGGAAACCCAGTCATAAATTATTTACACTGTTGAGCCCGTTGATGAGATAGTTAGAAAATAAAAAATATCAGTTACGGCGTTGCTTTATTGAACAAATCACATTCTATTTTTATTTTACTTGTTGATTTACTTTGACGGCGTGATCCTGTTTTTATTGAAACCAGTGGAGAGAAACAATATTGAAATAAAGTTTCAGAAGTTAAAAATGGATTTAGCTGATACTTTAGTATGAGATTGTGACTTACTATTTTTGTTTCCTGTGTCATACATCACTTTGGTTGGCTTATCCCCAAAGACTATGGAGAGACAGAGAGAGAGAGAAAGACCGCCACCATGCCTCAAAAACATGGCGGCAATTTCCGGAATGTAGAGGCAAGTGAATCGAACTTAGCATGAGATTTAAAAAAAAATCTTTATCGATGCACCCAATAGAATCTTTATGAAGGGAGTCGGATTTCCTTCTTCTTTGTCTGCTTTAAAAAAGAAAGAAAAAAGAAAAGAAAAAAATCTTTTTTAAAGATTTCTATTGGATTTTCTCTGTTTAAGGTCTTATAGACCTAAATTTAACGCTTCAACTGTTGCTTTTCTTCTCTCGCTCTCACTCTCTCTCTCTCTCTCTCTCTCTCTCACACACACACACACACACACACTCTCCCTCTCTCACACACACACACGCACACTCTTTTACACACACAACTTCCCTGCCGTACCCCTAACCCCCCACGCCCCCAAACCCGGCCCATCATCTCTACAATGGCAAGCATAATACCGCCGCCGTAAGGAGCCAATTAAAGCTCTCGACAAGAAAATGAACGGGGTGCGAAAACACACAAACAAACAAACAAAAACACCCAACCCAAACCGAAGAGCTGATCGATACAGAGACCCCCTTCGCCCGTCGACGCACTGCGAATTAGGCGGTGTGTCAAGGCACAGCGCATGCATGCACGTGCGTCTCGGGATTTCTTCGGCCTGTGCCAGACTCGCTCCGCGCGCCGGCCTGGAACCTCTACGCTGTCTGTCAGACTGAGCCTCGATCGTTACTGGAGTCCTGGCTCCAACGGAGGTAAGTGTATCTCTTTTACAAGGCTGCTATTGGTACGCACAGATTGGCGCTGCTTCGTTTTAATGTTACACCCGCCAGGGCGATTTAAATGGCTCTAAACCAGTACGGTGTGTGTGTGTGTGTGTGAGAGAGAGAGTGTGGATGTGTGTAAGAGAGTGTACTTATGCACGTGTGTGTGTGTGTTTGTATGCACGTTCTTGTGTATGTGCGTGCATATTATTTTATTTATGTTTGGGTTAAGAGGGATTTTGTTTTTGAGCCTTACCTCTTTCTTTTTTTCCTCCCCCAACCTTTTCTTTTTCTTCCTCTTCTTTTTCCTCCTTATTTTTTATTTATTTATTTGAGTTTGTTTCCCTGTTGGATTAGCTTTTCAATTTGTTTTGTTTTTGGTCTCCCCCCTTCCCCCCTTTTTGCTGTTTTTGTTCGAGTTTATCCCCCCTCTTAAAAAACACACCAAACAAACTTATTTTGTTTCACTATTTCCTGTTTTTTTTTTATTTATTTTTTTTATTTTTTTTAAATTAATAGTGATGTAGTCAGGATTGTTGTGGTTTCTATTCAGGGTAGCCTACATTAATCTCTCTCTCTCTCTCTCTCCCTCTTCCCCCACCCCCTCGGGCTCGCTCGCTCGCCAGCTCTCTCTCTCACCCTCACCCTCCTGTTCACAGCCGAGTTTAGGTTTAATTTGTGTGTGTGTAACGTGCTTGAAATAATGTAGATTTCTGTTATATAGCATAATGTCGAGTTAGCCTACGTGTAACATTTGTTTAGTGACATTCCCTCATTGGCTAGGGTTGGATATGAAACAGTCTTCAATGCCTACTCCGCAGCCTCGTAAAGCAAACTTTATTGACGCATTTACTCATTCTCCGTCTGTCTGTCTCTGTCTCTCACTGTCTCTGTCTGTCTCTGTCTTTGTCTGTCTGTCCGTCTGTCTTTGTCTGTCTGTCCGTCTCTCTCTGTCTCTGTCTGTCTTTTTCTGTCTGTCCGTCTCTCTCTGTCTCTGTCTCCTCTCTTATAGTCTGATTTGTGCTTTTTCTCCCCTTTTTTTGCGGTGGGGGGGAGGGGGCGTGTAGGCGGTTTTCGTTGTTGACCTCTGTTTACTCCTCCCCCCCCCCCACCCCCCCTCCGCTCCCTCCCGGCTGCACAGAACTCTTTCGCTATGACAGTTGCTGTCTTTTCTCTGTGTATAAAAAAAGCAGTAGGAATCGGGGAGAAAAAGAGGGAAGCGGGAGGGGTGGGAGGTGGGGGGGGGGGGGGGAGGGAGGGCAGGGGGTGGAGGGGGGGGGGAGGAAGTCATTACGTGTGGGAACGAGTGAGCGGAACGTTGACACCACGTAAGGTCACGCCTTTGAGTGCTTCTGTCTGGGTCACTGTCGACGGTGTCGGGGTTTAACTCGCTTATGTCCACCGTTCCCATTTTCGTCGGACGCAGCTCCAGCTATGGCTAGTCTAGCTGTTTTTCCCCCAGTGTCTGTGGTTTAATTCCCCCTGTGAGCAAAGCTGCGTTTTCAGTCTCGCTGGCGTAAACTTATACCGACATGGATTTTTAAAAAAAAAACGAAAAAAAAACGACGAAGAGGTTGTTTAATACTTTGTCTCTTTCTGTCTGTCTGTCTGTCTGTCTGTCTGTCTGTCT
>OY757547.1:19034442-19054666 GCA_963584105.1 Alviniconcha strummeri
GAGAAACTAGACTTAGGTACTGTCGATTTTCCCTTGAGAAACTAGACTTAGCTATTGTCGATTTTCCCTTGGGAAAGTGGTCGTAGAGTAGGCGATTTCCCCTTGGGAAACTGGACCTAGCCATTGGTGATTTTCCCTTGGGAAAGTGGTCGTAGATTAGGCGATTTACACTTTGGGAACTGGACTTAGCCCATTGTAGATTTTCCCTTGGGAAAGTGGTCTTAGAATGGCGATTTCCTCTTAGGAAAGTGGACTTAACCATTGGTGATTTCCCCATGGGAAAGTGGTCGTAGACTAGGTGATTTCTCTTTGGGAAAGTGGACTTAGAGATTGACGATTGGCCCTTGGGAAACTGGACGTAGACGATTGCCCCATGTAAAAATAAACTTAGACATTGGCTGCTGTTAACTGGATAACTGGAATGAGAAACTGGCGATTTCCCCTCGTGAAAATGGACTTCCTTTTTGTGTCTCCTTTTAGTGTTTTGTCGGAAAGAGACAGCATACAAATGAAGTGGAATGCAAATTAGAGCGCAGAAATCAGAAAGATAAAATTTCTGGCAGTAGGCAAAGCATTCAAGGCTATATTCTGACCTACCTGACTTTACAACACAAATCCCTAGACAGCTAGCTCTGAGCCCAATACTCTTGCGGCGTGGGAAGAGCAAGAACAGCAACAGAAGCAGCGACAGCATCAACGGCAGAAAGACAAGAAGAGGAATAAGGGGGAGGAGGAGAAGATGAAGAAGAAGGAGGAGGAGAAGATGAAGAAGAAGAAGAAGGAGGAGGAACAGGAGGACAGTTAGCTGGTGCTCTGAGCCCAGTCACCCACATAGGGTTATATCAGGGCGACGACGACGACGGCGACGCCGACGACGACGCCGACGACGACGACGAAGAAGAAGAAGAAGAAGAAGAAAGACAGAAAGAAAGAAAGAAGACGAAGAGCAAGAAGAAGAAGAAGAAGAAGAAGAAGAAGAAAGAAAGAAAATAACCCAAGGAGTGAAACGAAACCGGAACTGCAAATCTTAGACTGAGCTTTGTCGTTTTACGAAGCCAGTGCCTTAACCCCTACCCCCACAGCAGAGAACATGCTCAAGGTGCCCCTCCCTGGCTAAGAGCAGTAGATAACTTGTAGGCCACTTTCCTGCAGATCATGACGTATTGATCTGGAGGGGGCAGTCGCCATGTTTGCTGAATAAGCAGGGATGAAGAGATGCCGAGAAAACATGGCTTCTCTGGCTGCCACGTGGACGCGCGCCACGCTCAGATTTGATTGGCTAAGTCTTCGTATAGAGCGTGACGTCAGTCTGGACATCTATCGAAAAGAAAGAGGGAGAAATCTGTCTGAAGGTTTTTGATGAAGGATTGACATTGATTCATCGTGTTTGCTTCTTTTGTACTGTGTAGCATGGTCGCACAGTTGACACACAATGAAATTCTGAGCCTCGCGCCCCAAAATGCATATACCCAGCTTCTACCGGGGGCGACTGTGGCGCCTTTATCCCTTGATTTTGTTTACCCACAATTTCTTCTTCTTCTTCTTCTCCTCCTTCTTCTCCTCCTCCTCCTTTTCCTCTTCTTCTTCTTCTTCTTCTTCTTCTTCTTCTTCTTCTTCTTCTTCTTCTTCTTCTTCTTCTTCATTCCAGGAAGCAACTTCGTTCAAAATATGAAACAATCTGCAGCAAAAGAAGCAAATTAATGTTTGCCGTATCGACCTTTCGTTAGTTTTGGCTTAAACAGGACCCTTAAGCACAATTAACCGTGCTGATATCGAAAGCTTTTTGTTTTTGTTTTGTTTTCCTTCGTATTTCCGATGGTAAACGTGTATCATCAGTAACAGGTTGTTTGTCGTTCTTGCTGTTGTTGCTTTGTTTGTGTGTGTGGTGTGTGTGTGGTGTGTGTGTGGTGTGTGTGGTGTGTGTGTGTGGTGTGTGTGTGTGTGTGTGTGTGTGTGTGTGTGTGTGTGTGTGTGTGTGTGTGTGTGTGTGTGTGTGTGTGTGTGTGTGTGTTGTCAGCGTCGTTATCATTGTTCCGATTACACCGTCGCTCTGTTCCCCCAATCCCGCTTTTCCGTTTTATTGGTTTTGTTTTCGCTTTCCAGCTTCTTGGTCTTGTTCTTAATCTTCAGACAATCAGTCAGGGCCAGACTCGGACATGGCCAGAATCAGAATGGGACAGAACCAGACAGGTCGAGACAGTGATGACGATGATGAGGCTGGGAGTGTGTGAGACAATTAGGACGATGAGGCTGGGAGAATGTGTTAGACAATGATGACGATGAGGCTGGGAGAATGTGTTAGACAATGATGACGATGAGGCTGGGAGAATGTGTTAGACAATGATGACGATGAGGCTGGGAGAGTGTGGGAGACAATGATGACGATGAGGCTGGGGGAGTGTGTTAGACAATGATGACGATGAGGCTGGGAGAGTGTGTGAGACAATGATGACGATGATGAGGCTGGGAGTGTGTTAGACAATGATGACGATGAGGCTGGGAGTGTGTGAGACAATGATGACGATGATGAGGCTGGGGGAGTGTGTGAGACAATAATGAGGCTGGGAGTGTGTTAGGCAATGATGACGATGAGGCTGGGAGAATGTGTTAGACAATGATGACGATGAGGCTGGGGGAGTGTGTGAGACAATGATGACGATGATGAGGCTGTGCGAGTGTGTGAGACAATTATGACGATGAGGCTGTGCGAGTGTGTGAGACAATGATGACGATGAGGCTGGGGGAGTGTGTGAGACAATGATGACGATGAGGCTGGGAGAATGTGTTAGACAATGATGACGATGACGCTGGAGGAATGTGTGAGACAATGATGATAATGATGATGATGAGGCTGGGGGAGTGTGTGAGACAATGAAGACTACTGTGCCTGTCTACGATACTTTGGGAAAGTGTAGGACAGTGAGTAAGACGTTGAGTGTGTAAGGACATGAGGACAGTGAGTAAGATGCTGAGGAAGGACACAATGACAACTTTGGGAAAGTGTAGGACAGTGAGTAAGACGTTGAGTGTGTAAGGACAAGAGAACAGTGAGTAAGACTCTGAGTAAGGACACAATGACAACTTTGGGAAAGTGTAGGACAGTGAGTAAGACGTTGAGTGTGTAAGGACAAGAGAACAGTGAGTAAGACTCTGAGTAAGGACACAATGACAACTTTGGGAAAGTGTAGGACAGTGAGTAAGACGTTGAGTGTGTAAGGACAAGAGAACAGTGAGTAAGACGCTGAGTAAGGACACAATGACAACTTTGGGAAAGTGTAGGACAGTGAGTAAGACGTTGAGTGTGTAAGGACAAGAGAACAGTGAGTAAGACGTTGAGTGTGTAAGGACAAGAGAACAGTGAGTAAGACGTTGAGTGTGTTAGCTACGACGCCATTGGCAGTAACGCTAGGAAAGTGTGTTAGGCAACGGTGACGACCGGTGTGACGACCGCGAACCCAAGGAAATGTGTAAAAAAGAAAAAGAAAAAAGAAAAAAGAAAAAAAAGGCACTGATGACAATTAAGATGACAGCATTGGTGATGACGATGACTGTTGCAGGTGTCGGAGACGTACACTAAAGGTGATCAACAGCCGACCAGTCCTCATAGCCATCTGCACTTTCGTCGTGATCGAGTGCGCGTGCGTGCTGGCGGAACTGATGGTGGACCTGCAAGGCATCAAGTGTGAGTGTTTAACTTGCCTGTCTCTATCCACACTCCGAGCATCGCTTTCCGGCACCTTCCTCCCTACTCTGCCAGATTTAGTTACGCCACTGAAGGGGCACTCTTTATCTCCGCGCATCTGTCCACCGACGCGGTCAGCGCCCTCCGAAAGGTTTGGGTAAGCAACCTAGCGCCAAAGCACGAACATAAACGTCAGGCGCATCCACCCCGGGTAAAAAGAAAAAAAGAAAAAGAAAAAAAAGAATTCCGTCTAGATTCAAACGATTTTGGTTTTATTTGAGCTGGCGTAAGCAACATGGTGAGTTATAAAACAAACGTCTGATATAATTTGAGTTGTTTGTAACAAACGTACTACTGTTTGAGCACCAAAAAAACCCTGCTCGTTAGCTGTTTTCTGGACCCTATGGCGTAACTAAATACGGCAGTGGTTGAAGGAAGGATGTCGTAAACTAGTGCTTGGAGTTTGGGCTGGATCCTGCCTGCGTGCCTGCGTACCTGCCTGATTCCCTGCCTGTCTGTGTTAGTGTGCCTGCCGTCCATCTGCCTTCCATCTGTCCCTCTGCTCTTTCTCTCTGTCCCTCTGCTCTTTCTCTCTGTCCCTAGCCTCGTTAGTATTATTTCTCCCTCTCTTTTTTTGAGTGTCTCGTGTCTGAGTGGCGGTCTGTCTGCATGCACATCGTTTAATGCGTTTGTCATCAGTCATGGTGTCCCGGCTTTTCCTTCTTTCCTGTGTGTCCGTGTGAATGCTTGTCTGCCTGTCGTGTATCTGCCAGTCTGCCCATCTCTTTGTTTCCGTCTATATGTGACTTAATTAATTCCCCTGTCCCTGAGTGTCTGTCTGAATGACTGTGTTTCTGCCTGTCTTTCTGAATGGTCCAGTGTTTTATTTCTGTCGGTCCACTATGTTCTATTTCCTCTCTTTTCTGGGTGTCAGTCTGGATGCTTGTGTTTCTGCCTGTCTGTCCGAATGCTTGTGTTTCTACCTGTCTGTCCGAATGCTTGTGTTTCTGCCTGTCTGTCCGAATGCTTGTGTTTCTACCTGTCTGTCCGAATGCTTGTGTTTCTGCCTGTCTGTCCGAATGCTTGTGTTTCTACCTGTCTGTCCGAATGCTTGTGTTTCTGCCTGTCTGTCCGAATGCTTGTGTTTCTACCTGTCTGTCCGAATGCTTGTGTTTCTGCCTGTCTGTCCGAATGCTTGTGTTTCTACCTGTCTGTCCGAACGCTTATGTATCTGCCTGTCTGTCTGAACGATCCAGTATTTTATTTCTGTCTATTCACTGTGTCCCTTTCCCCCTTTTTTCCGGGTGTCTGTCTGAATGTTTGTGTTTCTGCCTGTCTGTCCGAATGCTTATGTATCTGCCTGTCTGTCTGAACGATCCAGTATTTTATTTCTGTCTATTCACTGTGTCCCTTTCCCCCTTTTTTCCGGGTGTCTGTCTGAATGTTTGTGTTTCTGCCTGTGAGTGTGAATGATTATGTTTCTGCCTATCTGTCTTAATGGTCCGGTATTTTATTTCTATATATCCACTATGCCCCTTTCTCCCTCTGTTCTGGGTGTCTGTCTGAATGTTTGTGTTTCTGCCTGTGTGTCTGAATGTTTGTGTTTCTGCCTGTGTGTCTGAATGTTTGTGTTTCTGCCTGTGTGTCTGAATGTTTGTGTTTCTGCCTGTGTGTCTGAATGCTTATGTTTCTGCCTGTCTGAACGGTCCAGCATTTTATTTCTATCTATCCACTGTGTTCCGTTTCCCCTATTTTCTGGGTGTCTGTCGGAATGACTGTGTTTCTGCCCGTTTGAATGGTCCGGTATCTTATTTCGGCGTTCCGTTCCCCCTCTTTTTCGTGAATCAGTCTGTCTGTCTTTCTGTCTGCTCCATGACATTCTTTCCTTTTTCCTTTATGAGTCGGCTTTTCTGTCTGTGCTCACCCTTTGTCTCTTCTGTATGCCTCTAATTGCTCTGCTTCGCTCTCTGAAGTTAGATTTGAGCAGGCCTACACTTCTAACGCTAGTTTCTAAATAGGTGATTAATAAAGTTAGAGTTAAATATCATGATCAACATCAACATCATAATCATCATCATCGTCGCTGTCGTCTTCGTCGTCGTCGTCGTCGTCGTCGTCATCATCATCACCACTACCAACGTCGCAGCCAACCCCACTTACCACCATCACATTATTATATCCGTACAGTAAACATGTCAGAAAATGAGCTGTGCGCTGATTTGCTTGACCCCCTTTTCCTTCTGTTCGATCCGCTCCTAGTTCGGTTCGAGAACGAAGAGAAGGAGCTGAACAGGTTCGTGGAGTTCCTGAAGGACAAGTACCCCGAGGAGTTCGCCACCTGGAACGACGCCAGCAGCGTCAACGACGTGGTGGACAAGATCAAGGACTCGCTGGTCCTGAGGGCCGCCAAGGACCCGACCTGCCCGTGTCACTGCCCCCCACAGGTTGGTAGCTTGGTTGGTCGGTTGGTAGCTTGGTTGGTCGGTTGGTAGCTGAATTAGCCAAGGACCCGACCTGCCCGTGTCACTGTCCCCCACAGGTTGGTAGCTTGGTTGGTCGGTTGGTAGCTTAATTAGCCAAGGACCCGACCTGCCCGTGTCACTACCCCCCAAAGGTTGGTAGCTTGGTTGGTCGGTTAGTAGCTTGGTTGGTCGGTTGGTCCTGACCTGCCCGTGGTACTGCCCCCCACAGGTTGGTAGCTTGGTTGGTCAGTTGGTTGCTTAATTAGTCAAGGACCCGACCTGCCCATGTAACTGTCCCCCACAGGTTGGTAGCTTGGTTGGTCGGTTGGTTGCTTAATTAGCCAAGGACCCGACCTGCCCGTGTCACTGTCCCCCCACAGGTTGGTAGCTTGGTTGGTCAGTTGGTTGCTTAATTAGCCAAGGACCCGACCTGCCCGTGTCACTGTTCCCCACAGGTTGGTAGCTTGGTTGGTCGGTTGGTTGCTTAATTAGCCAAGGACCCGACCTGCCCGTGTCACTGTTCCCCACAGGTTGGTAGCTTGGTTGGTCGGTTGGTTGCTTAATTAGCCAAGGACCCGACCTGCCCGTGTCACTGTTCCCCACAGGTTGGTAGCTTGGTTGGTCGGTTGGTTGCTTAATTAGCTTAGTCGTTATTTTCAATACGGAAATACCATTCTTGCCAGCAGCAAGCAACTGATCTGTCACGTAAAACATGCAAAAATTAGTTCATTCTTTCTATGCCTAGATTGAAACAATTGAGTTGTCACGCAAAACATGCAAAAATTGATTTATTGTTTGTCTCTATTCTCAGTACGAAAGTACTATTCTTGTCAGATGCAAACAACTGAGCTATCACGTAAAACATGCGAAGGTTGGTTCAGTCTTATATTCTCAATACGGAAATACCATTCTTGCCAGCAGCAAACAACTGAACTGTCACGCAAAACATGCGAATATTGATTCATTGTTAATCGCTATTCTCAATACGGAAGTTAAAACATGCGAAGGTTGGTTCAGTCTTATATTCTCAGTACCGAAACACCATTCTTGCCAGCAGCAAACAATTGAACTGTCACGCAAAACATGCGAAAATTGATTCATTGTTAATCGCTATTCTCAATACGGAAGTTAAAACATGCGAAGTTTGGTTCAGTCTTATATTCTCAATACGGAAATACAATTCTTGTCAGCTCAAGCAATTGATCTAGCTGTCACGTAAAACATGCGAAAATTGGTTCATTGTTTCTACGCCTTGATTCAACCATACATAAGCAAATCCACATTGATACAATTAGCCCTGATATATACATATAGCCTTGTGTGGTTGACTGGGCTCAAAGCACCAACTAACTAACTACTGATACAGCTTACAACGAACGTTTGAGATCCCTCCACGCCCCCCCCCCCACCCCACCCCCCCACCCCCCCCGACTTTTTTTTCATTTTTTTTTTTTCACCTCTTGCATTTAATTCATATAGCATACTATAAGAAGTGAATAAATGAATGAGTTTAGAATGACCGGGATCTTTTACGTGCTACTTAACATTTGTGAATTTAAATGAATAAATAAATGAATTTGGAATGGCCGGGATCTTTTACGTGCTACTTAAAATTTGTGAATTTAAATGAATAAATAAATGAATTTAGAGTGGCCGGGACCTTTTACGTGCTACTTAAAATTTGTGAATTTAAATGAACAAATGACTGACTTTAAGAATGACTTTACGTGCTGCTTACAATTTGTGAATTTAAATGAATAAATGAATGACTTTAAAATGGTCGGGATCTTTTACGTGCTGCTTAAAACCTGTGAATTTAAATGAATAAGTAAATGAATTTAGAATGGTCGGGATCTTTTACGTGCTACTTAAAATTCGTGAATTTAAATCAACAAATGAATGACTTTACGTGCGGCTTAAAATTTTGAATTTAAATGAACAAATGAATGAATTTAGAATGGCCGGGATAAAAATGAATAAATTTAGAACTGCCGGGATCTTTTACGTGCTGCTTAGAATTTGTGAATTTAAATGAACAAATGAATGAATTTAGAACGACCGGGATCTTTGACACGTTACACACTAACAACGTGCGTTCGCAGGACCAGGGAGGCGGCTCCAACTCACAAACAGGCGGAGGAGCACGTGCCGGAGAGCCGGTACCTTCCAGCGAAAACGTCCACAAGGACAGCACCCTTCCCGCCTCGCGAAGCAACGCGTCTGCCGGTGCCGGTGCCGTGCCACTCGCGCCCTTCAACCCAGCGGACGTGTTCGTGCTGGAGATCAACAACGTGAAGGAGAGCTTCTTCCTGGTGGCCGAGTACCTGCCCGAGCACACGAAGCTGAACGACAGCAAGCACCAGCACTTCGAGACGGAGTACGACCGGATCCACAAGGCGTCCACAGCATTGCACATCACCAGCCTCGTCATCCTTTCCTTCATGGTGCTTGAGGTGAGAGCTAGTGCGTGGGTTGACTGTACGTGAGTTTGGATGAAACCTTTTGTTGCCTTTACACTATCTCCTTTATGGCTCTTGCGGTGAGTGCATCGACTGACCACTGGTTGAGTTTCTGTTTGGGTGAACCTTTTTGTTGAGTTTACGGCATTATGGTATCCCCTTGATTGTTCTTGAGTTCATGGACTCTGAGCTCATTGGTTGTTGACTTAGTGCAGTATCAGCTTCATGGTTCTTCAGGTGAATGCATGGGCTGACTACTGGTTGAGTCTTTGTCTGAGTGAACGTCTTTGTTGATTGGTATGTCTTGACTGTATCTCCTGTGTGGTTCTTGGGGTAAGTGCATTGACTGACTACATTCGAATCTTTGTCAGAGTGAACCTTTTCGTTGACTTTGGGGCATCTCCTCTATGATCTTTAAAACGAGACAGAATTCACTGTTTAAAACTAGTCCTCTAGGGTCCCGTACTTGTTTTTGTGCTTCGATCTTCACGGGTTTTAGAGTGAGATGACTGAGTGGCAGCCTTATCTGGTCTGGGTAAACCTTTATGTAGAGTTCACCGCGTGTTTCTTCCGTGGTCTTTGAGGTGAGTTTGCTTGCTGGCAGCCACATTGTATGAGTAAACATTTGTGCTCGAGTTCACTACGTATCCCGTAGTCATGCTCCTTCTTCATTGTCCTTGCAGTTGTTTTAGCCAAGCTGCTCTGAGTGAAGCTTTATGATGAGTTAACCGTGTATCTGCTTCATTGTATCGCCCTGATATAACCCCACCGGTTGACTGGGAGTAAAACACCAACTTACTTACTTACTGCTTCTTTGTCCGTGAGGTGGTTTTAGCCAAGCTGCTCTGAGTGAAGCTTTATGATGAGTTAACCGTGTATCTGCTTCATTGTCCGTGAGGTGGTTTTAGCCAAGCTACTCTGAGTGAAGCTTTATGATGAGTTTACCGGGTATCTGCTTCATTGTTCTTGAAGTGGTTTTAGCCAAGCTGCTCTGAGTGAAGCTTTATGATGAGTTAACCGTTTATCTGCTTCATTGTCCGTGAGGTGGTTTTAGCCAAGCTGCAGTGAGTGAAGCTTTATGGTGAGTTTACCGTGTATCTGCTTCAGTGTTCTTGAGGTGGTTTTAGCCAAGCTGCTCTGAGTGAAGCTTTATGATGAGTTTATCGGGTATCTGCTTCATTGTTCTTGAGGTGGTTTTAGCCAAGCTGCTCTGAGTGAAGCTTTATGATGAGTTTACCGTGTATCTGCTTCATTGTCGTTGCAGTGGTTTTAGCCATGCTGTTCAGAGTGAAGCTTTATGATGAGTTTACCGTGTATCTGCTTCATTGTCGTTGCAGTGGTTTTAGCCATGCTGTTCAGAGTGAAGCTTTATGATGAGTTTACCGTGTATCTGCTTCATGTTCATTAAGGTGAGACGGCTTATGCAACCACGTTTTCTGAGTGAATTTGTTCTTGAGCTCGGTGTCCTTGAGGTGGTTTTACTTACCGGCAGCCATGCTGTTCTGAGTAAACCTATAATTATGGTGAGTTAACCTGAGTTAATCTGCTTCATGTTTATTAAGGCGAGACGGCTGATGCCACCAGGTTTGTGTGTCTGAGTGTTTTTTAATTCTAATTTTTTGAAAATATATTTAAATATTTTGTTTGCTTCAGATGAGCTCATCTGCTTTTCACCGTGTCCATCAGTGGTGAAGCTTTATGATGAGTTAACCGTTATCTGTTTCATTGTCCTTGTCAGAGGACAGGTGTTGTTATCGTGTATAGCGAGTTGGTTTAGCCGACTCTAAAGTTGGAATGATTCAAAGTGATTTAGCGATTTTCGGCGTATGGGCATCAGGGTTTTTCCTGCTTCGTCAGCACTCACGAACAACTCTTAATTTATTTGAAGTTTGGATGTCGAAAGGGAGTGCATGACCTACTTTTATTAAACAATGCTTGACGAGTCAGTTCGGCGCCACCGTTTGACCCGTAACAGTTGTACTGATGATCTTGGGACTAGAGTGGAGTGAACTTTTTTTTCAATTTGTTTATTACCAGTGAGCTTTTAGTTTTGGCTGTTGTCTTAGTGCTCTAACCTTGGCATTTTGTAGGCATTAATTTTTCTATTGTTCACGCTACGATTCGCAGTCTATGATGTTCAGTGTTGAGGATGGTCAAGGTTCCTGTCTACTATACAGGAACGGGGGGGGGGGGGGAGAGAGAGAGAGAGAGAGAGAGAGAGAGAGAGAGAGAGAGAGAGAGAACACACACACACACACACACACATACACAGAGACAGAGAGATAGACTTGCTTTGATGGTTTAAGAGAGAGAGGGGAGGAAGAGAGAGGGGGTGAGAGCAGAGAAGAGAGACAGAGAGACAGAGAGAGACAGAGACAGAGAGAGACAGAGAGAGAGAGAGAGAGAGAGAGAGACAGAGAGACAGAGACAGAGAAACAGAGACAAGACAGACAGGGACAGAAAGACTGACAAGAGACAGACAGACAGACAGACAGATACAGAGGCAGATAAACAGACGGACGGACAAAGATAGACAGGCAGCAACTCTACGTGTTTACCAAACACACGTTGACCTGTTTACCTATTCCTGTTCTTAAAAAACCAGTCAGAGAAGAAAGGAAGCAATTTTTCCCACCGCCCCGAGTCCAGACATTCCGACACACCATATCTCTCTCTCTCTCTGCTCTCTCTCTCTCTCTCTCTCTCTCTCTCTCTCTCTCTCTCTCTCTCTCTCTCTCTCTCTCTCTCTCTCTCAGAACAGCGTTGTCAGGGTGCCGATAAGAATTCTATCCTTTTCTGTCAAGAGTGAGATGGAATTGTCTCCCTTTTGTCTGGAAGCTCAGTCACCATGCCAGGCGACTGTGCATTGGTTCCTCACGCAATCACTCTGGCACGTGATAACCGGTGGTGTTTTGACTGCTGACTGGCTCGAGAGAACTCAAAGCCTAATTCGTACCAAGTCTGGGTATAATTACGGTCTGGTGTATTCCCACCGTAATGACAGATGCAGCTTATAATGAATTACCGGCAACACCGGTCAAAGCGACGGTGACTGTTAAAGTCCAAGGTTTTTAAGTATGCAAAATGACCATCGAAATGATTGACAAATGAGTCGCTAGTTTCAGATTTAATGAAATAAAAAAATCAGTTTTTTTTAAATTGGGTTTTTAATCGATTTTATGTTCTGTAGGCTTCCCCGGAAGTGACGTCAGTCTGGGGAGTCAGTGCGGTTGCCATCTTAGATTCTTCAGTAAACTGTGTATGCGTGTGGTCGACAAAAAAGTTAACTATGCCGGCCTACTGTGTTGCCACGAACTGTAACAATTCGCAGACGACCCCAGGTATAACAATACACGAGCTCCCGCGCAATCGACCCGCAGTGAGGCGAAAGTGGATTAAGTTTGTACAGTTCAAACGAGCTGACTTTCTTGCTGCGCCGCATCACGCCCATTTGTGTAGCGAGCACTTCAGTGAGTGCGATTTCGCAAACCCCATGGAATACCGCATGTCGAAGCTGACACGATGTTCCGGTACTCTTTCAAAATCCTGCCTGACAGGCTCAAACTGATACGGCTGTATCCTTGTGGGTCTCTCGGGCAAAGTATTAGTTTCGTCTTCGGAGTTCGAGTAGGCCATTTTGCAGCGACTCCACAGAGTGACGTAGTAGGCATATGGTCACGTGATTTGGGCGTCATGGCGACGCTTTCAGTACGACAGAAAATGCCTTTTTTCCCCGTGCATTTATAACCCTCAGATCACAGTTTCACCTACATCATCGTTCTCAGCGAGCTTTAACGGAAATCGTGTCAAAAATCACCCCTAACCTTGGACTTGTCCTTTAAGCAATCACTGCTAGCTTCGCCTCTTTCTGTGGCTCTTGGCCCCGAGAAAACCAGTTTGAGCCAGATGTCTCCGGGGCTGCGATTGGTTGATTGCTGGCCGAGTGTCATCGATGCTGGTTGCCCACCCGCCTGTTTACAAAAGTCCTTCGGATGAGACTGTTATACAGAAACCGAGTTTCACCACGTGTATTAGCATGCAGAAAGATAAAAAATAAATTAAAAAATCGCACGTAATCGGACCTACAGTCCATGTCGGAGTTTGGTGGACAATGGAAACACAAGCATGCAATGAAAGACCAGAAGAACTTTTGTGCTTCGAATAACACTGTAAACTGGCTCATGGTTGTATGGTGTGCACAGTACGGGCGGGCGCCGAAGTGGCAGCAGTTTCGCGTGGCACCAGCCATGTCACAACCAGTTAGCACAGTAAGTACAGCACTTCGGTGGATATTCAAACACGCTGTGTAAAGCTAAAAAAATCAATAAAAAAAAATCACTCGTTCAGAATCGCATACGATCAGAGCGCAGTGAGTCTGCTCGAGAGCAGAGAACAGCGCTATTTAAAATCGAAACAAAACGGCAACAAAAAAAACAAAACAAAAAACCCCAAGTACACAGTAACTGACAATAACAGTGAAATATTTTTCCTTTTTGTTTTGTTTTTCGCCTTAGATGAAGCGTTATCTTCGAACGCTGGCTGAAAATAGGCTCGAATAATTATGTTACCCAAGTTTGACAGGAAGCAAAGGAAAACTTAAAAAAGAAAAGAGAAGAGAAGGGGTGGGGGTGAGGGTGAGGGGGTGGAGGGTGGGGTGGGTGGGAAGCGACCCATGCAGTAGAAGACAGAAAGCGTGCTTTGAGGAGGGAAGTGGAATTAGTTTCTGAAACCGCTGAAGAGGAAGACTGGGATAATATGCAGCTGAATGCCTGTCAGAAGTCTGTTGCGCCACACACACAAAAAAAAAACTCTTTAGAAGACGTGAATTTATTTCAGCCCTGCCAACCCCCCCTCCCCCCCGCCCCCCCCCCCACCCCCATCCCCACCAACCCCCTCCACGGTACCCCCCACCTTTCCACCTAAATCCAACTAATTGAAAACAGTGTTAAGTTTAGGCAGGCACCAAGAACAAGGAAACCGAATAAGGTGGCATTACGGATATCAATTGTTTTGAAGCTTACAAAAGAAATGGCGAACGTTAATTTGAGAATTTAGCGCGTTTCTTCGTCTTTCTTGTCAGTTTCCTGTGCAGACAGCAGACAAGAATGGATCCGCTCTTTTGTGTAACTTGTAACACCATGGTGTGCGTTACAAGCCAGAATAACTCTGAGGTTCACCAACTGCTCAGCCAGCAGGCGACATCATCCAGCTAAGCTTCAAACCATGCAGCCATGCAGATGGTATCTATATATGCTTTCGGAAAAGCCCATATGCGCTCCGCCCAGTCTCTCGGAAGTTTTCCCAACGTTGCCTTTAAGACAGTTTCAGTGTTGGTCAGATTAACGATGGCTCTCTCTCGTCCTTTCAAGGAAGATCGTCTAGCGCTTTCTTTTCCGCGCCTCTCCCCTCCAGGCGGTCGATGGTGTGTTGTCCTTGGCTTTGTGCCCGCAGGCAGTGTCTCAAGCTCCTCAACACTTCGGATATTTCGAGAAGCAAGGCACTTACATCAAAGTAATATCATGTAGAAATCCTTTTGTTTTTTCTTCTTTTCTCTTCGACCGACTTTGAAAATAATCAAGTTTAAATTACAACACACACACACACACACACACACACACACACACACACACACACACACACACACACACACACACACACACACACACACACACACACACACATCAAAATATATAATTATTCGGGATTCTTCTCTTCAAACTGGCGAAGTTATTTTATCCCATGGGATTTCTGGTCAATGATCTCATTCTTTTATTGGTTGGTTGGTTGGTTATTTGGAGTGTTTTTCGATAGTTCGTTGTTGTTGTACTTAAAAATTTAAAAGACCAAAGCGAAGGTGTCTTTAAAAAAATGCAAATTGTTGTCAAATGCATCTTTGTATCCAACCATGTACATGCAATATATATATATAAAAGGTTTACGAGGAAGGTCATATCAGGTCACAAAATCGAAATCGAGGTTGGAATGTGCAGTCTTGTATCAGTAATTAAGATTTCAATGCTGGGCACGGTGGAGAAACAAACAGCATATGAAACAAACAAATCGGTTTTCTTTCTGTTCCTACAGAATCAGACATCTGAGTTAGCTAATGGAACAGTGTAACCCTTTTCACTTCTTCAGCGTCTCTCTCTCTCTCTCCTCCTCCCCCGTCTCTCTCTCCTCACCCCCACCCCCCCACTCTCTCTCTCTCCTCCTCCCCCGTCTCTCTCCTCACCCCCACCCCCCACTCTCTCTCTCTCTCCTCCCCCGTCTCTCTCTCTCCTCACCCCCACCCCCCACTCTCTTTCTCTCTCCTCCTCCCCCGTCTCTCTCTCCTCACCCCCACCCCCACTCTCTCTCTATCTCTCTCCTCCTCCCCCGTCTCTCTCTCCTCACCCCCACCCCCACTCTCTCTCTCTCTTCTCACCCCCACCCCCCCCACTCTCTCTCTCCTCACCCCCACCCCCACTCTCTCTCTCTCTTCTCCTCCCCCGTCTCTCTCTCCTCACCCCCACCCCCCTACTCTCTCTCTCTCTCCTCTTCCCCCGTCTCTCTCTCCTCACCCCCACCCCCCACTCTCTCTCTCTCTCCTCCTCCCCCGTCTCTCTCTCTCCTCACCCCCACCCCCCACTCTCTCTCTCTCCTCCTCCCCCGCCTCTCTCTCCTCACCGCCACCCCCCCACTCTCTCTCTCTCTCTCCTCCCCCCGTCTCTCTCTCCTCACCCTCACCCCCCCCACTCTCTCTCTCCTCCTCCTCCCCCGTCTCTCTCTCGTCACCCCCACCCCCACTCTCTCTCTCTCTCTCCTCCTCCCCCGTCTCTCTCTCCTCACCCCCACCCCCGTCTCTCTCTCTCTCTCTCTCTCTCTCTCTCTCTCTCTCTCTCTCTCTCTCTCTCTCTCTCTCTCTCTCTCTCTCTCTCTCTCTCCTCCTCCTCCCCCGTCTCTCTCTCCTCACCCCCACCCCCCGTCTCTCTCTCTCTCTCTCTCTCTCTCTCTCTCTCTCTGACACATTGGATCGGTGCGGCACAAATGCAATCATGGCTTGGATTCGATTTTCTGTCGGAGAGGAAGGGTTTTCTTTTCTTTGCCAGAAATTGTTCAGTACAGCTAGAACACTGATGTATAAAACAAGGCTGCAAAAGATGCCGCTAGCTACAATCTCTTGCCGACGCAGCGGACTAGCCTAAAGCAAACAGACGAACACTCTCCTACACATCACAATAATGAAAGAAGAACGTGACAAGTACCGATATTTGTTTTCGTGTGTGTGTGTGTGTGTGTGTGTGTGTGTGTGTGTGTGTGTGTGTGTGTGTGTGTGTGTGTGTGTGTGTGTGTGTTTGTGTGTGTGTGGTGTATGTAGTGCAGTGTGTGTAGTGTGTATGTGTGTGTGCATGCGAAACGTGTGTGTGTGTGTGTGACGTGTGTGTGCGTGCGTGTGTGTGTGTGTGCGCGCGCGCGCGCGCGCGCGTGTGTGTGTGTGTGTGTGTGTGGACGAATTAGGTTGACAAAGCTGTTATTTAGAATCCACACCCGACTGCACTGCGTTCGCTCCTCTCACTGTTCTAGTTGTTCACATAATGGTCTGCTGTTTCCAATAAACAGTAGTAGTCTGCTACTGAAGGATGTCACTGCTGTTGCTTTTGCTTCTTCCTCCGCCTCCGTCACTCTCTTTTCTCTCGATCTTCTTCTTCTTCTTCGTCTAATTATTGTTGTTGTTGTTGTTGTTGTTGTTGTTGTTGTTGTTGTTGTTGTTGTTGTTGTTGTTCTTCTTCTTCTTCTTCTTCTTCTTCTTCTTCTTCTTCTTCTTCTTCTTCTTCTTCTTCTTCTTCTTCTTTCTTTCTTTCTTTCTTCCTTTCTCCCTTCCTTCCTTTCTTCCTTCCTCTTCTTGATCAGCTTCTTCTTCTTCTTTCTCATTTTCATCTTCCTTTACTTCCTTCCCCTAGGGTTTCTCCTTTCCTCCCTCCTCTTTCTCCTCTTCGTCTTCCTCCCGCAACTCTTCCTCTTCCTCCTCCACTTCCTCCTCTCCCTTTCCCCCATCTTCCCACATGGACAATTATGACTTTTGAGGCTGAGTGAGCGTTAACAGTTATTGTCTTTCTCCTCCTCTTCCTCCTTTTATTTGTCGTTTTCTTTTCCTCTTCCTATTATTTGTCTTTATATATTTTCCTGCAGCTGCTCCTTTTATTTGTCTTTATTCTCTTCCTCCGTCTTTTGTTTGTCTTTACTCTCATCCTCATCCTTCTTTTATTCGTCTTAATTCTCCTCCATCTTTTATTTGTCTTTATTCTCCTCCTTCTTTCGTTTGTCTTTATTCTCTTGTCTTCCTCCTCCTTCTTTCGTTTATCTTTATTCTATGGTTCTCCTCCTTCTCCTTTCGTTTGTCTTTATTCTATGGTCCTCCTCCTTTCGTTTGTCTTTATGCTATGGTCCTAATCCTTTCGTTTGTCTTTATTCTATGGTCCTCCTCCTCCTTCTTTCGTTTGTCTTTATTCTATGGTCCTCCTCCTCCTTCTTTCGTTTGTCTTTATTCTATGGTCCTCCTCCTTTCGTTTGTCTTTATTCTGTGGTCCTCCTTTCGTTTGTCTTTATTCTATGGTCCTCCTTCTTCTCCTTTCGTTTGTCTTTATTCTATGGTCCTCCTCCTCCTTCTTTCGTTTGTCTTTATTCTATGGTCCTCCTCCTTTCGTTTGTCTTTATTCTATGGTCCTCCTTTCGTTTGTCTTTATTCTATGGTCCTCCTCCTTTCGTTTGTCTTTATTCTATGGTCCTCCTTCTTTTTCTTTCGTTTGTCTTTATTCTATGGTCCTCCTCCTCCTTCTTTCGTTTGTCTTTATTCTATGGTCCTCCTCCTTTCGTTTGTCTTTATTCTGTGGTCCTCCTTTCGTTTGTCTTTATTCTATGGTCCTCCTCCTTTCGTTTGTCTTTATTCTGTGGTCCTCCTTCTTCTCCTTTCGTTTGTCTTTATTCTATGGTCCTCCTTCTTCTCCTTTCGTTTGTCTTTATTCTATGGTCCTCCTCCTTTCGTTTGTCTTTATTCTGTGGTCCTCCTTTCGTTTGTCTTTATTCTATGGTCCTCCTTCTTCTCCTTTCGTTTGTCTTTATTCTATGGTCCTCCTCCTTTCGTTTGTCTTTATTCTATTGTCCTCCTTCTTCTCCTTTCGTTTGTCTTTATTCTATGGTCCTCCTCCTCCTTCTTTCGTTTGTCTTTATTCTATGGTCCTCCTCCTTTCGTTTGTCTTTATTCTATGGTCCTCCTTTCGTTTGTCTTTATTCTATGGTCCTCCTCCTTTCGTTTGTCTTTATTCTATGGTCCTCCTTTCGTTTGTCTTTATTCTATGGTCCTCCTCCTTTCGTTTGTCTTTATTCTATGGTCCTCCTCCTTTCGTTTGTATTTATTCTATGGTCCTCCTTCTTCTCCTTTCGTTTGTCTTTATTCTGTGGTCCTCCTTCTTCTCCTTTCGTTTGTCTTTATTCTATGGTCCTCCTCCCCCTTCTTTCGTTTGTCTTTATTCTATGGTCCTCCTCCTTTCGTTTGTCTTTATTCTATGGTCCTCCTTTCGTTTGTCTTTATTCTGTGGTCCTCCTCCTCCTTCTTTCGTTTGTCTTTATTCTATGGTCCTCCTCCTCCTTCTTTCGTTTGTCTTTATTCTATGGTCCTCCTCCTTTCGTTTGTCTTTATTCTATGGTCCTCCTTTCTTTTGTCTTTATTCTGTGGTCCTCCTCCTCCTTTCGTTTGTCTTTATTCTATGGTCCTCCTCCTTTCGTTTGTCTTTATTCTATGGTCCTCCTCCTTTCGTTTGTCTTTATTCTATGGTCCTCCTTCTTCTCCTTTCGTTTGTCTTTATTCTATGGTCCTCCTCCTCCTTCTTTCGTTTGTATTTATTCTATGGTCCTCCTCCTTTCGTTTGTCTTTATTCTGTGGTCCTCCTTTCGTTTGTCTTTATTCTCCTCCTCCTTCTTTTCTTTGTCTTTATTCTCCTCCTTCTCCTCCTTTTATTTGTCTTAATTCTGCTCCTTTTGTTTGTCTTTATTCTCCTCCGTGTTTTGTTTGTCTTTATTCTCCTCTTCCGTCATTTGTTTGTGTTTATTCTCCTCCGTCATTTGTTTGTCTTTATCCTCCTCCTCCGTCTTTTGTTTGTCTTTATTCTCCTCCTCCGTCTTTTGTTTGTCTTTATCCTCCTCCTCCGTCATTTGTTTGTCTTTATCCTCCTCCTCCTCCGTCTTTTGTTTGTCTTTATCCTCCTCTTCCGTCTTTTGTTTGTCTTTATTCTCCTCCTCCTCCGTCGTTTGTTTGTCTTTATTCTCCTCCTCCTCCTTCTTTTATCTCTCTGTAATTTCCTCCTCCTTTTATTTGTCTTTAGTCTCTCCCTTCTGCTTCTGTTTGTCTCTATTCTACTCCTCCTTCTTTTATTTGTCTTTATTCTCATCCTCCGTCTTTTCTTTGTCTTTATTTCCCTCCTCCTCTGCAGGACCTGTGCATTAAAATAATTATTGTCTTTCTCCTCCTCCTCCTTTTATTTGTCTTTATCAGTGTATTTTCCTCTTCCTGCTCATTTTGTTTGTCTTCATTCTCCTCCTCCTCATTCTTTTCTTTGTCTTCATTCTCCTCCTCCTTTTCTTTGTCTTCATTCTCCTCCTTCTTTTCTTCGTCTTCATTCTCCTCCTCCTTTTCTTCGTCTTCATTCTTCTCCTCCTCCTTCTTTTCTTTGTCTTTATTTTCCTCCTTCTTTTCTTTGTCTTTATTCTCCTCCTCCTTTTCTTTGTCTTTATTCTCCTCCTGCTTTTCTTTGTCTTTATTCTCCTCCTACTCCTTTTCTTTGTCTTTATTCTCCTCCTCCTGCTTTTCTTTGTCTTTATTCTCCTCCTCCTCCTTTTCTTTGTCTTTATTCTCCTCCTCCTCCTTTTCTTTGTCTTTATCCTCCTCCTTCTTTTCCTTGTCTTTATTTTCCTCCTTTTCCTTGTCTTTATTCTCCTCCTCCTATTCGTCTAAATCCCCCCCCCCCACACACACACACACACCTCCATCCCCCCACTCTCTTCAGCATCACCATTCAGCCAGAGTAGGAAGACGTTTGAATGGCCCCGTAGTTGAACTTGAAACGTTGATGTCCTTTCCTTTTTTTCCTTTTTTCTTTTTCTTTTCTTTTCTTTTTTCTCTCTACTTTTTCTTTTCTTTTGATTTTTGCGTTTTCGGCAGTGCCGTTATGCAAGAGGGAAGGAATGATGTTGTCGACCATTTGTTTCTGCACTCACTCTGAGATCTGCTGGTCTGTAAGGGAGATGGAGAGATCGACATTGCCCTTTCTGTGAACCCAATTTCTCTTTTTTCCGGCAGCGTATAAAAAATGTTTAAAGGCCATGCATTCATTCATTTCTTCTGGGACGAGGAAAAAGCTAGCTAAAAAAAGAAAAAGAAAAAAAAAGGTATAACTTTTTAATGGATGTGTAGCTCGGTGTCATATTCACAACAACAAAGCAAATTAGTCGGCTGCGTTTCGGCGGGAATGGTAAGGACACTGACACGTGGTCTGAGGTGTGTATAATGACGTACATGCGCTCTCTCTCTCTCTCTCTCTCTCTCTCTCTCTCTCTCTCTCTCTCTCTCTCTCTCTCTCTCTCTGTCT
>OY757547.1:19054866-19112366 GCA_963584105.1 Alviniconcha strummeri
TTTTCTGACGCGTACATTATAGTAATAATTAATTAATTAATTACTACTACTACTGATAATAATAATAATAAAGAAAAAACAAGAAAAGAAAAAAGAAGAAAAAAGGGGAGAGAAAAAAAAGAAGAAAAAAGCATTGCGATTTCAACAACGCAGTCAGAATTTGTTCACAATTCATTCTGGGTGCACGCATGCACACAGAATGCAACCACACAATTATATACACAAACCCGCTTCGTCGAGGTTCTGCACTGATTGGTGGAAGTGCTAAATGCATCAGTTTACAAACTGATGAAATGCATCAGTTTACAAACTGATACATTTAGCACTTCCACACTCCTCACTCGTCTGACCTTTTCTCTCTTCCTGCGTGCAGACGTTCGAGGTGACCACTCAGGTGACGTATCTGTGAGCCGCCACCTGCCGGCGATCCTGCTGCAGATCGAGACGCTAGCAAACTGATGAATATGCTCTCCATCACAGCCGGAACTGACCCACGTTCTGGAGCTGGGCTGAGCTTCTGTGGACCTTCATAGTGGCCGAGACGCCTAGATTCTGCGCAACAGCTCGTTGGGCTGAAGAAGACAGACAATCAAAGAAGCAACGACCATTTTTAGAAGGGTTGAAAAAAACTAACAGTTTTTGACCACTTTTTCTCTACGAGACACAACTGTGTCTGCCAATTAGTATTAAGTTGCGTTTTTCTTTTGTTTCTTTGTTTCTTAATAATATTTTGTCTCCCCTTTTACCCTCACGTTGATGACGTCATAACATGCAACGGCGGCTGGTGACGTCAGAGTGTATTGCCATTTTGTGATGGAATTAATACCATGTCACAAATATGACATAGCAATGGAGGTACTACATTTTGTGTGGTGACTTGTAGAAGGAGAGTCGTGATTGTTTCGGGAATGGTGTTGCTCTGGAACAGAGGTTATACATAACTCAAACATGACTTGAGACCAGTGTCATCATCAAACAGGTTCATAATTATGAGAACACGTAAAGGACCCTCTCCACTCCCGCTCCTCCTTCTCCTCCTCCTTCTCTCTCTCACACACACACACACAAACGCACGCACGCACAAACGCACAAACGCACGCACGGCTGCACACATGTAGTAAACATAAACACACACACACACACACACACACACACACACACACACACACACACATACACATACACACACGTCACACACACATACGCACACATGTAGAAAAAAATCACACACATACACACACACACACACACACACACACACACACACACACACACACACACATACACACACACACACACACACACCACACACACACACACACACACACACACACACACACACACACACACACACACACGTAGTAAACATTATACACGCACGCACGCACGCACGCACGCACGCACACTCACACATATATAATGTCAGTTGGCATTTCGAAGAATCTAAACGCCCCATCACGCCGAGTTTCACGTGCACCAGCCATGTAACAACCAAACAGCGCTGTAAGTAGCCTACCCTACTTCCACAGATACTCAAAATGCGCTCTAAGTAGCCTGCCCTACTTCCACAGATACTCACAATGCGCTCTAAGTAGCCTGCCCTACTTCCACAGATACTCACAATGCGCTCTAAGTAGCCTGCCCTACTTTCCACAGATACTCAAAATGCGCTCTAAGTAGCCTGCCCTACTTCCACAGATACTCACAATGCGCTCTAAGTAGCCTACCCTACTTCCACAGATACTCACAATGCGCTCTAAGTAGCCTACCCTACTTCCACAGATACTCACAATGCGCTCTAAAAAGCTACAGCCGTTCATTGATAAGTAATTATATTAGCACGATTTTAACAAAGTTCAGAAGAAACCAGTCTAACTCACCTGTGCCCTAACTCAAAAGCTTTACGGTCCATCTACAACTCCATTGCAATTCGTTTTTACAATCTTCAGCTTTTGAAGGATGGTTATATCGGGGCGAAGACAAAACTGAGGTAGGCCTTATTACAAGAAAATGTGTTACGGAATTAATTAATCTATATGAAAAATAAAATCGTTTGAACAATCCTAGACTTTCTAAAGGATAATTATATCAGCGCGAAAGCTAAAATTAAGCTAGGCTTTATCACAAACGAAAGGTTTATATCCCATCTAACACTCAGCTCTAGATTTTTAAAGGGAACCCTGGTTGCTGTTGTTTTAAAGGAACCCGAATTTTTAACGGGAGACTTAATTGTGTGTTTATTGTGTGTTTTTTAAAGGACTTGAATTATTAAAGGGAACGTTAGTTTTTAAAAGGAATCATAGTTTCTGCATCCGCAGCAGGATTACTTCATCTCGGAGAGAAAGCCGAGAGTGTCCTCCGTGTGGTCTAATAAATCCACCCGATTCGCTCGTCATGCCGGGTAACAGCTCGGAAGCAATTCGGGGTTCGGTGGCATTTTTGTGTGTATAAGATAACAGTCATAATAATAATAATAATAATTTACATTTATCATGCGCTCATCAACGCCCTGAGCGCTCACATGATACACATGAACCTAAATATGATATTCTATACACATGTAGATCAGAGTCCTACCAAAACAATTTACATAAAGTATAAAAATATGAAAATAAAAACCCGGACTACAAACACACACACACACACACACAACACACACACACACACACACACACACACACACACACACACACACACACACACACACACACAACACACACACACACACACTCACCCACCCGCCCGCCGCCCGCCCGCCCGCCCGCCCGCACGCACGCACGCACGCACGCACGCACGCACGCACACACTCACACGCACGCACGCACGCACGCACGCACGCACGCACGCACGCACGCACGCACGCACGCACGCACACACACACACACACACACACACACACACACTCTCTCTCTCTCTCTCTCTCTCTCTCTCTCTCTCACACACACACACACACACACGTACACACACACACACACACACACACACACACACACACACACACACACACACACACACACACACACACACACACACACACACTGACTGTAGCAGAAACTGGGTACTGATATTAGTTAGGATGGAACAGTCAGCATTACGCATAGTCACGTGTCAACGCGTTTGGGGGTATATTTTATTTATATAATCATGTATAATTTGATTCCTTATTTGTCGGTTTGGACTCCAGCCGTTTTGGCAAAGGGTCATGGAGCTAGTTTGTCGCTGTATGTACAAAGTTAAATCCCGACGTGGTCAGATTCAAGTCATGCACTTTTTAAACAAGCTTAGCTCTGCTTGTAGCTATTATTTATTGCTGATCTCAGGTTTATTCCCTCTTGCAAGGTCATGATTGTGATTAACCTATACTTGCCCTTGTGACGTCATAATTATGACGTCTGTGGCGAAGTTGTTCCCCCATCTGTGGAAAAGACGTCTTTTTAGGATATCCTGCTCCTGACACGACTGTTGATGCACGCTCACCGGAGGCCAAGTTCAAGTTCTTAAAAAGTAATTAAAAATAATTAAATGAGCGCTTCTGATTCTGATTGGCTCAGCCTGTCTGTGAGACTCTTTTGTGTGAAGGAGTTGCATCACAAAACTCTTGGCATTACCTGCTACAAGAGTTACAAACAGAACTGAAATCGCTTTCTGGCGAGACGCTGCTGTCCCTAACAATTGTTATGAGTTCAGTGCTATCGCTGGCGGGAGCTGCCACAAGTTTCATTTTTGTCGCGACAAAAATACGTCCTTTGTCGCGACAAAAGTATGTCTGTCGAGACAAAAAAATTGTCGCGACAAATATAATTTTGTCACGACAAGCTTGCTTTTGTCGCGACAAACACGTGTTTGTCGCGACAAATACTGGTCGCGACAAACAATGTTCGCGGCAAGCATGCTTTTGTCGTGACAACAGATGTGTTTTTGTCCCGACAAAAATGATACTTTTGGCAGCTCCCGCCAAAGATACAGTGCTGCCACGCACATACTTCAATACTATGATGCAGTCCTGGTTTGTATGCCCCGACGGGCGCTGGTAAGGTGGGTGGATTTTATTTGTTAATTTTTTTTATGTTCAAAAGAAAGGAGAGAGAAAAGGAGTCACTCTGAGAAGAAGGGAAAATCGCTCATTAGCCGAAAGAGAAGTAGCATTATTGCAGACGATGGTGTCTAAAACAAATTTTGATTATTTCGAAGTATCGTGTTTTTTGCGGTTGCTGCAGTTATACGGAATTTTATTCCTTATGCGTATCATTTGTGACAGTCGCTGTTTTGTTTGTTAAATTCATCTCCAGTCTACTTGTTATTTATTATGTTAGCAGTCGTGAACAGCTGACATTGGCCGTTTGATAGAAATGGCAGCAGAGGAGTTTTCGACAGTAGCCTAGTGTGAGTGTAGTAATGTGAACTGCATGTTAGCTCTGTTCCTCTGTCTCTCTGTCTGTCTCTATTTCTGTCTCTGTCTCTGCTTTTGTCTCTGTCTCTCTGTCTGTCTGTCTCTTTCATATATTTAACTGATAACTTTTTTCTCCAGTTAATTATTATTATTGTTATTATTTATGTTGTGTTCGTTTGCGTCCTTTCATCATAATGTTTCACTATGAATGTTTTGATTACTAGTGTGTGTGTGTGTGTGTGTGTGTGTGTGTGTGTGTGTGTGTGTGTGTGTGTGTGTGTGTGTGTTCGTGTGTGTGTTCGTGTGTGTGTGTGTGCGTGCGTGCTTGTGTGTGTGTGTGTGTGTGTGTGTGTGTGTGTGTGTGTGTGTGTGTGTGTGTGTGTGTGTGTGTGTGTGTGTGTGTGTGGAGTCCAGCATGGCCCAGTAGAGGTGGGAGGGAAATACAACCTTTGACCTTTGTAAAGAAGTCTTACAGCTAAGCTAAGCTGTTCCAGGCACCAGTTGTTACGGCAGGCTTTTGTCGCCAGTAGTGCAGGAAACATATGTATGAATTACAGACAGTGTGCGCATGCGCATGCGCATTCCTGTTCATCTATGCAGTGCTTCATCTTTTTCTTTTCTTTTCCTTTTTGGCCGTCTTTCTATTGGTGATGTTCTTTAAAAGCTTTGTTGTGTTCCTTATACATCCGCATGATTAACATGGCTCGTAATGTGAAGAATTGCATGGCTCGGTTTCAGAACAAGTTAGAATTAGCATTCCATTTGTACGGATACTAATAAGTCTGGATGACAGAGGCTTCTGACGGGGGTCGTTGGGGAAGGGGTTTGGGGCTGGGGGAAAAGTTGGGGGCGGAGGCGGGGAGGGGAGGGGGGGCGGGGAGAACGGGGAGAGGGTGCTCAGTTGTCTGCGTGATTCCATATATACTGAGCTCGAGGACTTTTTTTGAGTTAATGCAACACAGTTTTGTGTTGGAAGTCACGAAGACATAGAGAAGAAAGCTATAGCCTAGGATTTTGCAACCCAATTTTGTGTTGGCAGCCACGAAGGCACAGAAAACATAACTTTGGGTGGATGGAACCTAGTTTTGTGTGTGTTGAAAGTCACGAAGACAGAGGAGAAAATAAAAACCCACTTTTGGAAAATAAAACCCAATTTTGTGTTGGCAGCCACGAAGGCATAGAAAACATAACTTTGGGTGGATGGAACCTAGTTTTGTTGTTGTTGAAAGTCACGAAGATGGAGAAGAAAACCTAGGAAAAACAAAACCCACTTTTGTGTTGGCGGTCACGAAGACATAGAGAAGAAGACCTTGGAAAAGTAGAACTCAGTTTTGTGTTGGCAGTCACGAAGACATTGAAAAGACAGCCTTGGGTTCATGCGACTAAATACTGCGTTGACAGTTACGAGGACATGTGTAGAAAAGATAAATTTGGGTGAATAGAACCTAGTTTTGTGTTTGAAGTCACGAAGACACAGAAAAGAAAACTTTGGAAAAATAAAACCCACTTTTGTGTTAGCAGTCACGAAGACATAGAGAAGAAAACCTTGGAAAAAGTAGAACCCAGTTTTGTGTTAGCAATCGCGAAGACATTCAAAAGACAGCCTTGGATTCATGCGACTAGCTATTGTGTTGGCAGTCACGAAGACACAGAGAAGAAAACCTTGGTAAAATAGGACCCAGTTTTGTGGTGGCAGTCACGAGGTCATAGAAAAGATAAATTTAGGTGAATAGAACCTAGTTTTGTGCTGGAAGTCACGACGAACATAGAGAAGAAAACTTTGGGTGAATAGAACCCAGCTTTGTGTTGGCAGTCACTAGGGAAGGAATTCGGATTGTCTACGGGCAGAAGTATGTGGTACAAACAACTTTGTACACGTAGAATGCCGTCAATTTGGGATAATATCCTTAAAGCCTGCTTTTACATGTAGGCCTATTATTAGTTGTTCAATGTGGTAGTTTTGAACTACGCATATGCCGTGCACTGTCGGTCTCGGTTTTCCGCTGTGCCGTATGGCACTTTGTGAGACGCTTTGTTACGCAGTAGCGTACGTACACTTGTGAAGTGATGCTTAATGTCCTCAGATGTCAGTTGACATATTAGGGACAAGTTGTGACCAATGCCGAAGCACGTTCAATAATTCTTTACGTCCACGGAAACCAGAAGGCTCGTTAGGACGGACAGCCAGGACGGCCACCTCGACTCTCACACAGCTCCTGAACTATGACGTACACTTCAATTGCAGAAACCTTATATACTTGCACACCTGATTTTGGATCAATGTACGATGATGTAGACATGTACGTATACTATAAAATCCGGCAAAGAATGTATTAAAAAAAATATGCGGCAAAGAAATCAGCAGAGCACAGGAGCTGTGTGAAAGTCGAGGTGGCCGTCCTGGCTCCCTGTCCCTGATAAGCCTTATGGTTTCTGTGGACGTAAAGCAACATGGAAGAAGAAGAAAAGAAACCGTGAGGACCGCTACGGATTACAGAGCCCAGATCCTGAGGAGAGATTGACCTATTTCTTGTTTTAAACAAAAATCTAGTTCACATGTGACAATACATTAACAACAGAACAGTTGGGTCGTGCAACAAACAAAATTACTTCTATTAGTACGGCCTATTTCTTCACTGAGTGTGTGGACTACTGGACATGCAGTGTTTGCAATCTTATCAGTATACTATACACCTGACGAAGGGTATATTGTATGGAATACCGGACACGCAGTGTTTGCTATCTTATATGCTATACACCTGACAGAGGGTGTGATGTATGGAATACTGGACACGCGGTGTTCGCTATCTTATATGCTATACACCTGACAGAGGGTGTGATGTATGGAATACTGGACACGCGGTGTTCGCTATCTTATATGCTATACACCTGACAGAGGGTGTGATGTAAAGAATACTGGACACGCGGTGTTTGCTATCTTATATGCTATAACACCTGACAAAGGGCACAAGGAGGAGCGCCACTGAGTCCTTGCCTAAGTCCACTATTGTAAGCAAGAAGAGTGCAGCTCGTGCCGTTACCTTGTCCACTGGATGCCCTGGAGACGAGCACGAAGCTGATGAATATCCTCAGCGGATCTTTCTTTTCTTATTTCATGGTGCTTTGGTTCACAGAAATAATAAGGCTTATTGGGGACAGGCAGCCCAAGACGGCAGCCTCGACTTTCACACAGCTCCTGAGCTCTGGGGGCCTGAGTTCAGTGTTCCTTTACGTCCACAGAAACAATAAGGCTTATCAGGGACTGGCAGCCCAGGACGGCAGCCTCGACTTTCACGCAGCTCCTGAACTCTGAGGGCCTGAATTCAATGTTGCTTGTCCACTGGCTGCCCTGGAGACGAGCAGGAAGCTGGTTCGGATCTCCTCACCAGCCAAATCTTCAACAGAACGAGGCCCAGAGCGCTCGTGCAGAATCAACACACAAGGGAGTTAATTAGCGCTCGAAATACGCAACACAGGTACAACAACAAAGACCTGAGTCGCCTACGTAACTCTCACCTGGCGTATGTGTAAGTAAATACAAGGTACATAAACTCACCAGAGAATTTATACGCATGCCAGGTGAGAGTTACCGTAGGCGACTCAGGTCTTTGTTGTTGTACTTGTGTGACGTGTTTCGAGCACTAATGAACTCTCTGGCGTGTTGGTCCAAACCTTTGATGACGATGGCACAGCCGACCGCCAGAAAGAAATGCCCCTGAACGTCCAAATCTTTGGTGGCACTGGCACAATTAAGTGACCGCCATAATATATTGTTGTCCGTATCACTAACGGCAAGTCTGAATTCCTTTTGTAACACACTTTCCCAAGCAACGGAGGACACTTGCAAATGTCGATTTGTAAAAAGCTGTTTTTCAGCAATATTTTGGGTAACGACCGTAAAAGCCCAGTCGTAAAATACTATCGTTCGAATTAATTTTAATACCACAGTAATCATTTATTACTTCCAAAATTCCAGCTGCAAAATGATGTTGTCCAAATGTTTGCTGGCAACTGCAAAAAACAACAACAACTTGTTTTGTCAAACGTTGTTGTTCAAATCTTTGAAATTTGTGAAATCGTTTTGTAAATAAGTGTGATTTTCAGTTCATGGGGGATCGATGTGTTGGGGACACTTTCTCCCTCCCTATCCCGGGGTAGGGGGGTCAGTGGGGGGTTTGGAAGGGGGCGGAGGGGGCAGGGGGGGAACGGGGAAAAGAACAAAGAAAGAAAAAGAAAGAAAAAAGAAAAGAAAAAGAAAAAAGAAAAAAAAAGGACCAGAGAGATGAACAGAACATAACTTATTGTTTTTTGACGCCCAATCAATATTATACTTTATAGGGGCGAGAAGAAAAAAAAAAAAAAAAAAAAAAAGAAGAGAGAGAGAGAAAAAAAAAAATCAGTTTAACTCAGTACATTCGACTCTTCCGCGGGTATAATATCAAAGGGGGAGGGGTGGTGTGGTGGTGGGGGTATTCTTTGATATCACGATATCAAAGAATACCCCAATGCCCCACATGATGGATTTAAGAATGAAATGAAGATTTATCCTTCTCACAAAAACGGTTATATTGTGGGTAAAATTTGAATCATATAAAATATATAATGTATGCAAACGACATGGCATTCTCAGTACTGTTTCTTTTTTTACCCTGTTGTGGTCTGGGCAAATGTAGAAACAATCAAACATGTTTCAATGTTCGACGTCCACATTCAAGACTCTTGTCGACCTACTGCCCTGGACATGCCGGAGTTAAGGGAAATGATCGAACATACTGCCGAGCGAAGCAACCCTCACAAGTGTGGCGAAATGATCGAACATACTGCCGAGCGAAGCAACCCTCACAAGTGGCGTATGTGTCTCGGAAGATCGGGTTAAGTGTTGTGGAGCTTGAGACACTATCTGCGGGCACAAAGCTAAGGACTTCACACCATCGATCGCCTGGAGAATAGAGACGTAAAAACAGGAAGCGCTCGGCGCTCTTCCTTGAGAGGACGAGAGAGGGCCATTGATAGGCCAACACTGGAACTGTTTGAAAGGCAACGTTGGGAAACCTCTCTGAGAGTGAGACGGACATGAATTGTGGGCTTTGCCGAGAGCACTGTTATCACCTCGAACTGATCTGAACTGAACTGAAAACCTTTTTCTTTCTTTTTAAACCGGTCACAATTCTGCTGCCTCTGAGTGTTCTGTTCTTTACTTATCTGTGATGAGATCTGTGATGCTTAACTGATTTTTGTATGGATATTTTGTCGTATGTATTGTATTTCTTAGTATTACTGTTTGCCTGTATGTCCGTCCGTAGTCGTGTTGTACTTAATTCAAGGAAGCCCACTAGTTTTAGATCCTAGCTGGCTCCTCGATACCATTCCGCCGATTTATTCGGTATATATATATATCTACACGGACACTATCGCAAGTAAACCTTGTGTGTACGACCAAGATGGGATATGCGTTTTTAAATTAGTTTTTTAATTAAAAAAGAATATGAAAGAATTGACAGTTGTTGTTTTCTGTTTTGTTTAACTTGTTGTATGAAGTCTGTGTCGACTGACTTCTCCAAGTAATTTTCGGGTCGACTCTACCCCCCCCCCCCCTCTCCTCCTACCCCCTCCCCCCCCCCACACACACACACTCCCCCTTCCCCTCCCTCCTTGAATAAGGGGGTAAGCTGCTACCTATACAATTACCTGAAAGTATATGAGACTCGACTTTGGTGAGAATTGGCGAAAATGTTAAGCTGACTAAGGGATAAATGCATATCCACACAACTTCCCTGAAAATTTGCATCGTGTTGTCTACGTCATAATAAATAAGCGTTCTTTTGAATTTTTTAGGCGTTTGTATCGACACAGTTTATAACTATATGATGTCATACAATCCACCTCCCTGCGCCCCCCCACCCCCCTCCCGACCCCCCCCCCCAGCCCCGCCCAACCGCCTAAGCGTACCAGTGTGGATTTATTTTTTAGTCGAGACAACATGCACCCATCCGTTGCAGTATACTTTTCAGTCTTAATACTTCGCGTAATCAAGGCACGTGTGGTGGTTTCACGTACTAGAAGATCCCACAAGAAAATCAACGTTCTACAACGATTTTCTCGACCATGTAAGCGATCCTTCAGTTCTTAGTTTAAGCTTTCCAACAGACAGATCTTTCAGATCAAACACTCCAGTGACCTTTGAAACTGATTACCATCACCAATCCCGGTATGAATGTGAGCAATTCGACGTTGGGCGTTTTGTTTGTTTGTTTGTTTGTTGTTGTTTTTATACCAAAAACGTCTCGTTTAAACAGCATTACAATCTGAGAAATGTATTGAGGCGTGCGTATCATGCTGATGCACTAAACAATTTGCTTATTGATCGATCGAGCTATTTAACGATTTTTCCACAATTTGTTTTAAATGGTAATGCAATTTTTACCTGAGAGTCGAAATCGAAGCACTACCACTGCAGTGCTGGTATTTTAGATACTGTTTGTGCAGATTGTTACTCTGGTGTCCGTAGTATATCGTTCTGGGCTGATTCATTTAAATCGTGCATCTACCATTTGTGTATTGTTCAACAAAGTACGCTGAAACCTTTTTCATTGCCTTTGTGTTTTGTTTTGCTGTTACTCGTTTTTTTGTAACGAAGATTCAGAAATAAACAGGATGCAGAAGAATCACAGTTTTGTTGTGAACATCTTTTTTTCACGCCACGTGCTCTCATTTACCTTGCTACTCTCTCTTTCACACACACACACACACACACACACACACACACCACCGCCACCCCCCACTCCCCCACACCTCTCCCCCACCACCACACACACATGCAAACGTGAACAATTCACAGACTTTATTGTTATAAAAACACACACGTTTCATATTTACAATCAGTATATATGGGAGCCACCACATCCCTCCCATAACACTCCCCTCCCTCCCCCCCCCCCCTCCAAAAAAACAACAACAACTGAAAAGTCGAGTTTTTGGAAATGCACAGTACAGGCACAATAAATTATACTCTGCCATTGCTTTTCATTTTGAAATACATGAAAATATGTTTCAAAAGTGTGTGTGTGTGTGTGCGTGCGTGCGTGCGCGCGCGTGCGTGCGTCCGTGCGTGCGTGTGTGTTTGTATGTGACAGCTGTGCATGTGATCATTTGGGTTAAACTGTAAATAAATAAATCCTGACAGATACAATTTGAAAAAGAATGCTAATTTTAATGGGTCAACACAAAATGCATGCACATGTTCAGGGTAAGTCCTTTTTTCAATTTAAAAAAAAAAAAAAGGGGGGGGGGGGGGCATACCCCAAAACTTTGCCATAGTTTGCATTGTCCCACTTAAAATTAGCAACCAATTTTTTTAACCATTTGTGTGTCTGGACCTGGTTTCAGATTTTTATTTTTTTCAACATATACAATATATTTGCCCATTTAACAGTCATTTGTTGCTGTACTGATTTACTGTAGATGAGTTTGTTTTTTGTCTGTGGCAGGTTGCAATTAGGCTGTCATACCGAAAAGTGGCAGCAAAATGAGGCCTCACCCAACCCCACAGAACAAAAATGACTGCCTCTCAGCACATGTGGACATGATAAGCTGCATTGAGACTGTGTCAAGGAGCGTGCCTGATAGCCTAGTGAATAGTCACAAAAAACAAACACCCACACAGTGTTTACATATCTATAGTCACAATATGACTTCCTGAAATGCTGAGGCCATCCATTTTGCTCTCTCTTAGTCTTACTCTCTCTGACACATGCATGCCCACTTTCTTTCTTACGTATTTGATCTATGTCTCTACCAACCTCCCCCACACACACCCTCCCCCAACACACAAGTACACATAGTTTTCAACATGAATCGAGGAAAATGCAAAATCACAATTTCTGGGTAAAAAAATTGCATTTCGGGACAAAATGCAGGCTTGTTTTTCAGCAGCAATGTACAGAAACAGCAGTGGGTCACTAAACAGAATAAAACTAACATAATCAAATATTTTTTATCCAAGTATGTATTTTGTGCCAGTACTGATCACAAACCTTTTTTCACCTTTCACTTTATCATTTGGCTATGAAAACTGAAGGCAAAAATTTAGAATATGAAAATAAAAAAGTGAGAAAAAAGAACTAGAAGGGGGGTGGGGGGGGGAAGGAAGAATGAAATGACAGTGACCACACAGAAGACAAACATATACAAGCAAACATATTAACAAACAAGAAACACACAGTCTGACAATCAAATTCAAATAATTTCTTCAAGTAGTGGCAAGAATTGATTGACATTCATTTGGGGAGGGGTGGGGGGGGCGGGGGAAGCGGGTTTCAGGGGAGGTAAGAAGAGATGAAAAAGTGAGACCAGTACAGCCTAAAACAGATTAAATGCAGTCTGAAGAATTCTAATGACACTGTTTTGAGAACTGTACTCGACTCATAGATTATGACAACTGAATGCCTAAATTTAACAAACAACAAAACAAAAAACATACAAAGAAAACAGGCAAGAATACAGAGACTGTTGTATCAGCAGTGTTTTACGTACATATGACAACTGCCAAACAGTTCTCGATGTACTCAGAAATGCTTTTGTTACCCGGCACTTTTGGTCCATGTGCCTCGTGATCATCTTTTAACAAAGTACCATACAGGCTTAGTGATACTCAACACAGACCAGCGGGCACAAATCCAAGGACATCACAGCATCGATCGCCTGGAGAGAAGAGGTGCAGAAAGAGGAAGCGCTCAAGGATCTTCCTTGAGAGGTCAAATGAAGGCCATCATCAGTCTGATGAGCACTGGAGCTGTTTGAAACTGATGGCAACTTTGGGGAAACTTCTGAGACAGGGAGGAGCACATATAGGTTTTTCCAAGCACACAGATACCATCTTGAAGTGAACTGAACAACATGGCCCAAGCAGTTTCATTTCCATGTGCTACCTTGCCTGCGTGACATACTATTCAAATCAAACTTATTTTAAAGCTGCATATACTCCATTAATACACACACCAAAATAAAACCACGTTTGATAATACTGTATAGACCAATGAACCTTCGCGGCTCAGGTGATCTCTGTGGCAACTTTGATTAACCTAGCAGTGGGAAAACTGGAATGAAAAAATATGGGAACAAGGGAGAAAGAGAGAGAGAGAGAGAGAGAGAGAGAGAGAGAGAGAGAGAGAGAGAGAGAGAGAGAGGTGGGGGGGGGGGGGGGAGGGTCAAATATCTACATATCACAAAAGCTGAAATAATGGGTCAAAATTAGTAAAGCAAAAGTCTTGTGGGTTTTGGTCTGGCAAACTAATGCAGCCCAAAGCTTGAAAATTATCACAGAAACTTTGACAAAACCAAAAACTGAATGAGCAAAAAGGAAAGGAAAAAATCCATGACTACACACTCGATCTTTTATTGTTATTCATAATGTGATTCACAGAAGAAACATTCATCACAATCCTTGAGAAACAGTTCCAGCAGAAGAAATACTACAACAGTCACATTTGTGCAATCATTGCCCGGTGGCAGAACGGTTTAGAGTTTATCACAATGCTATAATTTCACCAGCAAAAATTTAAAAATAAAATTGCCAAATCTCTGTGCAGTCAATTTGGCCCCATCCAATTTCCTGAAAAAGGACATTTTGCCACATCTGGCCATAAAAATACTTGTATCAAAATTGTTTGTATGAAGAAGAAAAATTCAAGACAACACAAAGCAGGGGGGGGAACGTTCTGGATAAAGTGTGTTGCAATGGAAAAAGACATTTAATTTGCATATGATGTACTGTTTTTGAAACTGTTGCATGAAAGAATCAGATGCCACACAATGTCAAGCACCAATGCCATAACACTCAGCAGTAGATGTAAATAACTCAACATACTGAAACAAGTTTGCAACATTAATTGCCACAAAAACCAGGTAAAACCTTCACTTCAAAAATACATACTACAATGAAACCAAATGCAAGACACTGTGGATACAATCTGCTGCATTTGGGGTGAAGCGAACTGAATCCAGCAGTATCTGCATACCACTTCAATCAAAACCTTAAAAATAGCCTACCCCCTCCCCTAAAAAAAGCAGGAAAAAAAGACAAAGACAAAAAAAAAAAAAGGCAGCAAAGACAAACTGAAACTGAAAACATACTAACAATTGCATAAACAATCAAAATTAACACAAAAGTAATACCCCAGCAGTTCAAGTAATCAGGAAAATATTCACAGCAACATTCATACCCTTTCTCATCCAAACTGCACCGTATCCACTGAGGATAATGAATTATGCGCTTAAAGGATGATGGTGCCTGGTATTCATATGTATGACATGAAGCCTACTCCAGCAGCACCCACAGATGCATGAATGAACACACAGATTTGGTTGGCTGAGCAAATCAGTTTCTTCCGTCCACTGATGAAGGTCCTTCTTTTTTTCTTTCCTTTTTATTGTTATACAACTTACACACTATTATATATTAACGTAATTGTGTTCAGAACAACTCTGGGGACTTAAAACTCGTGCACAATAATCTTTTTGCCCAAACAGTATTCCACCTTCTGCCTTTTTGCTCTGAAGGAATACTGGTGAGCTTGAAGTCAGTTTAGCATGACAAGACAGTCTTTACCAATCAACTAAACTTAAAACACACAACTCAGTTTAAACACATAACAGACGGTCTATACCAACCAAGTCAATTTAAACACATAACAGTCTATACTGATCAACTCAGTTTAAACACATAACAGACAGTCTATACTCATCAACTCAATTTAAACACATAACAGACAGTCTATACCAACCAACTCAATTTAAACACATAACACAGTCTATACTGATCAACTCAGTTTAAACACAGACAGTCTATACCAACTAACTCAATTTAAACACATAACAGTCTATACTGATCAACTCAGTTTAAACACATAACAGACAGTCTATACCAATCAACTCAATTTAAACACAGTCTATACCAATCAACTCAATTTAAACACACAACAGATAGTCGATACCAATCAACTCAGTTTTAAACACACACAGTCTATGCTGATTAACTCAGTTTAAACACATAACAGTCTATACCAATCAACTCAGGTTAAACACATAACAGACAGCCTAAACCGATCAACTCAGTTTAAACACATACAGACAGTCTATGCTATTAACTCAGTTTAAACACATAAGACTCCAAAATAAAAATTATCGCACAACTATTCAGGCGATGAGACCACTGAGATGGCATAATACTGCGAACAGAGGCAACAGGATTCTGTGTGTGTTTGGACAGGTACAACACAGTTATACTACCAACTTGTATGAAACACACCAACAACCTTGCTAGTCTTATTCATGCCACATTTCCCAGTCATTTGCTACTACTGCAGGCTGTTCACATAGGTACTGTGGCATACACAAAGTCAGTGGTTGGAAGATCAAATATTCCTTTGATGAAACAGAGGGAGAACTGCTCTGTTCATCTGTGTATGATCTGGCACGCACATTAACTGCTCAGTGTATGACCTGGCATGCACATTAACTGCTCAGTGTACGACCTGGCATGCACATTAACTGCTCAGTGTACGACCTGGCATGCACATTAACTGCTCAGTGTATGACCTGGCATGCACATTAACCACTCAGTCTACAACCTGGCAGGCACATTAACCGCTTAGCGTATGACCTGGCAGGCACATTAACCGCTTAGCGTATGACCTGGCAGGCACATTAACCGCTCAGTGTATGACCTGGCAGGCACATTAACCGCTTAGTGTATGACCTGGCAGGCACATTAACCACTCAGTCTACAACCTGGCAGGCACATTAACCGCTTAGCGTATGACCTGGCATGCAAATGAACAGCTCACAAGCCACAAAATCCTCATTTTGACATTTCTGTTTGGAGACCTTGTACCAGTCCTGACATACATATTTTGAATACCAGTTCAGCATGCCCACCAATCAGTCAGTCAACTCCTTTCATCCTGCCGCTAACATTTCATTCTGCGTGCTGCCATAATTATTACAGCAGAGCCCTGGCAAAGACTAGCCCTCTTGTAAGACCTTTTTTCCCAGACACCTTCTCTTTATAATGTCCATGTAATTTGTAAATGAATCCTTTACCAAGAGTCACCGTGTAGACACCTTCTCTTCATAATGTCCATGTAATTTGTAAATGAATCCTTTACCAGGGTTCTCCAGACACCTTCTCTTCATGTCCATGTAATTTGTAAACAAATCCTTTACCAAGAGTCACCAGACACCTCTTCATAATGTCCATGTAATTTATAAATGAATCCTTTACCAAGAGTCACCAGACATCTTCTCTTCATAACGTCAATGTAATTTGTAAACTAGACACCACCTCTTTATATGTCCATGTAATTTGTAAATGAATCCTTTACCAAGAGTCACTGGACACCTTCTCTTCATAACGTCAATGTAATTTGTAAACCAGACACCACCTCTTTATAATGTCCATGTAATTTGTAAATGAATCCTTTAGCATGAGTCAACAGACACCATCTCTTCAAAATGTCCAGGTAAATGAACTCCTAACCAAGGGTCAAGCCACTCTTAAGAGCACCTTCACTGGATCAATTTTTCTTTCTTTTTTAATTAGGGTAATCTCATGACAATAATAACATCTGTACTAATCCAGCCACAAAAATGTATGACCCATGAGCTCTAGTTCCAACAATTACAACAAACAAACTTTTGTTTCAGTCTTGCAGTTGCTGCTGCAGTCAAATCTCAGGAGGAAAGGACAGCCAGCACCCTTGAAGCAGGGCTGCAGAAGCAGAAGAAAAAGAAGCCACCTCTAACTTAACTTCGCTTTTCATTTTTTATTCTTTCTGTCTTTTTTTTAAAGAGACATGCAGCTCATCCATGTGCACAGCTCTCATCCATTATTACATTTACAACCAAGCACTCAGACAGCTGATGGGGCATAATTCCAACAATTATCACAGCTTTTTCAATGCATCATCACTCCATTCCTACCCACCCCCACCTCCCCTCCCCCAACCCCCCCCCAAAAACAACAACAAAAACATCCCCCCCAAAAAACCCCAACGAAACCAACAAAACCCAACAAATACCCCCCCACCCCCCCAAAAAAAAAACACGTCTCACACACACACACACAAGAATCACCACATTCTACAAAAGGCTGTTCGCACCACTCCGCATGCACACTCTGTACCATCGCAAAGCCTCCGGTCCACTCAAGCCTCTCACGCACACACAGCAGCAGCAGCAGCAGCGACGCTAGGACTTGGTGACCGGCGGAGGGCGGGAGGGCAAAGGGGGGACCTCGGGCAGCGTGCGACGTATCCTGTGCTGCAGGCTGGAGCCTGAGGATGGCGGGCGCTGGCCGGGTGGGGGGCCCAGACTGCCCAGGCCTGGCTTGCCCGGCGGTGTCAGGATGTCCCGGATCTGGGGCTGCTGGGAGTGGGAGGATCCTGGCAGCCCCGTCGGGCCGATCCTGGTGGGCAAGCAGAGGCAGTAGCAAGGGTGAATGTGATGGAGTTGCATTCGTTGTCTTATGCATAAAGAGTCTCTGTCTGTCTCTCGGTCAGTCTGTGGGTCAACGCCATGAACGGTTTGGCACTCAAGCTGCTGAACCTAGTGAGATGAAACCGGGTGTGAGGATTCCTTAGGACATGAGACGGGTCCTGTGTACTTATAGCATGGGTTAAACCTCTTCCGCTATTTAACACAATGACACTAAGATTACTGAAGTGAATGAGTTGCTGCGTGAAGTAAAGGGAGGGTGACATAAACTTAACAGCGGCCCCATTTTTCAGTTAGCACCAGGGTTTAACGGTTAGCGCTCCAGACTCTCACAGAAGTGACTGCAAGTTCAAATCTCGGCAGAAGTTGTTTTTTTCCTTCCAGATGCTAAGACCACTGACCTACATGGGAAGACTGAATCAGTTAATGGACACTGCTTTATCTCAATGGAACCTTTTCTCTCCTTCTAAATACCAAGACCCCTGACTTACCTGGGAAGACTGGATCAGACAATGAATGCTGCTCTGTGAAGGGGTTCAGCGAGCTAACACTACTGGCATCTTTCAGGCCTTCAGGGGAATACAGCAGCACTCACCTGACCTTCCTGGGGCGGTCTTTGTGCGGGGACTCTCGCCCCGGGCTCAGCGGGGGGTCGGGCATGCCCATCGGGAACGGGGTGGTCAGCGGGCTCATGGTGCGCCGGGGGTGCGGCGGTCGAGGCCCCGGTGAGCTGGGGACGCGCAGCTCCTTCAGTCTGCCAGGCGGCTCCCTGGAGGGATGCTCGGGGTCCCGCTGCTGCTGGTGCTGGTGCTGCTCCTGATGCCTGCTGAGCTCCCTCAGTCTTTCGTACTCCTTGAGAAGGTGGCGGTCCTCGTCCAGGGACCGCTCGTACTCTCTCAGTTTGTGCAAGCTCATTCTTGGGGACAGGGGGGCCACGTGCACGGCCCCCTCCCCTTCTGGGGAGAATCGGGCATCGAAAGACTCCTCTCCGTGCCCAAAGTTGGAGGTGCCTGTCACTGTCGTTGTCATTGTTGTCACGCTGGGCTTCTGGTTGCTGTGCAAGTTCTGGGTTTGTTGAGAACGGTACCGCTCCATGGCGGAATCGGGTCGAAAGTCAAAGTCGTCAGTGTCAGAGAGGTCGGACTGGTTGTCGGAGTGGTCGCTGTTGTTGCCACTGTGGTCAATGGTAAACACCTGCGGTGCTTTAGATTCCCGGATCTTTTGAAGGCGTCTGAAAATTTGTTAGACCGTGTGTTGACAAGTTTGTCATATGATGAAGTGTTGTTAACAGTACTGAAGACTTTTTTTTCTCTGCGTCCCATATATATTTTTGGGGGAAAAAAACACACACAAACCTAGCCCTGTTTATTTATGCTTATATATAAAATTAAAAAAACAAAAACAACAACAACAACAAAAACAAAAAAAGTGAAAAAAAGGAGACGTATATATATATATCCTGTAAAAATGGCATCCTACTTACATTCCTGTAAAATATTTCCTGTAAACTGTTTTTGACTACCTCTGTCCTCTTTTCTTGCACACCTTTTGGCACAAGGTCATAAGGATAACAAGAGAGAGAGAGACAGAGAAAGTAACTTGGTGTTTTACGCCCAGAGATAGAGAAAGTAACTTGGTGTTTTACGCCCAGTCTACCTTTGCGGTTATATCAGGGCGAAGAGAGAGAAAGAGGGAGAGAAAAAGAGAAAGTGGGAGAGACAGACAGACAGACAGACAGAGAGAGAGAGAGAGAGAGAGAGAGAGAGAGAGAGAGAGAGAGAGAGAGAGAGAGAGACACTGACAGACAGACAGACAGCAGAAGAAGACGAAGCAGCAGAAGCATGAAAGAAATTGAGAGCTGAGGACAAACTTTTCATGCTCTGTTTTCCAAGACTGCAGCTCCTGCATGAGCAGACTCAGGTCCTTGTCTTCAATGGGACCCTTTTCAGCACCCTCTTCGCCCTCCTCCTCCGTTGCCATGGAAACGCCCTTCTCCTCCGGCCTGGACACGATTGGTGACTCTGCCTGTGGAAGATAAGGCGGCAACAGACGTCAAATAAGATGCGAGCTTCGGCCAGCAGCACATGGAGGCAGCATAGCAGAAACAGAAGTCTTTGCCTCCTGGGATTTATTTTCTTAGCACAGTGCAACTTTACTCCAGTGCTGTGGAGCTAATCCTGTCAAACGTATCAAACACCAACAACAGATTTAACACGTAACACTGAGGCAGGACAGCAAAACCGAATGTGAGGCACACACCGCGGCACAATAATATTTAGATTGTTTCAGAATCAGACAGTACAAGAATAAGGACTTTGCAAGCGGAAAGTTGTGAACAGGGCAAAGGAAGAGGGAGGGAGTGTGCAGTTTAGGGGACGTACGCTGGCACTGTCAAGAATCACTTCACCAGAAATCTTCTGACACAATGAAGTGCTGGTTTAGAAAAAAATTGACCTTTTTCTTTAATTGATATCTCCAATTTATGAATGCAGTAAAAATGACAGATTTAATATGCCAATTAATTTAGTACAAAATACAGATGACTGACTTAATGCATTTTATGTTGGATGACATGGCCAATCCAAATTATCAACATAAACCTTCTAGACATACTCTGGGAACATAGCTTATATTACGCAAATGTAACTGACAAAAACAAACTACAACAATAACATGTAACACCATAACAAGCACATGTTAATCAAAACATATGCCGAAACTACAACTCAAAAGGTGGTAGGTTAAAAAAACATGAGCAGCAAAATGTATATAATAATTAATAAAATAATATTAATTAATGTATTTATAAAGTGCAAAAAATCTTGTCCACAGAGACTAAGTGCATACATGCCTGCATGCATGCACACACATGCACATGCATGCACACACACAATCACACACACACACACACACACACACACACACACACACACACACAGGCACACACACAGGCACCCGCAAACACAAGCATATTGACTATACAAAACGTAATTTACACATGCGGAAAGCCAACCAAACAGAACAACTTCAAGTCCTCTCAATGGCCTCTCTCAGCAGCATGAGCAGCAACTCAGCGAGGCTGGCAATAATAAATAACTACTCTACAACATGCTCACCTTGGAGGGAGTTGTGTCCCCATGTTCTGGATGCTCGACAGACTCCTGACTGCTGCTGGCTTTGCGACGTGCGCGCAGGGCCTTGGAAGGGTTGCCACAAATCACTGTGCCACAGGTCAGCTCGCTGGCCGACTCCATACCCTCTGCCGCATCTGGGAGAGACAGACAGCAAATGTCATGGAGGAACAGACACACAGTTATACATGCACGAATCAGGACATGGAACAAAGAACCACCAAGCACATACTTTGTGCATCAGATATGGCCCGAAATGTAAACAGTTTGTGTTATGAGATATTACCTGAAAGGCAATTAAAAAACAAGACTGTTTTCCTTTCCCCTGTGAGTGTGTGTGTGTGTGTGTGTGTGTGTGTGTGTGTGTGTGTGTGTGTGTGTGTGTGTGTGTGTGTGTTTGCGTGCATGCATGAGCCTCAGCTGCTGAAAAGATGAACTTGGAACAACCCCTGGTCCCACCCTTGTCACGGTCCATTGCCACCCTTACATCCTCATCCCGGCTACTGACAGTACAGAGAAACAGTAAGTTTACTGAAGCAGTCAATGGGTTGAATAGGAAATTTTTAAAACTAAAAACAACAATGAAAACAAACAAACAAAAAGAACACACACAACAAAATGAAAATCAAAATGTCAGTGTAACTGTCTAAATCACTAACACTAGCAGTCCAAATTATTCATCAGCCCATCAGCCTATATATTAATTCCCCCTCTTTCATCTTCCCAACCCCTGTCTTCATCCTTCACCTCAAACACCACTGTTAACTAAATGCACTCAGCCCTCCCCCCCCCCCCATCTTCCTCCATCATCAGCTCATCATGACCATACCTTCTTGTGCCTCCTATTTTGTGCCTCCTACCACCCCCCTCCCTCATCTCCCCCCCCACCAAACACACACACACACGCACTCACACACACACACGCAGACACATACACACACACATGTACATACACATGCATACACGCACATGCATGCATGCATGGACGCATGCATACACGCACACACACACACACATGCACACATATACACACACGTATATATGCCCACATGCACACACATACGCACGCACATGCACACACACACACCCATCTCCCCCCCACACACACACACACACACACACACAGAACAAACAGAAAAGGAGCAAGCAAACACAGACCACTGCTGGCGGGTCGTCGTTTGGAACCCTCTGTCCATGCTGAGCTGGGTCGCCCCCCACTGATGGAGGCTGGTCTGCGGGCGGCACTGCTCGGTCGGAACCCTGAGGAAGGTCTGAGGGCGGAGCCAGGCCTGTACGCTGTGGCTGGCCGTAATGCTGCGGTCGTTGGCCTGCCAGCTGCTGATACTGTTTGTCCAACACACACACGTACACACACACGCACATGCGCCCGCACACACACACGCACACACACACCACACACACTCATGCACATAAGTATAAATATTGACTATACACAATTTACAGCCAACTCAATCAGATAACACACAGGGACTTGAAGTGGATCAATGGTGAGTGAGAGAGAGAGAGAGAGAGAGAGAGAGAGAGAGAGAGAGAGAGAGAGAGAGAGAGAGAGAGAGAGAGAGAGAGAGAGACAGACAGACAGACAGACAGACAGACAGACAGAGACAGACAGAGAGAGAGAGAGAGAGAGAGAGAGAGAGAGAGAGAGACAGAGAGAGACAGAGAGAGACAGAGAGAGACAGAGACAGAGAGACAGAGACAGCGAGAGAGAGAGAGAGAGAGAGAGAGAGAGAGAGAGAGAGAGAGAGAGAGAGAGAGAGAGAGACAGACAGAGACAGCGAGAGAGAGAGAGGGAGACAGAGACAGAGAGAGCGAGAGAGAGAGAGAGAGAGAGAGAGAGAGAGAGAGAGAGAGAGAGAGAGAGAGAGAGAGAGAGAGAGAGAGAGAGGGAGACAGAGAGACAGAGAGAGACAGAGAGAGACAGAGACAGCGAGAGAGAGAGAGAGAGAGAGAGAGAGAGAGAGAGAGAGAGAGAGAGAGAGAGAGAGAGAGAGAGACAGACAGACAGACAGACAGACAGACAGACAGACAGACAGACAGACAGACAGACAGACAGACAGACAGCAAGTGTGTGAATTAGTGAGTTTCTTTACATGCATAATGTGGATGTTCTACAATGTTCTACATACATATATGTGGTGTGTGTTTGAACAATTGTCTCTGTCTGCCACCCGTACAAATGCATGCATTTCAAAACATGCAAATATGTTTGCAGCAGGCAAAGCACACACATATATATATATAAACACATATTACGTAAATGCATTCACAGCACAGGTCAATTTTGCCTCTAGGCAACAACACACTCGATCAACACACTTGGCAGTTTCACAGAAACCCCACGCACCTGTTTCCTTTTCACTGTCCAGACTCTCGATGAGGAGAGCATCCTTTTGCAGCTCCTCCAAGTATGCCCAGTCAGCATCAAAAACATTCTGTGTGAGTGAGGCGTCTGCATCCGCCAGTGATTTGTCATCCAGCGTGGACAGGTTGGGCAAAGTTCGCTTGATGGTCTGTCTGTAGTCGTAGTCCACCTGCACGACATAATAATAAATCCCATGCCAGTTAAGGCCCACATCTATGGAACTTTGCAATCTTGGGTGCAAGTTAGCAGTAGTCATTTCAAGTAAATAAGAGGATAAGAAAAAAGGAGTGGCAAAATGAAAAAGAAAGAAACAATGTCGAAAAAACATTTTAAACACAAATGAAAAGACGAATGAAAGAAAGACAGACAGAAACACACACTGTGTGTGTTTGTGTGTCTTTTTTTTTCTCGTCTGAAGGGCAGTTTACTGTATAGTTCCAGTTAACCTGGTAATAATTGTACGAATGTGTTGAATTTCATTAATGTATGTTTTGTGCTATTGTTATTCTACCATGGTATGCAGATCTTTTTTTTAAAGGAAAAAAGAAACACACACACACACACAAACACACACACACGGAGAGAGCGAGAAGGAAAGAATGGAAGAAAGCATAAAGGAAAGAAAGAAACAAACAAAGAATGCAAATCTGGTAAAAGTGAAGACTAAAACAGTAAAACTGTGCACACTGACCTCCTCGGCATCAACTGTTGGGGTGACGCAGACAGGATTTCCATCCAGTGTGAGATGTTGAAGTTTGGAGCAAAGAGACAAATACTGAATCTGTCCGATGTCATCTACATTGTTCCTGCAATGCACAACAACTGTAATATTAAATACCGAAAGATACAAGGTTTCAAAGAACTAACACCAACAACAAGAAAAACACCTAAAAAAAACTATAAGCAGATAAACATGAAAAAAAAGAGCAAAACAACAACAAACAAATCAGCAATTGGTCAGGCATCTTGGCTGTTATTTTGCTTGACAAGTTTAAAAATAAAAATAAAAAAGGAACAAAAAAGGCATCACAGAGAAAGTGTGTGTGATGTGTGTGTGTGTGTGTGTGTGTGTGTGTGTGTGTGTGTGTGTGTGTGTGTGTGTGTGTGTATGTGTGTGTGCATGTTTTGTGTGTGTGTGTGTGTATGTGCATGCATGCATGTGTGTGTGTGTGCATGTTCTGGACAGGAAAGGGAGCTCTGGGAGTAGTAAAGATGGCCATGTATTTCACCAAGTTAGAGTGATTGTTTGACCAGTTTCTGTGAACCACTTTCGCCACCTTACAGATGTCAAACCGGTTTGAAAAATGTCTCAAAGCACCATCACTGAATACATAGCATCAAAGCAAAGCCTCAGAACTCACCCCTCTAAGTCTAGAATTTGAAGTTCATCCAGCATGCTGAGAGGAGAGATGTCCGTGATCTCGTTGTAGGCCAGGTACAGCTCCCGCAGCTTCAGCATGGAGGAAATGCCGTCCAACTCCTCCAGACCGCAGCGCGACATCCACAGCACCTCCAAGTTGCGCAGGGAGGAACCTAGGTCCCTGGGAATGAGATAGAGGTAGTCAGGAACTGGGTCTCAACATCCTGTCAATCACACTCAGGAACTGGGACTCAACATCCTGTCAATCACACTCAGGAACTGGGACTCAACATCCTGTCAATCACACTCAGGAACTGGGACTCGACATCCTGTCAATCACACTCAGGAGCTGGGACTCAACATCCTGTCAATCACACTCAGGAACTGGGACTCAACACTCAGGAACTGGGACTCGACATTCTGTCAGTGACACTCAGGAACTGGGACTTGACATCCTGTTAATGACGCTCAGGAATTGGGACTCGACATTCTGTCAGTGACACTCAGGAACTGGGACTAAACATCCTGTTAATGACACTCAGGAATTGGGACTCAACATCCTGTCAACCACACTCAGGAACCGGGACTCAACATCCTGTCAATCACACTCAGGAACTGGGACTCGACATCCTGTCAGTCACACTCTGGAACTGGGACTCGACATCCTGTCAATGACACAGTGCCATCTCAGGACAATCAAACTCTGGCACTGGTATATGCCATTATGCTTTTATGTAATTTTGTGTGAGTTTTGTTGGTGTTGTTTTTTTCTTTTTTATACTGTTTCTGAACTTTTTTTCTTTCCTTTTCTTCAGTAAGTAAACATGGTGCTTAACGTCCACAGAAAACATAAGGCTTTATTAGGGACAGGATTCTTTTCTTCATCCCTGTTAGAGGTTATATAGCTTAGACCAGGTTAGCACATGGCGACATCTCTGCAGTAGCTGGTTTTCCTCTAGGAGAACCGTCCAGACTTTTCATGGCCATGGACAAATTCCAAATTGAGACAATGAAATCCCACCCACCCACCCCCAAAGAAGAAGAAGAAGAAGAAGAAGAAGAAGAAGAAGAAGAAGAAGAAAAGAAGTGAAACGGAATACAAATAAGGCCAACTGACTCCTGACCTGACACTGGGAATGGTGCTCCCGGAGAGTTTGAGGACTCGGAGGTTTGGCAGCAAGGCACCAAAATTGTTGAGCGTGGTCTCTGAGGTGTCCACCTTCAGTTCCAGCATCTCCACCTTCTCCAGGTTGTCAGACCCAGTCAACAGTTGCTGCAGCAATGAGCATGGTGCCAGCTAGCAATGCACTTAAGGCCCATAAGGGTAAGTGAAGTCCATTTGTCCATAAGTGTAATTCCATTTGTCCGTAAGTGTAAGTGAAGTTCATTGGTCTGTAAGTGCAAGTGAAGTTTGTTTTTTTGAAAAAGTGTAAATGAAGTTATTTGTACGTAAGTGAAGTTCATTTGTCTGTATGTCCACAAGTGTAAGTGAAATTCATTTGTCTGAAAAGTGTAAGCGAAGTTCACTTAACTTAAAGTTCATTTGTCTGAAAAATGTAAGTGAAATTCATTTGTCTGTCAATGTAATTGTAAGCCAAGTTCATTCCTAGACATTTTTATTCTGATCAGACAACAAAGTTCAACACCTGTTCCAATGGGAGTTGAAGTAGAAGCCATGATTTCTTTACAAGGGAAGACACTGGACATTAGATTCTGTGAGAGAGAGGGGGGGGGAGGGAAAGAGAGAGAGAGAGAGAGAGAGAGAGAGAGAGAGAGAGAGAGAGAGAGAGGGAGAGAGAGAAAGAAAAAAAAAGAGAGGGAGAAACAGAGACAGACAGACAGACAGACAGACAGACAGACAGACAGGCAGGCAGACAGGCAGGCAGGCAGGCAGATCAGACAGACAGACACTGAGACAGAGAATTAAAAAACTGATGAAAAACTAATCCTGCAGTTGCAGTAACAAAGTAATGATGAGAAAAGAATGACTGAAGTAAACTTAAATGGATCAACCTGACACAGAAATACGAATAAATAACTACATGAAGGTGAAGTAAAACTGATCAAATCACACATTTTAAATGCAATTGCAAGTCTAAATTACTGTCCATGGCAAATACCACTAATGACTGATGTGGATTAAAAAAGAAAAGAAAAATAGAATGGCCTGGAAAGACAGAAAGGAGAAACACAAAACTTATTCCAAAGACTTCCAGGCAGCAGGCAAAGCATGCAAAAGCTATATTTTAACCTAACTACTCCAGGAATAACAGAAGTAGGTCTGGGCTCTCAACAGAGAAGTCCTTCATTATAACTGTGTCCACAGTACCTCAGCTGAATCAGCTGATAAATGATCAACAACAAAACATTAAACACACAAGAAAGCAGAGATCTAGACACACAACTCAAACAATCCTTACAAGTTTTGTAGGTGAGAGGTACTGCTCCATAAGAATGTCGGCCTCCTGCAACACAATTGGCTCAGGGTTCATGCAGCCGTCTGACAACTCAGTGATCTGCACGCCCCGCGCCAGGGCGCTCTGAGGGCGCTGCAGTCCAGAGTCCATCTTGGGAATGCTGGGGAAACAAATACACAAATTAAAGGCATTACAAGCAATAATGGCCAATATAAAAAGGCATACTTCGCTTGTCATAAAAGTTACATTATGCTATGACTTCATTCATCATTATTAGAATAAAAATTGTAACAACTTTTATTTGACTTTTGAAAATAATATGCTAATTTTTGAGAGAGAGAGAGAGAGAGAGAGAGAGAGAGAGAGAGAGAGAGAGAGAGAGAGATTTTACAATTTATACCTGACAGTACAGTAACTAACAGTTTTGATAAATATTTAAACTTACTTCTGTGACATTGGACTCTCAAATGCAAGCGCCATTTGTTTATAATTTCTCAGTTTTCAGCCTTCTGCAAAAACATGAAACAGTAACTGAGTAAGTGAAATCAAACTATTTTATATATAATATATATATCAAATATTCGCACTGTCCTATAAAAGACCACCCCGCCCACCAAAAAAAAAAGAAAGAAAAAAAGAAACTTGAGTCAATATACACACACAAAGCAAGAAAAAATAAAAATAAGACCCCCCCCCAAAAAAAAAAGAAAAAAGAAGAAGACAGAAATAAAGACAAATACAACAGCAAAAAAGACCCCCCCCCCCCCGCCAAAAGACATTAAGCTCCAAAATACGGCAACATTATTCTTGATCAATTGTTCTCACTCAGGTATAATATTCTTTTTACATTGCAATACAGGAGAAGGGTCTAAATGCGATTTGTGTGCATGTGTATGTGTGTGTGTGTGTGTACGTGTGCGTGCGTGTGTGTGTATGTGTGTGTGTGTGTGTGTGTGTACGTGCGTGTGTGTGTGTGTGCATGTGTGTGTACGTGTGTGTGTGTGTGTGTGTGTGTGTGTGTACGTGTGCGTGTGTGTGTGTGTGTGCGTGCGTGTGTGTGTACGTGTGCGTGTGTGTCCGAGCATGTGACTGTGAGCATGAGAATAGTCTCTGTGGACAAGACTTTGTGCTTTGTAATTTATACTTGAATTATTATTACCAGGAGGATCTTCGTGGATTTCAGACCCACTAGAAGCACACCTGAACCCATAACAATTTATACTATTTAAGTATTTGTGTGTTACAAGCTCTTGTCCAGCAGGACCATCCTATTCAAAGCACAGGCACCCATCTCCTGCTTGGAGCTCCAACACCTTCAGGAAAAAAGGCTTTACTTAGCAAGGCAGCCTTGATGCACAAAATAAGTGGCTTTGTGGGTCTCAAAATCAAAGTATCTGACACAAAATAAGTGGCCTTGTGGATCTCAAAATCAAAGTATCTGACACAAAATAAGTGGCCTTGTCCTTGTGGATCTCAAAATCAAAGTAACTGACACAAATTAAGTGGCCTTGTCCTTGTGGATCTCAAAATTAAAGCATCTGAAACAAAATAAGTGGCCTTGTGGATCTCAAAAATCAAAGCATCTGACACGAAATAAGTGGCCCTGTGGATCTCAAAACCAAAGCACCTGACACAAAATAAGTGGCCTTGTGGATCTCAAAATCAAGGTATCTGATGGCACATTGAGGGCAAATGAGTGCCCCTCCAGGGGACACCGGACATGCTCCTCCCTCCTTCCCCAGTCAAGGACTAGTCTAGACACCCATCTGCACTCCTTCTTCCTCATCAGCCATTAGATTGTGGGCCAGAATTCCCCACAACATCTCTGCTGCATGCTGGCACCCTTGTTACGTACATTCTGCAGCTGAAGACTCAGGTGAGGCCTTCTCGCTGAATTACCCCAGCCTGTCTGACATCTTTACTTTTTCCTCTTCGTCTTCTTCTTATTCTGCTATCTGTGACCATGTCTTGCTCCTAACACGCGTTCTTCTTCTTCTTCTTCTGTATAGTGTCCAATTTCAACATTATGAAGACTCTGACACTTGTAGTGCATACTGGGTTATAACTTATTTTGGTGTTTCCATAATCCACTAAACTCTGATAATATATGGACCACAGGACCTTTAATGTGTGTGGGTTTACAGTCTCATCCATAGGACTTTTGAAGAGTCTGCACAGAATTTGACTCCACAGAAATCTCAGAGTGTGCGCAAAGCCCAGCACATAGCGGTAACACATCCATTTGTTGACAATACTCAATTGTACTTAACTTTGGCTTTGGAGAATAATTACTCTTGCTCTCTGCCACTGACTCTGCTCCCTCATGTTTCATCTTGTCTTACCCACACTATCAGAGACTGTGGAATATCTTTCTTCTAAGAGGTTACTACACGACCTGTAAGAAGACGGGGATGACGACTACGTGCATGTGTGTGGAATGCTTTGCTTCCTTGCCGGGTCTATAACCAGTTTTCTAGTTTCCCTGGTGTAAAATAGAGCTTGTTTCACACACTACAAAGTTTAGAAAAAATACAGCTAGTCGAGTACAAAACGCAAAATACATAGACACAATGGCAGCTATAACAGTAAACGGTGATCGTGACCACAATTTTGAAAAGTCATCGCCAATGCTGCGTAACAGACCTGTGAAAGCTTCCATGACAACAGAAGAAAACTAAGGTTCCAACAAGCAATTACAGACAAGTGATACTGATTAGCGTCTATATCATAATAATTAAGCAACTTACCTTAATTATTTACATGCCTAAGATGAAATGACTTCGCGAAAGTCTGAAACTCAGACTTGTATGTTCTGTTTGATCACCACAACTGCGTTCTCAGTAGACATGTTGGAATTTGCTTGGCTGACATGCGCACAGCGATACGGTAGGTGCTTCCGCCGGATTCTGTCACTGAAAAACGCGGGACTGGAATCGAATCGAAAGTTGACGTTTTGATCAGCTGCGTTCTGTTTTTGATTTTGGATTAGGTGGATCAGTCAACGTTGATCAGTTATGCCTCCAAAGAAGAAAAGAAAGACCACAGGTGATGTCGGTGTCATGGATCTCCCGATCGTAATTATATCGCTAGTATTACTAGCAAGCAAACCCCGACTAAATGTGTGTAATGGTCAGAATACTGACCTGTGGTCATTTATGATTAACAGTCTAAACAGAAGAAAAAGATAAATACTACAGCCCCATCAGTTATTTTCCCGGGGGGAGGGGGTTGTGTGTGTGTCTGGACTCCTTGGACATAACCAGTTTTAACTTTTATTTAGTAGTCTTAACACGCTGTCATATTGCGCCGGTGTATATTGAACGTTTTGGGGAGAATGGGGCAAAACCAGAAAATTTATGTAGTTGGATATGACCCATTTGCCTCTGCCTTGGAGTAGGAGGAAGGAAGGTACTTTTCGTTTTGTTTGCTGTATGTCACAGTGTGTGTGTGTACACGTGTGTGTGTGTGTGTGTGTGTGTGTGTGTGTGTGTGTGTGTGTGTGTGTGTGTGTGTGACTGTGTGTTTGTGAGGAGCAGGGGTAGAGGAGGCGAGCATGACAGGAGGAGGCAGGAGTTATAATCATTGTCATTATTTTGCATCAGCATGCAATGTTTTATAATTATACTGTGTACATGTATTATCTTCATTTCTGTTTCAGATTCAAATGCAAAGGGGTCAGTCACTCTATCTAAGCAGAAACAGGCTACACCAGCATCTAAATCTAAGCAGCCATCTCAAACGAAAGGAAAGACCAAAAATGGGACCTCACAAAGAGATGGAGACAAAGTGGCCTTCACCCATTGGTTGTTGAAATCGGAACCAGAGAGTCGAATTGAAAATGGCATCGACATGAAGGTCTTACACTAACACTTAGTCATTTAACACAAAACCATTTTGTTTCTTTTTGCCTTGTTTAACTTCAAGCCTTTGTTTATCATGTAAACAGTTTGTGATTTGTATTTTTATGAACATTTGTTGAACACCTTATCTTGCTTGAGATGAGCCCTAAGCACTTCACAATGTCAATGGCAACTATTTAGTATTATAGCAGTATCCTCTGCCTCTGAGCTGACTTGTTGCATTGTAGTTGTATGCAGCTCTGAATGAATGGCTGTAGCTTTGAGTGGCGCATTTTGAACATCCACTGAAGTGGTTACACTGTTTATTACAGGGCTGTTACATGGCTGGTACCACATGAAAATGCCACACATTTTATTTACAACCATGCACCAGTGTAACTGTCACTTTATTTGAAGCCATATATATTGTGTTTAGCTGTAAGTGTAACCTGCCACCTGCACTTTTGGCAGAATGACCAGGATCTTTTACATGCTACTGCATTAATAATAATATGGGGGTGGAACAGATACTGAAATAAGAGTTAGCACAGAAAGTTGACTCTGGAGAAGAAAATTCTCCTGCCACCCCTGCCAGGACTCAAACCAGCAACCTTTCAAACATGAGTCTGGTGCTCTGCTGGTACCACTGAGCTATCTCCATTCCTGTGTTGAATGTTGACCATGCAGAATTGCAGGTATTATTGTAATCATTATGCCATTAGTGCTGGTGATCCTCTGACTCATTGACATTTTCCCGGTTGTTACACAAGTTGAGATCTTCTATTTTCTTCGTTTGATGGTATAAATATAATTAATATTATATAACATCTCTGAAGCTTGACCCGTTTGTGTCAGTTTTTGTGATCTTGACATATTTTAAGGTCAAATTGATGTCAGGCAAATGCAATGAAAGTCATATTTTCTTGATAGATTTTGATTTGTCTGAGTTAATCTTTATTAAGCAAACCTGACTCCTAGTGGTCTTGAAAAAGACTGAAACACACAAAGGTTAAAAAGAAAACTGCTTTTTGTGTATCTTTGGTTGAGTTTGTTTATTTTGTGGTTGTATTTACTTGCATGCCAGGTGGATGCTACTGTAGCATAAGTGATTCAAGTCTTGGTTGTTGTGTTCCTTGTCATAAATTACGTAATAGTAATAGTAACTAATACTCAATATATATATATATAAATGTATGTGTGATGTTTTTCAAGTGCTATTAATTCCTTTTGTTGAGTAGCACAAAAAGTTTCTTGAATAAAATTAGAGTTTTGCTTTGATAAGCAATGATTATGAAGCTTATACTAGTCATTAATCACTAAATCAGTCATACATGCAAAAATAAAATTAAAAAATACTTGAATTATTTTTTCTTCTCTCCATTGATTTCAGTTCAGTTTTGATGACCTGAAGAACTGTCCAGACCAGACGGAGCACTGGGATGGTGTACGTAATTACCAGGTCAGCACTATGACACTGACAGTAACAATGACACTGACAGTAACAATGGACCCCCTGGGTGAAAGTGGATCACCACAATGGAGAGACCCACCCTTTTATTTTTAGGACTTTTTTTCTGAACCTGCCCCCGCATATTTCAGTGTTTTGAGACCATAATTATTGCATAGATCTTTGCTGTGGTAACGGGTTCTCCAGTAAGTGTAATAACTGTGCATGACTAATTTTGCTTGATTTTTAGGATAATATTTCATTTTCATTCTAAAATCTAAATCATTTACACTCAGCTTGCCAATGATGCTTTTAATTTAGAGGGAAATCTGCTGGTAATGAGTAACCAATGAATCAGTTGTTACTGGCAAGTTTCTCTCTTGCATTCAGGACTGATTTTGTTGTTGTTTTTTGTTAAGACTGAGCATGCTGTGGTCAGTCTGGGAGCCGTTTCACAAAACCAGGTCGTGCATACACTACATCATATATCTAAGGGCCACATGTTACTTCCTCTTAGTCTTACAACTTGTAATACAATTACAAGCTAACAAAAATTTAAAGAAAGAAAAATCCATCCCAAAATTACTTGCAGAACAGGTTAGACTCTTGTCCGACCTGTGCTCAGAAAGGGACAGACTCTAGCTGTTTTTATCTCAGTTATTTTTTAGCTTGTGAAACAGATTTGTCTAGACATTGTGCTATGCTGTCTACAGTGTTACTGTACTGTTACTGAGTACTGTTGTGGGGCACAAAGGAGGAGAAAGAAGGAAAATATTTCTAACAACATTTCAAAAGGTGTATTTGATGTCATTTGACATAGAACTAAATAAGAGTATTTAAGACATAAGAGTGTTCATTGTGCATTCTAAAATTACGCATGGCAATTTCATCTTGGATGTACATAGACATAGTGCAAACATTTTACTCTTTAAATCAATCTCTGTTTTATTTTATGTCTGTACACTCTTTAAAGTTGATACACACACACATACATTGCATGTATATCTATATCATACTGACAGGCGCCAATCATCTCAGAGAGTCCAGCATAAAATTACTGTCAGATAACGACAACTGGTAACATCATTAAGGCAGTTCTGTAATCCATTCCTGTGAGTCCTAATTCCTGTGAGTCCTACCTTGTTGACCCCTCCTTTCACCCACGTAATAATGATAAACCAATAATTAAAGTTTGTTTTGAATGTGGATTAAATATGATTCAAGGTCTGCTGGATGTAACACTAACAGTTATTGCTTTTGTTGTCCTGCAGGCGAGGAATTTCCTACGTGACCAGATGAAAGAAGGACACAAGGCATTCTTTTACCACAGCAACTGTCGGAATCCAGGCATTATTGGAACTTGCACAGTCAGTACACAGACACATGCATGTATGCACACACAGACACACACACATGCATTCACGTATGCACACAGTGACACACACATGCACCCCCCCCCCCCACACCCATGGGAAAAAATCAACACTTTAAAATAAAAAGCATGGATTTGCTGGTAAAAATATCTCTTTCTGATATCTCACAATATCTCTTGAACTGGCACCACAGATTTAAACATGACCATGGGGAAGGGAGGTCACTCCTCTCATCTGTTGTTTGAAATGGCAGTTCAGCCGTGTTCTCTTCACATCTTGCTTTTTTCTTTTCTTTCTTCACATAGGTATGAATTTGGTCACACACATATGAACATATATATATACACAAAACAGTTGTTTGTTGTGTTTTTGATTGATGAATGGTCACACATATGACATGAATACACGTATAAAACATATTTTTTGTGTTTTGGATTTATTGGCAAAAATGTGTTGTTTTGGGTGAACTTGTACAGTGATGCTTAGTTGACAAAGTTGTGAGGTTTCATGGAGGTAGTATGAAAACTGAGTGAGCTGCCATGTACATGAAAGTACCGTTGATTTTGTACCCTTCACATTTGTCGAAGGTTGAGTCTGGCTATCCTGGCAACCCAGAAGTTGTTGCGTGACTTGTGTTCATTGACATGGTGTTTCACAGTTACAGCTTTGATTTAGTCCTGAAGTCTTGTTGCCCTGACCACATGTAGCTGTCAGACTGTTCTTCTTCTGTTAAGGACCATCGGCTACAAAGCACGTTAAAGAGATCCTGTAGCCACATTACTGTCATGCTTGAGTGCATGCTGGGTTATTTTTCTCGTTTCCATAGTCTGCCGAACTCTGACATGGACTACAGGTTCTTTAACGTGCGTATGTGATCTTTTTGCATGCGTATACACACAGGGGAACTCAGTTGATAGTCTCATCCGAATGACTTTTGTAAGAGTCGGGACCCTCATAACATTGTGATTGTAGCCTGTATCTGTGCTCGTTTCAGTTCATCAAGTCCCCTCATGACAGTTGTCATGGACTGTATATTTTTATATCGGAGTTTGTTTCAGATTGTCAAGTCTGGCTATCCTGACCACACACAGTTTGACAGATCGGATCCCCATTATGACAGGTAAAAAGCATATATGTTCTGATGCAAAACTATGTGTTATGCATGAAATGTGATGCAAAAACCAGTGACAGACACCTTTTAAAATGGCACCAGTGGGAGAGGGGGGGGGGGGGTCATTTCCTAATTCTGGTACCAAACAATTAGTGAAGAATCGTGTCATACATGTATTTTAGTACGGTTTAGTCACACACCCCGCCTTCCCCCCTGAGTGGACTGTCCTAAGGAGATGAATTTACTCTCTCCTTCAGGACCATTAATTTCTAAACCTCACAATCCCAGGTGGTGCATGATGGATGGTTTCACTTGCTGTCCATGCTTATTAGAAATATTAGCTAAGTGGGCAATCCCAAATGGTGCATGATGGACAATTTTGCTCTCTCTCCTTACAGCATTGGCAAAATGGAAAATCCAAATCTCTCTTGAAAGTACTAGCACTGTACGGTGGACACTCCCAAGCAGTGTGTGGTGGATGACTTTTTCTCCCTGTTTGCATCTCTAGCAAAGCAGACAATCACAATCTCTCTTGAGAGTATGAGCAAAATGTATAACCCCGGGGTAGTGTATTATGGCGATTCTCATCTTTGTCTACTCATATTACTATTAGCGAAACAGACAATCCCAAGTGGTGTACAGTTTCGCTGTTTATAGTACAAGCAAAACAGACAAGCCCAAGTGGTGTACAATTTCTGGGGTAGTGTATTATGGCGATTCTCATCTTTGTCTTCTAATATTACTATTAGCGAAACAGACAACCCCAAGTGGTGTAAATTTTTGCTGTTTATAGTACAACCAAAACGGACAAGCCCAAGTGGTGTACAATTTCCCTCTCTGTTTATAGTACCAGCAAATTGGGCAATCACACATGGCGCATGATGATTTTGCTTGCTGTCTACAGTACAAGCAAAGTGGACAATCCCAAATGGTGTACGATTTCTCTGTGTTTATAGTACCAGCAAAATGAACAGTCACATGTGGCACATAACTGGTGTTTTGTTCTGTCACTTTGTCAGCCGTACAAGCGAAGTGGACAATCCCAAATGGCGTATGATTTCCCTGTTTATAGTACCAGCAAAATGGACAATCACACGTGGCATATGATTGATGTTTTGTTCTGTCTGCAGTACAAGCAAAGTGGACAATCCCAAATGGTACATGGTGGACGTGAAGTATGAGGCTCCCTTGAACCGCTTTGTGTCGCTGTCTGAGCTCAAGCAGCTGCACCAGGAGCATGCTGGGAATGGAGGCCCGCTGAGAAACATGGCGCTCTTCACTCGTGCCCGACTCTCTGTACAGCCTGTATCACAAGGTTAGCTGTCATTTTCATTCCATATCTTGAGAAAGTTTGGTTAAAGTGTTGAAAAACTGCATTTTCTACCCCCTCCCCTATTTTTTTAATTAAATTTTTGACCCAGCTTGCATTGGAAGTTTCTGTGCAGCAGTTCCACGTGTGACTGTACATTTTCTGATTTGTTGCAGAAGAGTGGGACTTCATCCTTCAGCTGTCCAAGAGAGATGCCTAACTGCAGAAGATACATATTGTCAGGCATCTTTTTACCCCCCTTCTCTGTTCCGTATGTTTGAGAGTGACAATTATATGGGAGATCTAACTCTTCATCCACACATTCCTGATGGCATGTTTTTTTGTGTGCTTGTTTGTGGTGGTGGTGTTGTGTGTGCATCTGTGTTGTGTCACTATGAATATGAAAGGAAAGAAAAAAGAAGAGAGAAGTATCTGTGAGAATTTAATGGAAGGAAACAATAAGTAAAAAGTTCTACCTACGTTCAATTTGTTTGCCTTGTGCTATCACAAGCACAGGTACTTTTTAAAATTTATTTCACCCATAGAAAAACAACAGTGTTACTGTTACTAGTGTTAGCCTCACACTCCGAGCACTGCTTTCCGGCACCTTCCTCCAAACTGCCAGATTTAGTTACGCCACTGAAGGGGCACTCTTTATTTCTGCGCAGCTGTCCAGCGACATGGTCAGCGCCCCCCGAAAGGTTTGGGTACTAATATGACTGTAGAAGCAACATAACGCCAAAACACGCACGTAAACATGAGACGCATCCACCCCGGGTAAAAAAGAAAGAAAAAGAGTTTCGCCTCGATTCAAACGATTGTGGTTTTATTTGTGCTGGTGTAAACTTTGTTGGCGGCTATAAATGACCCGCCTTGTTTTATTTGAGTTGTTTGTAACAAACTTACCAGTGTTTGAGCACCAACAAAAAACTGCTCATTAGCTGACAGTTCTCTGGAACCTATGGCGGAACTAAGTAAATACAGCAGTGATTGAAGGAAGGATGTCATAAACTGGTGCTTGGAGTTTGCGTTAGCCTCCTCAGCATTTCCATCATTGTATTGCAATTGCAAAAAGCAGCCTCAACACCAGAACCAGCGGAGGTTTGTTTTCCTCCCTTTGTCTTACTTCAGCTCTGAAACTTGTCATATGTTCACTTCATTTTGAGCTGACCTAGTAGAACTAGTTGCACTGTGACCATGTTCATTTCCTGGGCTGTTTAATATAATAATATTGCTGAGCTTCGACACTCATCATATAAATAACAGAGATACCCTGAAGTTACTAGTTTCCCATGTGTACATACACACACAGATGATATAAAATGTATGTACACTTTTGCTCGCTCTCTCTCTCTCTCTCACTCACACACATATGCATGCATGCATGCACACACATACATATGAATGTAAACACCCACACACCCACACATACATTCACTGATTCAGAGAAAACGTTTCAGACTCATTTGAAATTGGATTGAATTTTCCTGTGCACAACAACAAATGCAAAAGAACAAATATCTCACACAATTTATACCTTCAGCTTACAACTTTACAAATTATGTAGACAAATCAACCTACTTAAAAACTGATGGGGAAGAAAAAAAGCAGAAGCATGAAACAACCCAGAACTAGAATTCAATATGAAATGACAGTAGAACTTGAAATACGCAACCAGTCAAATGTTATACAGCATGTTCCAAAATGGGGACCAGTTCATATCCCAGTTCAATGAAACTGAATCAGTGAATGAGAAACAGCTATCTGTCCTTGGACACCATCTGTCTCTGCAGCTGCTGCTGTGTACCACTCACTCTATCTAGCTGTTACAGGGCATAGCCTATAGAGTGCCAGACCAAGGCTAGCTCTTTGCAGTGACCTGCCCAACTGACGAGTTAACTTTTCCCCATGCCCAGTGACTCCTTCTGGCACACTCTGAGCATTGCTTTCCAGCACTTTCCTCCAAACTCTGCCAGATTTGGTTGTTATGCCACTGAAGGGGCACTCTTTTATCTCCATGCAGCTGTCCATCGATGCTGTAAACGCCCTCTGAAAGGCTTGGGAAACTGTGGAAGCAACATTGCGCCCAAGCATGCACGTAAACACGAGACATATCCGCTCCGGGGGAAAAGAAGAAGAAAAAAAATCCTGTCTTGATTCAAATGATTTCGGTTTTATTTGTGCTGATGTAAACAATGTGGTCAGTTACATAAAACTTTAAAAGAAACATCTGATATAATTTGAGTTGTCTGTTAGTGTTACAAACTTACTGCTGTTTGAGCATCATCAAAAAACTGTTCATTAGCTGACAGTTTTCCGGGGCCTATGGCGTAATCAACTATGGCAGTGGTTGGAGGAAGGATGTCATAAACCAGTGCTTGGAGTTTGACCTGGCTAAGTAAATCGACAGTTCCACTGGGGATTCATGTGTCACCTATACACAGGCACAGTAGACACATCATCGGTGGATCAGTCTTGAATCTGTTTCATACAGAGATGCCATTAATGGAGGTCTGAATTCCATTCTACACTGAGACATCATCGATAGATCAGTCTGAAATCTATTCCATACATAGACGCCATCAATGGATCAATCTAAATTTTGCATTGCACAGAGATGTCATCAATCAATTAGTCTGGATTCCATTCTATACCGAGACGTCATTAATGGATCAGTCTGGAATCCATTCCATACAGAGATGCCATCAATGGATCAGTCTGGATTACATTCCACACTGAGACGTCATTAATGGATTGGTCTAAAATCCATTCCATACAGAGATGCCATCAACGGGTCAGTGTGAATTCCATTCCACACAGACATCATCAATGGTATAGTCTGAAATTCAGTCATGAACTTCATTCCACACAGACACAGTCAGTGGACTAGTCTGAATTCCATTCCATGCAGAGGTGCCATCAATGAATGATGAATCAGTCCAGATTCAACCAATCTGTGTAGAATTAAAGTCTGCAAGCAAACTAGGGCTTGCGTGATATTTGAGTATTAAAATATATGGCATTCATTTTTGCGAATATAATTAAAACAACAGCATCACAGAGAATGTGGCATTTGGGGGTGTCCACAGTGTTGAAGTTGGTATAAATTATATGTAACAGTCTTCAACGAGGTAACCAACATGTCACAATTGTGTAACAATAATTATCACTCAAAAAACTAAAAGCAACACAATCCAGCAACTTCAACTAACACTGTACCGTAACTGTCAAAACAAAACCTAACCAAACGCGATGGGCCAGGTGTGTGTGTACCCGTGGCTAGGGTGCACCTGTAGAGTACAAAGTGGCACAGATGTAGTCCTTGTAACCAGCGTGAGTTGTTATGTGCTGTAACAGCCCTGCAGGCTAGGGTGCACCCGTGGAGTACAAAGCGGCACACCTCTCAATGTAGTCCTTGTAACCAGCATGAGTTGCTATGTGCTGTAACAGCCCTGCAGGCTAGGGTGCACCCGTGGAGTACAAAGCGGCACACCTCTCAATGTAGTCCTTGTAACCAGCATGAGTTGCTATGTGCTGTAACAGCCCTGCAGGCTGCAGGAAAGGCGCAGCACACAGTGGACATCTGATCGTGCACTTCCCTGGCCCTTTTGACTGAATCGTGTCAGCGTTACTCTTTCCCGCTGTGCAGGTTGCCGCTTCCCCTCGATCTGGGTTCGGGCAGCTGTCTGACTGCACTGCACTCTGTGAGGTGGTTTGTTCTTTAGACTCCGTTTCAGATTCTGCAGGCGGTTTAATTGCACATGTTTGAGTTTGCAAAGATGCTTCAGCCTGAATGCTGGGGTTTGTTTCTGTCTGTAAACATGTCTCACTCTGGGAGCTATGCTTTGCCCTCTGCGTTGGTGAACAGGTTTCAGCGTGTGGGCTAGAATCTGCTGAGCTGCGTGAAACAGGTGATTCAGACTGTCCTTGTTGGCATTCAGGTTGTGTCTTCTCTTTGTCAGTTTCTTCCTTGCTCTCCCTTTCTTTTTCTTCAGCGCTTTCTTCTTCTGTGTCCCAATCCTCGCCGCTGTCCGTGTCAGATGAATCAGAGTCAAGGTCATGGTGCTCCTGCATGTGAAGAAGGAGGTCATCGATTCCATCCGTTTCGCAAATGGGACAGTAGCAGGTAGAGCGCAGTTTTCGACGTTTCCTAGGCGCTGAAAGTGACCGGCCTGACGTCCTGTCGTCTGTGTCACAGCCTTCACAGTTGCGATGACGAATTCCTGGGTGTTTAGACTGCTTGTGCAGCTGCAACCTGTCAGTTGAGCCATAGCCGCGTCCACATACGCAACAATAATGCTGCTCAGCATCAACTTCTGGCTCCGGGTTCTCTTCTAAATGAACTTCTGGCTCCGGGTTCTCTTCGAACTCTGCGTCATTTCCAGTCTCCAAGTCTTGTGGCTGTGGCGTGTCTAATTCTGCTGTGGCATTCTCCTCCGCGGCCTGTTCTGGTTCAGACTCTTCCAGCATGTCTTCCGCGGTGTGGTTCTTGATGTGACTCTCTAGAGCAATGAAAGTGTCGAACGTGGCTGGGCAGGATGGGCACTTGTAGATGACTTGCACATGGTTGTGGGCGGTCTTGTGAACCTTCAGTTCTGATGCGGAGTCAAACAGTATGGCACACTCCTTGCAGAAGTAGTGCGACATCCCCCGAGCCGCCATGGTGACTTTGGTTGTGGCAGCCGGCGTCGTGGCTGTGGCGACAATACGAATGTTCTGCCCTCCATTCAAACTTTCACTGGCAGCTGTGGGGATCAGCACACAGCTCTGCGCCTTTGCAGCAGCCTCTGGTGTGAGACGGACATACAGCCCATTTTGTGTTTGGCTGGTAGCATTCAGCACAGAATCATCGAGCAGTAGCAGCCTCAAGTTTGAGAACGAGGTTTCAGTTTCTGCCCCATGATCCCAAGGCTGCTGAGCCACTGCAAAAGGGAACAGCCTCGTGTCGTTGGACATGACACAGTTTACGAAGGTCTCTGCCGGTGGGGATGTGTTCGCTGGTTTTGCCAGGAAGTCGAGTTTATGTGTAGCACTATATGTTCCCGAGGTTGGTATCTGGAGCACCTTAGCACCCGTTTCCAGTTTGCGTAAAGTAACCTCAGTGATGTTTTGAATGTCAGCCTGCTTTTCAGAACTTCTATCGGCTCTTACTGCGACTAATTTCTCCCTCTGGTTTTCAGTTCCAGCCAGTGAAACTGTATTGGAGTTCACCACCGCTGCTATTTCAGAAATTCTGCCACATTTCCCTCGATTTCCCTGTGACTGCACAAAAGCGGGCTTGCTGTGGATAACAGGGGTGCACCTCTGCCGCGGTTCAAACTCTGAAGCACTGCCGGACAGCTGCTGGTGACAACTCCTTTCAGCAGCTACTTCAAAAATCTCGACATGTTGTCCTGTCGTTACTGTTCCTGCTGACGGCTGCTTTGGCTTGGCTGGAGGTGAACCTTTTGGAGGTGTATCTGCACATACAACCCCTTCTGATGTTGATCCATATGGCACAGTAAACGACCTGGACACAAAATGCCCTCCACCGCGAGTTAGGGTGATTCTTAATCTCCTGGAAGAAGTGCTACAACTGGAACTATTAACAGCTGGACTAGCCACAGAGCCAGAGGGGTATGCGACACTGGCACGAGTCTGAGGTTTACATCTCTGTAAGCACACTTTGCTTGAAACCACCAGCGGCTCTGAAGTTGTCCCGACAACAGAAGCAGAACTGATGCGTGCAGTCATCATTTGCCGTGGAGCTGTGCTGATGCCTGGCGCAGAACTGATGCCACTCAGCAGGTGATGGCCAGTTGAGGCGGCGAAATTCGAAATTAGGCCAGTGTCCATCAATGCTCGAGAATGTGCAGCAGAAGGATAGACTGGCAGGGCATTCAAGGCCAACCTTTGGACGAGAACACCGCCTGAACCAGAAATAACAGGTAGCGACAGAGAGGTTGCACCCGAAACCATCACAGAGCCTGTGAGCTCCAAACCTGCATGCACATCAGCAGCAGTGCTACTGGGAGAAGAAGCTGCAGCAGCAGTGTTTGACTGAACAGCAGCTGCAGAAGTTGTACTTGTTGGAGAAGCAGCACCAGCACAGAAAGCAGTTCTTGCCGACAGGCCAGTGGCATGATTTGCAATGTTGGGAAACTTTCCATAGTGCATGTTGTTTTCATGGGTAAGGTCTGTGAAGGACGGCCGTGCCTGAGGTCCAGTTACCATGCTAAACGCATTGAGTGGATGCTGACAAGTAGAGTCCAGACTTTGCTGGCACAGGGCTACCGATTCCTCCCTCTTCAACTTGATGAAGTCCAGACCTACAGGTTTACCTGCCTCTCGCTCCTCCGTTCCCTCTAGCTCTGCCTTTATTTTTCCAGTCTCTGAATCCAGTCCGCTACATTTCACGTTCTCCACCTTGCATTTCACATTCTCCACCTCATTTTCTTCCTTTACACTTACAGTCTGTATGTTGTCCTGCACACCAGCTTCTCCTTGTAGCAGAGTCTGTGGGGTCCCATCCCCACAGTGTGTGTTCATCTCCAGCTTCGCTCTCACAGCATTGTCACAAGTGCATTGTGCAGGATGTCTGGATTCACTGGTGGGAGTGACAGCGTTGTGTGAATGTTCATATTCCCAGTCGTCAGTGACTCTTTCAATTTTTACAACAGGAACTGGCAAAGTGTCTTCAGTCTGGTCTGGATCCATCTCAAGTTCAATTGATTATATGGCGATACAGAGATTATTTTTTGTGGTTCAAAAGAGAAATGGGTATACACAAATGGTAACACAGATCACGAAACTGACGCTGAGAGATGAAATGTTTGTTCATGGACTGATGATCCAGTTCAGGACGGGTAAACCCAACTGCTAAGTACTGTTGATATCGTACTGATCAGAAGCTCATGGGGAACACACCAGGTGACTTGAAGCTTTCTACTGACAGCAGACCAGGGACCATCAGCTGCCGTGCTCCTGGAAAATGAATTAAAAAAAACTACTTTTTTAAAGCTATGTAAAATACACTATATATATAATATATATATATATCTACACACGCATGCACATCTACTGATTTTACTGCATCCACCTAAATGACCTATAGACAGTTTAAACTGTTCAGATTCATTTACTTGTAATTTGTTGTTGTCTTTTTTTGTTTCGCTGTTATAAAATTAGAAGTGTCCCATATAAAAAGAATGCAGCTATCACAGTATCAGGACCTTTGCCAGGAGAGTTAGTTCAAAACAACAACAAAACTCTCTGAATAGTTTGATTTGATTAACGTCGTCACGTCAGTTACAGAGGTTCAGCTCAGATCAGGATGACTGCAAAGAGCGAGATAAGGCTGACATGCAATGCTCATCAATAAAAATAATATTAAAAAACAATAAAATAAACTGAAACCACACAAACAGAAAAACACCCAACCAACCAAACAAAAAATGAAAACAACAATACACCCAAACCGTAAACAACAGTAACTCCCAAAATACTGACTGAAGCCATACTATTACTAAACATACAAATAACAACGTATATTATATTTATATATATATATGGGTTCTTCTTCAGTTCTGGTCCTAATTGGTAGTCACTCACGTTGCAACAGTTCTGTTGTAAATCTGTTCCGTTTTTTCACACCAAATGGAGAAAATTCCCTTTGTTATACACCCAAGAAGCAATGAGAGCAATACGGTGGAAATTTATTTTATTTTATTATTAGCAAAATATACTCCCATGTCACATAAAAATGGTGGCCAAAAACAGGAATGGCAATACCCTACTGCTTGCGTTGAAAGCTACTTCATACCAGACAAAAATATTCAGACATATCTAATTTGTTTGCAAAGTTGCAACATGCAAAAGCACCAGAAAGCTAATTTCAGGACTGCTGAATGTCTGTGTACAACAATGATGGTTGAAAGTGAGCATAACGTACGTTTCATGACCCGTCACATCATGAAACACGCATTCACTTCCAACTTGCACAAGATCAATGCAAACCAGGGAAAACACTGCTGCTATAAATTACAAAGCACTATTGATGCCAAGATCTGAACACCAAAGTTTGACGTATTGTTTCCTAAAATGCATTAAAAGTGCAATGAAAATTTTGCGTCATGGGTGAAATGTCTGTTATGGCAACAACAAAAATTCGCGCAACAAATCCAACAGAGGAAACAAATCTTCTAACTGCGATTCTGAAACGTACCATGGGCATCTACACACACATTGATGACATTGTGTCACGTGATAAGCATGGAATTTATGATTGGGAGCTTTTACCACTGTGCGTCACACTCTGACGCAGCAGAAACATGCGTTGATTGGCTGTCATCATTGTCTGCTAGCACACGATTTCACCCAATTTGGAGGCCACCAATGACACAGGTAGATGAAATTCCAAGCAGTTATATTTACTTGATCATTTCAGACTAGTATTTTATACAGTAGCACTCTTTATTTATAAATACAGCATTCAATGTGGGGGCAGGGATAGCTCAGTGGTTAGAGCACCGGACTCAAGATTGAAAGGTCGCAGGTTCAAATCCCTGCTGGAGCGGCGGGAAAATATTCTTCTCCAGGGTCGACTTTCTGTGCTGACTCTTATTTCGGTATCCGCTCCACCCCCTTGTTACTGCAGTAGCACGTAAAAGATCCCGGTCATTCTGCCAAAAGTGCAGGTGGCAGGTTACAGCTAAACACGCATATATACCTTACGTATGTGGCTTTGCATGAAGTGACATGGAGCATGGTTGTATGGTGTCCACAGGACTTGTGCCGAGACGGCTACAGTTTCATGTGGCACCAGCCATGCCAGCGCTGTAAGTACACCACTTTGGTGGATATTCAAAAAACGGGCTATAAAGCTAGCCACTCATGTAGAACCACATACGAGCGCAGTGAGTCTGCTCAAGAGAGCGGAGAATAGCGCTATATAAGTGATCATCATCAATCAGAATAGCGCTATATAAGCGATCATCAATCAATCAATCAATCAATGTGTTTGATTCACCCTCTTGCAGGCTCATCTCCGTTTTGTCACTTGAAACATACGTTTCTTGCTGAATCATTATTTCATGGTTAGAAACAAACATGTTCAGTAATGGTTGCAGTCATTTCAAATTATTTCTCAGTCCATGAGAATTGGTCAAAACATAACGTTCGTTTCTGGTGACATGGAACCAGATGGAAGTTGATTCTGTCTCACAAAACATGCGTTGTATCATCATGTTGCAGAACGTGCATTAAACAAATCTTCCCTACTTTGTTTTGATTTCTGTGTGAAACTGAGGCCGTACTATAGCATTAATGATGATGTAACTTCGAGATTCTTTTGATTTAAATTTGCCATCTTCTATCGGACTAGAAATGATAGAACTTAACACGACATGGTGTGCTTGCAGAGTTTTTGTTTGGAATTTTTATTGTTGTTTCTTTTGTCCTGTTTTAGTAGTGACAACTGACATGGTGTGCTTGCAGTTTGTTTTTGTTTTGTTCATTTTCAGTAAACTTTACTAATTTAACTTTTAAGCTGGAAAGAATTCAACATAATATTAATAATATCAATATACTGAGTAGAACTGTACTTGTTTTCTGTTTTTTGTTTTTTTCTTAATTTAAAAAAAAGAAAAGTTTTTGGTTTGGATCCTGGGGGGTGTTATGATACGAAACTGATGCTGTAGTTTCATTATGTGCAGTTATGAAACTGTGTTTTGATTGCTTTTTGTTTTTGTCTTGTGCTATGGCGCTGAGGCTGACCAGTAAATGATTGGAACGTTTTCCTCTTGCCTCTTGTATACTTGTGAGACCGCATATTACAACATGGTGGCAGCGGTAAAAAGAGAACATCATCTTCCTGGTCAATGCAGCCTCTCCGCCCATTGAACAGCACAGACCCGGAGACCATCCCTTTCGACCAGAGGCTGGGCCGGCGAATCTTCCCGCCAGTGAATCTCAGGCAAAGCAACCTTCGACTGTTCAAGTTCCTCGCAAGTCTAGGTCTGCAAACATCTAACCTTGGCCAAGGTGGTACAGCATCTTCGGTTGTCCAGAAGGAATCGCCCTGCACCATTTTTTAGCAGCAACCTTGCAGAACTTTTCGTGCAAACAGGTGTGTAACCCTCATACCATGCGAGTGCAAGCCCAAGGGGAACAACTGCATCAAGACATCTTGTGATCCCTTGCACAGTTATATACCCTCATGTATGTGCTTTGGACAGCATTTTGTTACTGTGACCAGTGACTACGACCACGTACTGTGTGCCAGTGTACAGACGCTTTGCTGTATTCCTCTGTGTACCGCCACAGAATAGACGCTGTGCAGGATTCAATGAGTGGTTGATGAAGGAGGACGCTGAAGCAGAATAGTGGCTCTCATGAACATTTATCACAATATCATGTTTTGATGTGAATGCATTACTGCAGGTTATGCATTTTGAATCTGTGTGGATGTTGCATGTGCTATACACATTGTCATTGCTATTGTCACACACAAATCCACAAGTGAACAAATACATCACCATTGCCATACAGTCCTCCCTGCACTAACCTTGTTAGTGACACTGCCATTACAGTTGGATTGTTCACACACTCACAAGAACATGGCACGCTCACGCATCCCCGAAATGAACTGGGCATCAGAAAATCATGAGGAGGCCTTGCAGCTATTCAAACAAACTATGTCATACGACTGTGAAGATGAGGACATCACAGATCCAGGCAAAATAGCTCTTAAAATCCTCAGGGGGATAGGAAATGAGGGCCTGAAGCGACTCAATGCGTCAGGGATGTCAGATGCAGACAAGAAGATGCCTGACAAAATATGGGAGTTGTTTGAGTCTCAGCTAAAGACAAATCTCAACTTCAGAGTGCATCGTCTCCACTTGATGGACTACAGGCAAAGAAGTGAGGAATCTGTCGATGACTTTGTAACCAGAGCACGCACTCAAGCCCTCAAGTGTGAATTTGAAGAGAGTGAATTGGAGGAAAGAATCATTGAACTCATGATTGCATCCACACCAATCGAAGCATTCCAGCGTGAACTGCTGGGAAAAGCCAAAGGCTACAAGCTGACAGACGCACTTGCAGAGGGGAGACGTTTTGAAGCCATTCTCGCAGGCCGACATGAAATTCAGAAACGCACAAGCACACCACTGAACAATGTGGACCAAGTAGGCCAAGCATGTGGCAACTGTGGCAGAGCCCATCCCCCAAGAGCATGTCCGGCATACAAAGACGCGTGCAAATTTTGTGTGAATATCGGACACTGGAAGAAATTTTGCCGAAAACGCAAAGGAACAAACCGTCCAAAAGAAGATGTACAACAACATGGTGACACCAAAGCGGATGGCAAACAAAATAGGGATGCTGGCAAAGGCAGCCATAGGAGAGACCGAAGATTCCATGATCTGGAGCCAGCTACACTTTAGAGGAAGACTCCACTGAACCCTATGACTGCATACGCATATCCAGTGTACGCAACGAGGTTTTCACAACACTGGATGTTATCTGTCCTAGGAAAAAGGGCATACGCAAGATCAAACTCAAGGTCGATACTGGAGCTGCGGGAAACACACTCCCCCTTAGGACATACAAGCAGATGTACAAGATACTCCCCCCAAAAGACATCTTTGAGCCCACAAAGAACGTCAGGCTGGTTGCCTACAACGGTCAGGAGATCCCCTGTCTAGGATCCATCAACCTCCAGCTTCGATTTGGAGAAAAAAACTTCACAAAGGCCAAGTTCTATGTCGTTGATGTTCCATCAGCACCTATTGTTGGTCTGCCAACATGCGAGAAAATTGGACTAGTCACTATTCACTGTGATGACCTCAGACCCACACCAGATCGGCAGATGTCAAAACCGTGGAAGGATTGAAGCAAGAATATCCAGGCCAATTCGACACGCTGGGGGACTTCAGAGGGGTGGCCAAGCTCCACCTGAAGCAAGACCATTCATCGACCCCCCACGTAAGTGCTCCATCCATCTCAAGGAAAAACTAAAGTGCGAGCTGAAGAAGATGGAGAAGCAGGGTGTCATCCGGAAAGTCAGCGAACACACAGACTGGTGCTCTAGTCTCGCATACTCTGTGAAAAAAGATGGATCACTCCGCATATGCATCGAGTGATCGACCCTCAGAAACTCAATCAAGCCCTGAAGCGATGTCCACACAAAGTTCCCACACTTGAAGAGCTGAATCCTCAATTTGCAGGGTCAACAGTCTTCAGCAAGTTGGATGCCAAAGCTGGCTATTGGTCAGTCCATCTTGACCCAGACAGCCAGCTGATCATACATTTCGGACCCCGTTTGGTCGATACTGCTGGACCAGATTACCATTTGGACTCAGAGTGTCACAAGACATATTCCAAGCCAGAATGGACGAGATCTTGGAAGACCTTCCAGGTGTGGTTGGGATCACAGATGATGTCTGCATGCATGGCAAAGATGAAGAGGAGCACGACCGGAACCTGAAAGCGCTCATGGACAGAGCAAAAGAAACCGGGCTGGTGTTCAATTCAGACAAGTGCACAATCAGACAACCTGAGATCAGTTTCTTCGGCAACATTTACTCCAAAGATGGCATCAGACCTGACCCGGCCAAGGTTCATGACATCCAGAACATGCCTGTTCCACAGGACAAAGAGGATCTGCAGAGATTCCTCGGTATGATGACATACCTTGCAACATTCATTCCCAACTTCAGTGAAGAATCACAGCCACTCAGGGACCTCCTGAAGAAGAACGTCCCATTTGAGATGTCGGAAGACCACCTCCACTGCTTCCAGAAACTCAAAACAGCAATTTCAGCAAAGTCGTGTGTCAAATACTTTGACCCAACAAAACCCACCACGCTGGAGGTAGACAGTTCAACGAAAGGTCTTGGCGCAGCAATTCTACAGGACGGTCAACCTGTTGCATTCGCATCCAAAGTGCTAACTCAGCACAAAGCAACTACCCAAACATTGACTGGGAGATGCTCGCCGTTGTGTTCGGCATCAATCGCTTTCACACGTACCTGTATGGACGCCCCTTTCGAGTGATAACTGATCACAAGCCACTCGAAATGATTGCCAAGAAGCCCCTCCTCAGAGCACCACCCAGGCTACAGAAGATGCTCCAGAAAATACAGGGATATGACTTCACCATCGAGTATCGACAAAGAAAGATGATGACCCTGGCAGACACTCTGTCAAGGCTGCCGAATCCAAAGGACAAGGGCGCAGTCGAGTTGGATCTCAGGGCTGATGGTATTGAGATGACGACAGCGGAAGTTCATCGCTATGACATAGACCTGGTCAACTTTTCACAGAGGAAACAGCATCAACTTCGAGACCAGACAGCCAGAGATCCGACCATGAATGCGCTCATGGAAACCATCATCCAAGGATGGCCTGACAGCATCAAGGATCTGCCCACTGATGTACGAGTTTTCTGGTCATTCCGTGATGAGTTGGCTGTTGAGGATGGCATCATTTTCAAAGGAAAACAAGTCCTCATCCCAGAGAGTCTGCAAGCAGACATTCTTGCCCAACTCCATCAGTCTCACCAAGGCATTGAGAAGACCCAGCTATTGGCCAGAGAAGGGGTGTACTGGCCAAACATCAACAAAGACATTGAACATATGACCAAGACCTGCACCTTATGTCAGGAGTTGGCAAACTGCAACAAGAAGGAGCCCCTCATACCACATGACACACCGATGGCCCCTTGGAAGAACTGGGTACGGACTTGTTCGAGGTGGACGGGGAGCATTTCGTGCTGATATGTGACTATTTTTCAAAATATCCCATAGTCACACCCATACACGCTACCACAAGTGAGAACATCACAGAGGAAATCAGAAAAGCTGTGTCACTGTTTGGCCGACCCGACGAGATCGTCAGTGATAACGGACCACAGTACATCGGGAAACCATTCCAGGACTTTGTCCACAAGTGGGGCATACAACACATCACCTCATCACCCAGGTTCCCACAGTCCAGTGGGTTCATAGAAAGACAGGTGCAGACTATCAAGAAGATCATCAAGAAATGCAAGAAGGAGAAACAGAGCCTACAACTTGCCATGCTCAACCTTCGAGCGACCCCAGTCGACTCCAAGCTGCCATCACCTGCAGAGATGTTGATGGGCAGGCAGGCCTATCACCACACTGCTTCCTTCCCGCACCTCTCCATCTCCTGTCACTGTTGCACAACGTCAACATTTGGATCGCAGACAGTCAACGATGAAGTCCAACTATGACAGACATGCAGGCAAGAGTCTCCCTCCTCTCCACAAAGGACAGAACGTCAGGATCCTGGACAAAGCAAGCAAGACCTGGATACCGGGTGAAGTCACAGGACACAGTGGAGAACCAAGGTCGTACAACGTCAGAACAAACCAGGGGTCCAATATCCGACACAACAGAGGAGACTTGAGGGAAGCTCCCCAGCAGGACTGTGCAGACACTGGAAACTGGCCTGGTGTGACAACCTGGACTCATCCTCGGCCAGGCCCACTGGGAACTCCCTCTGCCATCCGTCCAGAGCACGGTCCTGCTATTGATCATGAGGCTGAACCACCTTCGCAGTCTGGTCAAGAGACCGTTAGAACATGTTCCGGTCAGGTGATCAAAGCCCCTGCACGTTATAATGAATATACCAGTTGAACAGGACTATCACATAGAACACGGAAAAGCAACGAACCAACAATTAAACGATTAATATAATAATCACTTATTATTTTTTACATTTAGGTTATATTTGATCCTAGTTATTAAGAAACCTGTTTAATTAAGAATGATTTACATCAAAGGCCATTGTTATTTTGAATCCCAAAGAGGAGTTTGATTTGTGTCCATTTGCCAAGATAGGTAATACAATTGTGTTCTGTTTACAGTTTTGTGAGATGAGACTGAGAGGAAGAAAAATAAAAACTGAGTGTGATTGTTTTTTTAAGGAAAGGGGGATGTTATGATACGAAACTGATGCTGTAGTTTCATTATGTGCAGTTACGAAACTGTGTTTTGATTGCTTTTTGTTTTTGTCTTGTGCTATGGCGCTGAGGCTGACCAGTAAATGATTGGAACGTTTTCCTCTTGCCTCTTGTATACTTGTGAGACTGCATATTAGTTATTACAAGGGGGGGGGGGGGGGGGGGGGGGGTCATAAAAAAGACAGGGGTCTGACTCTGAGGCAGCATACTATTAACTATATGTACTAGTTTACTACATCTCGTTTTTTCATTTCCTCCAACTTCGATTGCTGTCTCTGAATCAATGTGATGTGTTGTGGATTGCAACTTGTGCTGTGATTTCACTTGTTGGCTCTGTAGTGTTAAGTCTAGGTTCTAGACTACAATGCTTCATCTGGAGAAGTGCAGATAAAGTTCCTGCATGAAAATCAGAGCAGCTTCTCATTCCCTGCAACTGATGGCATCCCTTGGGTGCCTGCTGACCCGCTTACAAAACTAAGCCAATACAGACCGGTGTCAAATGCAGCTGGGTTTTTTACAGAATAAAAGTTGCTTGAAGTTGTCATTGTTTTGCATGAGAACAGATGATTGATTAAATTTTCATGTTAAGTTTCAGTCAATTCATGTAAACATTACTAATACTGCTCATCACTTCTTTTTTTCACATAAGCAAAACTTGTCAAACTAAAAAAAAAACTTGTCAAACTCAAAACAAATGTTTACAAATTACATACATGTAATGTGTACAAATACTCTGAAAACATACATTTTCTACATGCTTTTAACAGTTTCCAACCTGAGTGATTATTGAATGTCATGTGAAACATACGTTACATCAATACATGTCACGTGAAACATGCGTTACAATTCAAAGAACATCCAAAGTTGAGGAAATGTTCCAATATTACTTTGGAATATGTCCACAGCATCAAAAACAAACAAGAATAAATACTTGTTCATGATCCATAGTGTTTGTTTGATCTTGAAGGAAAAACTTTTCTTTCCATTCACGCATGTTTCAGTGTCACAGTTTTGCGGGTAGGCTGTTCTACTTGCAAGTGGATGAACCCTCTTAAAAATTGCACTTAGTTACTCCTAATGATTGTTACTCAAAACCTTTCTATGAAATAATAAGGTTCTTGTTCTAAATATTACATAATGATACTTTTATGTCACACCAAAACATGCGTTATGCTCTCCTACTGTGTTGCAGCACATGTTTGAAGCCACCCTAACTTGCAGTCAGGGTCCTAACTGCTTTTCTTTTAATTGTGCCTTAAAATAGGATGTATGTGGAACACAACAAGCCTAATTGGGATAAGCTGCACGCTGCAACCTCTGATTCCCCTTTCTAGGACCAGCACTGAAGAAGAACCCATCTATATTTAAAGGAAAAGTTCAAGGTTTTTAAATATGCAAAATAACCATCAAAATGACTGACAAATGAGTCACTGGCCTGAGACTTAATGAAACAAACAAAAAAGAAGAAAAAAATTGATGTTGGTTTTTAATCAATTTTATTTTCTGTAGGCTGGCCAAGACTGCTGTCTCAGGTTCTCCATCAGTCATGTGACTTTCTTGGAAGTGACGTCAGTCTGGGGAGTCAGTGTGGTTGCCATCTTAGATTGTTCATTGAATGTGTTACGTGTGGTTGACAAAAAGATCTAACCATGCCGGCCTACTGTGTTGCAGCAAACTGTAACAACTTGCAAGCAACCCAAAGCATAACTATGCACGAGTTCCCACAGAATCGACCCGATGTGAGGCGAAAAAAGGGGTAAATTTGTACAATTCAAACGAGCTGACTGACGCTGCGCCTCAGTCACACCCGTTTGTGTAGCGAGCACTTCTCTGAGTGCAGTTGTGTAAACTTTATGGTGGAATACCAAATGGGGTTTGCTTAGAAGTGGAATTTGTAGGGCTGTCGACAGGGTAACTGACTTGGGGGGAAAAAAATCAAGTTTAAATCACCAAGGACAAAGCTGATGAGCAGCAAGCGCACAGCAAGATACCAAAAACTGAGACATACACTGATACACTGAAACAAGTGCTAACAAGGCAAAGACAAAAAGTCTAACATGAATGCCTATGGCAGAAAAGGCTGTGAAAGAAAGAGACTGTACACAAATGCCTGTGCCTGTGGCAAAGAAAGAACAGACTACAAATGCCTGTGGCAAAGAAAGAAACACCAAACCGCAAATGCTGGTGGCAAACGAAAAATGGCTGCCCTAATCAGGCAAGCAAACAGCTGACACCAAATGAAAGAAACAAAACAGCTGAAACCACCTCAAAACCCCAAAAGGTTGCCTACCTGCAAGCATAAGGTGGAAAAAATCATTAAAAAAATCACAACAGTCTAACAGACTACTGTCTGCAACAAAGGAGGGGATGACTACAGTCATAAGAGCACAGAGTAAAATTAACTATGCCAATGACAGATAGAAAGCCAAACTAACCATAACTAACTCTAACTAACCCGGCTTCCAACTAGAAAAATAAAGGCTGCAGACTGATAAAGCAAAACGCTAATCAGGACTACCGATGACAAAGCATCGGAATGTAAACAAATGCAGACGACAAGAGAAATGCAAAATGGCTTCCCGGCCTAATCAGGCAAGCTAACAAGCGGGTACGAAATGGCCAATAAGCCAAAGATAAAAAAATGAAAGATCGCATGGTGAAAAAGAAGGGGAAAGAGGGAGCAAACAACAACACTTTCTGAAAAGAAAGAGGAGGCAAGTAAAGTCAGCGGGCGATGGGGCAAAGGCTGCACATAATCCGTGTACACGATACAACCCACTTAGCAGTGACAACAAAACGGCAGGGCAACATTGAGACGCTCACGAACTACCCCACACAAAGAAAGAATGAGCGGTCTCGTTAAACATCGGGACTACCCCCCTCACTCGTAGATCTTAAATGAACGATATAACTCAAGAAACAAAAGGGCAAACCAAGAGAAAAAACAGTGAATGGAAAGAACGGGTAACTAGCTCAACCCCAAACCCTAACCCAGGGAGGCCACGAAATCGTTAGTCTATTGAACTAGAATGAACAAAACTTTTTCATTTTTACATATGATGAAACAAACAAGGATAAATTGGGAAAATAAAATAAAATAAAACACCCCAAAAAAGGCAGGCTCCCTGATGAGGTCCAGCCTGTTGTGAAAGCTTGAGTAAACAGAATGAAAAAGACTGAAACGCCACGCACCTAACATGGCTCGAGAAAGATGAAATAACAAGGAGGAAATAAACAAAGGCCCAACTACTGACAATGGCGTCGGAGCTTTATCCTTGGAGATTCGAACTGGAAATTGTTCCTAGTCGGTTACCCTGCGGTTACTAGCCATTTTGCAGCGACTCCTCAGAGTGACGTAGTGCGCATATGTGCACATGATTTTCAGCGTCATGGCGACGCCTTCGGTACGACAGAAAATGCCTCTTTTCGTGCATTTATAACCCTCAGATCACAATTTCACCTACATCACTGTTCTCAGCGAACTTTAACGGAAATCGTGTCAAAAATCACCCCAAACCTTGGACTTGTCAAGCTGTCTTTTAAGGGCCCACAATCAACTCAACTTGACATGTCGATTTCTGGCGCCATCTCTCGTCTCTCTTTGCAGTCATCTGGCGCCTGTAAGTATAACGCTTATATGAGAAATGAGAAAAGTACAAGCCGCAACAAGCAATGAAAGTGCCAAATGCAGTTTCGGTAGTGTACACCGTGAACTGACGGGTACCGCGGTTAACCACGTGGGACCACGTGGGCCGACCACCAGAGAGACTCTGAGAGAGAGAGAGAGCGGGAGTGGGGAGGTAGAGAGAAAAGAGGCCGAAGGGGCATTACTAACGTACAACATTCACACAAAGAGGCAAACAAAAACAAACGCAACATGCATACATACAGTTTTCCATACGTTATGGGTGAATACTCCGCTCTCTGGTGCCCAGGGAATCCAAAGAAGGTACAGTCCACAGAAATACCGCGCAATCGAGAAACACACATTGACAGCAACACGCTTCCGTGAGTCCTAGCCATTGGTCAGGAGTGTCACGTGGTATCGTGTTTACAAACACGACATCTGCAATGTACACAGGTCTGTCGTCTGCTATTCTTTACCACTGGCCTTCGCCGGTGACGCGTCACCGGTCGTCTGCTGTACCTATCGGCTGCCGGTTGTGGCGTTGTTGGGCTGCAGTGGCTCCGGCAGGGTTGGACAGAGGTGGCGAGGAAGGCGGCGGCATCACAGGGAAGTCGTTGCAAGTCAGACAGATTCTCGATCTTTTGGATTTTGGAGTCTGTGTTTTGAACAAAAACTTTGCCACTGGAAGTCTATGCTCTCGATGCTCCCGGATGGCCCGATGCACACAGAGACAAGTCAGTTGTAGTTGCTCTTGGTGAGGTCTTCCACGATCACTACTTTTGAGTAGTGTAGTGTTGTCGTTGTTGTTGTTGTTTTTTGTTCAACAAAAGTTTTGTTTTGCTTCGTCCTCTTCTTCACACGGCTCGATCAGCACTAACCGAATCGCTCACATTGTGTGGAGACTCACATGCGAGCGCAGTGAGTCTGCTCGAGAGCGGAGAATAGCGCTATATATTTAAGCAATCATCATTGTCGACCAAACTCCAAGCACTGGTTTACGACGAAGCTCGGAGCGGTGCTCGGAGTGTGACTGTTGACATCATGACGGTCCGGCGCTTGTAGCAGACGACATGTCTCGTTTATCCGCTGCCGCTGCTTTTCCCAAATGATCACGAATCGTAATCACTGGTTGTTTTCGCTCGTCAGTTTCTTCTGGTTGTCCGAAGTCGATTTACCGCCCTCAAAACTCGAACTGTCCTGGCTTGATTGAAACGGAGTCTGGCTTACCGGGCTTCGTCGAGTGAGCGATCAGCTTCTATTCAAGGCATTCGGCGGCGAGATATGCAGTCGAAGTCAAGTCGGATTTTTTTCCCTCAAAAAGTTGGCAGGTCTGGACTTACTTTCAGATTATTTTTACTTTTATTTTTTCAGTTACATACTCTGGCACACTGAGGTGGCGCGGATAGGGAGACCTACATTCCTGAGGTGGAACTGTCATTAATTAAGTCCAGTTAAGACTAAAAAAAACAACAACAATAAAACACTAACAGGAACGCGCAGCGCACTAAAACTTGAAAAGTGGCCTCTCCGTCCGGTGAGCGAGCGTTCACCCAGTACTAAACGTCTGGAATAGTTTTTACTGCCACTATTTAGCAGCCGGCGTTTGGCACCTTTGTAACTTGATGCCGACTGAATGACTGCTTATGACGTGACCTGGGCACCCTGCTTTACCAAGGGGTGTTTTCTGTTGACATTCATCTCAGTCACACTGTCGAGTGGGGGGAAGGGGGGGGGGGGGGGGGGAAGTGTACTAATCAAGTGTGCTCACAAGGGTGGTGTGGAGACAGCGGACCCCCCGCCCCCCTCCACAGATACACGCACCTTTAACCTCCAAGCACCATGTTGTAAGTTGTAAATTTGACGGTAAGTGAATGATAAGCTGGACACAAACTTAAATAGTAGGCTACTTAATTGTGTCAAATTCAGGAGTATATCAACCCTGTGCACATCGCAACAGAAGGAAGAATCGTGTGCTGAACTGCTCGGTAAATTCTGTGTCCGTCACACTTAACCTTTGGGCGGTAAAGACTTTGTGTGCAACGGTAAGCTTGGCTGCTGAAGTCCCAGAGGTTCACAGTGCAAGTTCAAAGGATCACAACGAACTGTTATCAACCATACTGCTGTGTCAGTGTCACACACACACACTTACAATCACACAGAGGGAAAGTTAACTCTTGTCAACCGGACAGAGTCTCACCAAGACTGAGAGAGAGAGAGAGAGAGAGAGAGAGAGAGAGAGAGAGAGAGAGAGAGAGAGAGAGAGAGAGAGAGAGAGAGAGAGAGAGAGAGAGAGAGAGAGATCTATGTGACAACCGTGGGACCGATCCACTGATCACCAGTATTTATCGCGTACACATAATACGTTTCTGTGGATCCGGGGTCAAATCGAGTCATATATGCGTACGGGTAACTCACCCGTCATTGAGGCCCCAGTTTACATCTAGTGTGTCAGGTACGCATATTGTGTGTAAAGATGACTGAAATGCGATTGTTATTGCATGAATAGGAGAATACTAACGCTCCTAATGTCCAGCAGTTCATAACACAGCAGCAAAACACTGGCAATAACCCAAGTGCTTTGGCGCTAGTGCTATTAATTCTTACCTTAGAGGGGAATATCCAAATTTCCAAGGAGATGGTCGGAAATTTC
>OY757547.1:19121038-19128538 GCA_963584105.1 Alviniconcha strummeri
GGTACACTCTCTGTGTTCTATTTCTTTGTTTTCCCTTTTGTTTTCTCTTTTGTTTCTCGAGTTACTTCGCTCGGTTTCGACGTAGAGTGGTAGACGTAATCTCGCGGTACTTCGAGAGAACTTGGCATTTTCGATGTAGAGTTGTAGACGTAATCTCGCGGTACTTCGAGAGAACTACGTTTTTTTCGCGGGCTATAATGTGTGTATATAATGTGAATGGGTGACTGAATGTGCGTCCGCCAGAGTATTCCGGTATACCGGACACAATAAATTAATGTGAGAGTTAATTCATGTTTGACTGTTTTGGTTCAAACTGAACAATAAGAGGTTAAAAGGAACACTAGTAAGTTATTATGACAAAACGCATTACGTGAATTTTTGGAGTAAGCCTCTTTTTTTCAAGCTATGAAAAGAACACTTAAACTTCAATGGGTGTTGTCGGTGTCAGTGGGTGTTTTATGATGTCTGCGCACACTCCTTTCACTCATCGTAATTTCGTGAGAAGAAAACTACAAAAAACATCTGTTTATTCATGACCACAGCAAAATTGCCCCTTGTGGGATACTTAAAGTGTTTTGAATTGAACTGAATTGAAACTAAACGATATGCGATGCAACAAAACGTCCTATACTATAAAGTTTCTATCATTCCCCGTTGATGAAACTTGAAACATTTGCATTTTTTTAATCACATATTTTGCGCGTAGCAGGCTAGCGGGTGTGCGTTGCCAAGTGCAGATAACAGGTTTGTTTCTCACCAGGTAACTGCATGATCCCCTTGCCAGGAGCTGGTCCACCCGACAAGTGATGCTGGCAGCACCCAGCCATATAGAGATTACCAGACATGCCACGGTATGCCACTGACCGGCCACTAGCTTTGCACGGATGATAGCCTGCAAATAATCAACTCGGCTCCTCGCTCACTGGAGATAGAACCGGGAGCAGTGACCTACACACGTGTTCCACGCATGCACTTAATTACCACTGACCAAGGCAACAAGTTGGAGTAGAAGCAAGCAGGCAGGTATCTTTGTTGAGAACGTTTTATTAATCTCTTGCCGGAAACAAATTTCGGGTCGCCAGAGGTGGTCAAGGGTAGAACAGCCGCAAAGAGAAGCGCTGCTATACACATTGCTACCATTGTGTGCAGTAGGCTATTTTCGTGTGTCCAGACAATGGCGTGTGGCTGCCAGTGTTTAAAAGTGTGTGTGTGTGTGTGTGTGTGAGAGAGAGAGAGAGAGAGAGAGAGAGAGAGAGAGAGAGAGAGAGTGTGTGTGTGTCGGCGGGGGTGGGGTGGGGGGGTGATTGTGTGTGTTTACTTGTTTGTGTGTGTGCGGGAGTGGTGTCGTGCGAAGAATACAGTATCATAACTACATAATTTATTCCTTTGAGGTTTTAATGTATACATTATCAGTTGTTGATCTTGTAAAGCGCGATGTGCTCACCCTTGTCGGTGAGATACGGCGCTATAGAAATGACCGCTATTATTATTATAATTATATTATCAAGTTTGCACACAGATAATGATGCACGCGATTGCACACGGGGGCTTTACGAACAGCGCGAGAGTGTCGATCAGCACTGCCAGTTGGCTCTTGGAGAGAAAAAGAAAACAAAACAACCCCATTTGTTACACCGGGAAATCGAACCCGCGTCAGTATTGCGGCCTATTATTCATGTGCGTACTAGAACGCTATATGCTGCTTCTACAGTGTTAATTCGTACCCAAACCTTTCGGAGGGCGCTGACAGCGTCGGCGGACAGCTGCGCGGAAATATAGATCGTATATGTAACCAGTTCTGGCAGAGCCTGGTTTGGAGGAAGGTTCCGGAAAGCGATGGCTCGGAGCGTGTCCAAACTCATGACAACGTCCATCAGTCCTGTCCCACCGTTACACAACAGCAGCGTCAGACCTGCCTCCAGCCGCTGGACCTGCAGGACAAGCTGTGGGGTCGGGAGGAGTCCATGCCGCGGTGGACGGCCGCCGACGTCACCATGGCAACCAACCTGGCCATATTTTAGCAGTGCAAATGGAGCGCAGAAGAAAAAGAAGAAGAAGAAGAAGAAGAAGAAGAAGAAGAAGAAGAAGAAAAGAAAGAAACAAAGAAAGAAAGAAAGAAGAAGAAGAAGAAGAAAAGAAGCAAAGAAGAAGACGAAGAAAAAGACTGTACAATCGTGCTTTTGAACTGTTTACACCTTCGTACCTTAGTGGACTCTGCAGAATTAAAGCACATGGTGCCATAGTGCCACGTTTCCCACACATCGCAGCAAACAGCGGCTAGGCTACTTTGAAACATGGACTGAGAAAACGTCGGAAAGTGATGGCTGCGGCTCAAGCCAGTTGCATAACACTGGAGCCGCTACAGACAACGTTTTGGTTCGTTGAAAGAGAGCTGAGTGATGAGTTGATGCTTAATGTCCTCAGATGCCATTTGACATATTAGGGACAAGTTGTGACCAATGCCGAAGCACGGTTCAATAAAAGCCACATACGTAAGGTGTATGCGTGTTTAGCTGTAACCTGCCACCTGCACTTTTTGGCAGAATGACCGGGATTTTTTACGTGCTACTGTGGTAACACGGGGGTGGAACGGATACCGAAATAAGAGTCAGCACAGAAAGTCGACCCTGGAGAAGAAAATTCTCCCGCCGTTCCAGCAGGGATTCGAACCCGCGACCTTTCAATCACGAGTCCGGCGCTCTAACCACTGAGCTATCCCCGCCCCCCGAGAGCTGAGTGAGATCGCTGTGGCGCTGATGGAGCTTGAGGTTTTACTGCCACTGTGGCACGTTCCAGAGCTGATGGTGCAGGCAAGACACTGTGGATCCCCTCTTCTGTACTGCTGCTGTCTCAGTCTATGTTGTTGTTGTTGTATGTTATTGTTGTTGATTTCCACCGTTATTGGGTCGTACAATGTGCTTAAAGAATTAGCGTTGATGATCAGTTTCCCGCACCGTCTCTGCAGTAATCTGTCGACCTGGATCCTAAGTCGTTTCCTCTGTTGTCTTTTCTCCTGGCTGTTTTAGCTGTTTTTGTCATTTCAGTTGTTCTTTATGTGCTTCTTCAAATGCAGTTATTCTTACTCTTGTCACTTTTGTTCTTGCTCTTCGACGTCTGCTTTTTTCTTCTTGTTCTGTTCAGTGTACATTTGAGACGACATTCACAGATTCAGGTTTTCAGTACCGTCCTTTCTTTCCGCCTTTCTGTGTGTTTTCTTCTTTCGGCAAGGGCCTGTATGTTGTTTCGCAATCGCATGCATCAACACTGAACAGCCGCGAGCACGTGACGATCAAAATCCCAAACGCTGGCAGCAGTACGGACTCTCGTTTTGGACACCTGAAAATACTGCACACGCTGGTAGGAATACAGGTAACACTGCCCTTGTGGCTGCTGTAACTTTAAATCCAGGTATAGAGACCCGAAGATTTCCACCCAAGGATTAATACGATACACAGGCCCTACCAAAGAGAGAGAGAGAGAGAGAGAGAGAGAGAGAGAGAGAGAGAGAGAGAGAGAGAGAGAGAGAGAGAGGCATCATACAATGCGCACCATTGACTACAGCAATAACACTATAACGTGTGTTTTGCCCACGTACGGCGGTTTATATTGTCTGATCAGCATCAACCAGAGCGCACGCACGGCGCTGACACGGCATCCGTGCGCTCAGTGCTAGATGGACACCGTTGATGAATGCACGTGCTAACTGGAAGCGAAACTGACGCACAGCGCGCAGACACCGAGACCGAAAATCACCACATGCGGCTTTAGCGCGTCCGTTGCTCTCCGGTAATTGCTGCGTCCGTTCTTGTCGGATCTCAGATCCATGAACGTCTTTAGCGAGGCAGAGAAAGTCCATCGGTAAAGGCGATTTTGTTGCCCGGCTTGAGCAATAGGAAGTCAGCAGCAGCGTGTTGCAGGAAATGGACCTTTCCCGTTCCGTCAGTGGGTGTTCCGAACGTGATTTTAATTGAGACTGCGCGTGGAGCTGGGTGGCGGCGGCAATTAAGAGAAAGTTTGACTGGAAAGCAGACACTAGCACTGAAAAAAATAAAAGAAAAAAGGATTGTTTTTCTTAAGTTAATGTTTCTATTGCTGTTGTTCTGTTGTTGTTTTTCAACGTGTACGTGTTTCGTTATCATGTCAAGTTGTTTCTCGAGGTTGCCTGGATTGAAAAATGAGACAAGGTGAGATCGATTTCACTCTCTCGCTCTGTCTCTGTCTGTCTGTCTGTATCGTGTCTATCTGTCTGTGTCTGTCTGTCTGTCTGTGTCTGTCTGTCTGCCTGTCTGTCTGTCTCTCACACACACACACACACACACACACACACACACACACACACACACACACACACACACACACACACACACACACACACAAGCGCGCGCGTGCGCACGTTGATCATTGAATAAGTCAGCAAGCGTTTGTCAAGTCAGTTTCTTTCCTCTTCTTTTCTTCTTGCTCCTCTTCTTATTCTTCTGCTCCGTCTACTAGAGGGTCATATTTAGATCGAGATTTTGATATCAGTCCTGTTAAAACTAAATATCTGGGCCACTCTCCGAGAAGCCACTGCTGTATGAAAGACGCTGTAAAATTCCTAATGATGATGGACGTCTGCCTCCGGTTGTGAATTACACCGCTCTTTAACCAAACTGTTTCCAGCTTTGGCCTTTTTTCACCTTTTCTTTTCTTTCTTTCTCTCTCTCTCTTTGTATAAATGAGTGAGCGTGTAATGTGCAATGTCGGTGTGTGTGTGTGTGAGTGTGTGTGTGTGTGTGTGTGTGTGTGTGTGTGTGTGTGTGTGTGTGTGTGTGTGTTTGTGTGTGTGTGCACGCGTGCGTGTGTGTGTGCGTGTTGGTGCGTGAGTGTGTGTGTGTGTTAGAGAGAGAGAGAGAGAGAGAGAGAGAGAGAGAGAGAGAGAGAGAGAGAGAGAGAGAGCATGGCTTTCTGAGATTCAGTGCGAGCTTCGGAAAGTGCGTAGCACCGGGAGCGACTTCAGCGGCCGTCGTGGAACTGACATTTTTGTGTCTCCACTGACCAAGTTTAACTACTACAGGTTTGTTAAAAACAAAACGAAACAAAACAAAAACAGCAAAGAATAAAAACAAAACCCACCGCCAAATAAAAAAAATAAAAACCCATTTACTGTCCCATTTGTGAAGCCCGCACCGATTCTGTTTTCTTTCTTTCATTCTTTCCTCTTTCTATTTTTTTACTTTTTTATTTTTTTTATTTATCTGGCACAACCTGGCAGGGTTTTATCTTCTGCAGTGTGGGCTAGGTTTACCGTAAAGTCTGCAAAAACAGTACACCACCGAACACATTTGTGAGGCAATAACTACAGTGGAACCCCTCTTTGACCCCCCTCACCCTCCCCGAAAGAGAAGAAGAAGAAGAAGAAGTACCCCTAAAATCACGAACGAAAATGGTCCTAAAACAGGGTTGCATGCACTCCCGTCAGGGTTCCCGCTGTGCAAGATTGAATTGTCTCCTAGCCTTTGTGTTAAAGTGATTGTTTAGCGCACGTGCGTGCATGCTCTGAGCTGCTGGAAGCGAACCGAGCGCGAGATGCTATCTGACAGACTGCAGCTAGCTCGCGCATCTCAACATGCGGGACAAACTGCATGCTTACCACTTCCTTCCTCCGTGGAAGGTGCTGGAAAGCGAGACTTGGAGCGTGCATGCGGGGATGAAGCTGGCTGGTAACTGATTTTGCTTGTTGCACGGGCCAACTGTTCTGTTGTTGATGGATTGTCGTGTATAAAATAGAGTTTGTTTAAACCAACTGGCTAGCCGCTGTTCCAGTCCGGCCCAAAACAGCGTTGTTATCAAACTCCAAGCACTGGTTTACGACATCCTTCCTTTGGAGGAAGGTGCCGAAAAGCGATGCTCGGAGTGTGCGTTGTTATATGTCACATGTTATGTACGTGTCACAGCATGCTGTTGATATATAAAATATAGTTTCAAAGAATATGCGTACAGAATTTGTGTTTACGTGTGTATGATATATACGCATACACACATGAACGCAAATTCTGTATAAGACGTAATTTTCAAACAATATGCGTACAGTATTTAATGATTTAAAAAAAATTATTTATGCGTGCTTACTATTGATAAATAAAATGTATTTTCTTACAGAACGAGTGCATGCGTGCTGTACGTGTATCTTCAAAGGCTGATTTATGTCTCCTTCAAAGGATGGAAATTAAAAGCCGCACGACAGAACTTCCGCGGAGTCGGTGCTTCAGACGGCGTCAATGAAACCCGTCGTTTCAGTTGCGTCGGACTGATATTAAAGTGTTTATACATGCTTGTGGATTTGCGACGTGTATTAAAACATCTCGGTTTCGTGTGGTCATTGCTCAAATGCGCGTAAGGGGTAAATGGCGTAGGATGTTTCGTCTGCGAGCGGCGGTGGTTTCCGCGCTGAAGGCTTTGGTGACGAGACAAAACACTGTCTGAGGAATTATCTTTCAAAACAGTGACGCTAAACGTTTACATGTGCAGCCGTTAGGAATGCTGTGTTTACAGCCGAGTCATTCGCTGACTCCGCAATCGGAAAATCAGGTATCGTACACACCGTGATTTCAGGATCATGTAGGCTTGAGGGATAGAGGCCGGGCTACGGACTGCCAATCATTTCAGCAGCTTCAGCCAGTCAGAACGTCGCACATAGTATTGATCAGTTAAGGTAAGAAAAATAAAAAAACAAAACAAATAAAAACAAAAAACACAAAAACCAGCAACAATCCCCCTAAAAACAAACAACCACAAAAACAAAACAAACAAAACAAACAAACAATCCCCCCCCCCCCCCCCCAGAAACAAACAAACAAACAAACAACAACAAAAACTACACACAAAAATCAAAAACAAACAAAACACAACAACAACAAGCAGAACAACAACAACAACAACCCGAAATGTGGCTTCCATGTTTGGTACACAGCTAAAATATCCAAAAGGACTGGTGGTGGATGATTTCGAATAAAACCTTCAAAAGGAGTAACTGCGCACGTCAGTCAGTCAGTCATTGATGGACCGGACGAGAGGTATCCGCTGCTAACAGAAATGAGTCAAATTATGGTCGTTTGAAAGCTGGATTCCGGCTCAGGTCATACTCGCCGTGCATTCAACCAGTCAACATTGACAGAAGTCTTGCTACCATATGGTGGTTGGTTGAAGTGTTGCTTTACGTCCACAGAAGCCGTAGGTTTATTAGGGACGGGAGCCCAGGACCTCGACTTCAACACAGCTCCTGAGCTCTAAAACAAATAAGTCTTGCTTCACGTCCACAGCTGCTGAGCTCTGTCCAGATGGTGGTGAAGTGTTGCTTAATGTCCTCAGATATCAGTTGACATATTATTAGGGACAAGTTGTGACCAATGCCGAAGCACGGTTCCATAAATCTGTACGTCCACGGAAACCAGAAGGCTCGTTGGGACGGACAGCCCAGGACGGCCACCTCGACTCTCACACAGCTCCTGAACTATGTCCAGA
>OY757547.1:19133538-19144015 GCA_963584105.1 Alviniconcha strummeri
GCAGCTGGGTAACGAGGCTTGGCCGAGTGTGCTCCGGACACTGAGCTAGAACGGACGACGGAAAAGGAGAAAAGTCTCCCCTCCTTTCCTCCCTGAAAAGAAAAAGGAGAAAAGTCCCCGCCCCAGCCCCCTTCCTCCTCCCTCCCTCAAAAGAAAAAGGAGGAAAGACACCCCTCCACATCCCTCCCTCAAAAGAAAAAGGAGGAAAGACACCCCTCCCTCAAAAGGAGAAAAGACCCCCTCCCCTTCCCTCTCTCAAAAGAAAAAGGAGAAAAGGCTCCCCCTCCCCATCCCTCCCACAAAAGAAAAAGGAGAAAAGACCCCCCTCCCCATCCCTTCCTCAAAAGAAAAAGGAGAAAAGACCCCCTCCCCATCCCTCCCTCAAAAGAAAAAGGAGAAAAGACCCCCTCCCCATCCCTCCGTCAAAAAAGGAAAAATAATAATCTCCAGTTGATTATTTTCACCTGTCCGTTCGACGGTCGCTGCTAGCCGCCATTTACCATCGCATCATTATGACCATGTGTTTTGTTTTGCCTAGCGCCGTGGCTAATTAGCGACGATCATTAACTGGTTGATGAAGACGAAGGAGAAAGAAATTAGACGGAGAAGAACCCCCCTCCCCCACCTCCCTCCCTCACCCCCCCCTTACACACACACACACACAAAGGAGTGGAACGGGGAGGTGGGGGTGGGGTGGGGTGGGGGTGGAGGGTAGGCGGCCGGGGTTGGAGTAGGAAAAAAGAGGGAAAAAAAACTAAACAGGTAAGGAATCTCGAACTGTGAAATTTCCACCTGTCCGCTCGACGGACAGCGCTAGCATGTACGGCATGTACGTACGACCGCTTCAGTCAAAAACCATGCATAAAATGCTTTTCTCTTTTTCTAGCACCTCGGCCAATTAGCGACTCGATTATTTACTCTTCTTCGGCTCCTGGTCCGTCGTGGCGCCAGTCGTATCACTACGCGAAGAACGCGCTATCTGTCAAACAGCGCACTCTTAGCACCTGAGTAAACCTCCGCCTGTTCCTCTTGATGGTCTTATCGGGCTTGGTGTCTCAGTGTGGGCTTAGCTATAATATTATAGGTACTTGTTAGGAAGTCTTCTTTTAGCTGCACACCGGCCACGTGGGTCACTTGTGTTGTCAGTGGAGCGATTGTTCTAGCTGTTTCAGCTTTGCTGACTGACGTCGTCGCGTTTATCGCGATGAAGTACGTATCCCAGCTTGTTCCGTCCCGGCAGCGGCATGACTGCGGAGCTTTAGCTCTAAACGCGGGCACTATTAGGGGAGACCGGGGCAACTCGAAACGGGAAATTTCCTTTTTACTCGCATTTCGAAACGGGAAATTTCCCTTTTACTCGCATTCAGTGAGAGTAAATGCATGTGAATGCATTAAACTAGTCAATGCATGAAGCTCAAACCAGACGTGGGCATGCATGCAGCCTTAGCTCTGAACGCGGGTATTGGCAGGGGAGACCGGGGCAATTCGAGACAGGAAATTTCCCTGTTTACTCGCATTGAAGCACTAGTGAATACATGAAGTTCAAACCAGACGTGGGCATGCATGTAGCCTTAGCTCTAAACGCGGGCACTGGTAGGGGAGACCGGGGCACCTCGAGACGGGAAATTTTCCTTTTTATTCGCATTGAAGCACTAGAGAATACATGAAGTTCAAACCAGACGTGGGCATGATTGCAGCCTTAGCTCTGAACGCGGGCACTGGTAGGGGAGACCGGGGCACCGCGAGACGGGAAATTTCCCTTTTTACTCGCATTGAAGCACTAGTGAATACATGAAGTTCAAACCAGATGCCTGACACGTGACGTGGGCATGAATGCAGACTTAGCTCTGAACGCAGGCATTGATAGGGGAGACCGGGGCAACTCGAGACGGAATGTTTCCTTTTTACTCTCATTGAAGCACTAGTGATTATATGAAATTCAAACCAGATGCAAAATAATCTTGATTCATTCTTCTACAGAAACAGAATTTTAAAGTCAAGTCAGTGAAATCGATCACTAAGTGCAGCGCGCAGTGAAGATGCCTGCACTTTTTCGTGAAAGCTAGACCGTATTTTCACTCTTATAATTATACAGTTCTGTCACTGATAAGCCGGAATGGTACCTGCCGCCCTTCTTCCTTGGCCTTCAAACATCTGCATGACTTTATTCAACTTCGTATCCCCCATGTTAGAACAAAAACCTTTGCAAAGCTGTTTCTCCTATTGTGCTCCAAAGCAATGGAATTCACTCCCTTTTGACATCCGTCACAGTCAGTCCTCTCACGCCTTCAAAACTGCGTTAAAAACTCACCTCTACAAACATGTAGTTTTGTCTTTTAAGTTGCCTCCTATTTACCCTTCCTCATCCCTCATTGCATATCCTCTCTCTCTGTGCGTGCGTCTGTGTGTGTGTGTGTGTGTGTGTGTGTGTGTGTGTGTGTGTGTGTGTGCGTGCGTGCGTGCGTGCGTGCGTGCGTGCGTGCGTGCGTGCGTGCGTGCGTGCGTGTGTGTGTGTGTGAGAGAGAGAGAGAGAGAGAGAGAGAGAGAGAGAGAGAGAGAGAGAGAGAGAGAGTGCGGGGAATACAGTGTTATGACTATATAAGTTATTATTTTTCTTGTTATAATGTTGTAACCGAGTGTATTGTATACATGTTCCGGGCCATGACCCTATAACCTTTTCTTTCCGGTCCTTTTCCTTTTTGATTAGGTGGGGTTTTTATGGCCCAATTATCTAAGGTGTTAAAAGTTGTGTGCTGGGCCGGCAGCGTCCCTTTTCCCCCAGTGTCCCAGCAGAGGCAGGTTGTTTGTTTACTGTTGCGGCCGGTGTTCATGTTTTCATCAGGGGAGAGCCTACACTGTTTCCTGGTTGGTTGGTGTACAAATAAAAGTTATGTTATAGCAACCTCTGACTTGTGACTCTTCATCCCTGCTTCCAACCTGCTTCCCCATCCCCACTCCCCTACTAGTGTAGCGGAGCTGTCAGGGGACACCGGCAGACAGTGGAGAGGAGCTGTCTGGAGGCACCGGCAGACAGTGGAGAGGAGCTGTCGGGGGGCACTGGGCAATGTAGCGGAGCTGTCCGGCACTGAGGCAGTCCGAGGGGACCTGACCACCGAGCTTCACCTACACTGATTTACAACTACAGCAACAGGATCCGGTGCTTGCAGCCTCGACAGCCAAGCCCTCCAACATCAAGGAACGCTCCACGCGGGCGTTGGTGTAGCAGTACCCTCGACGGTTCCTGAAGAATGGGATCCTCCGTCGTGGGCAGGCTGACCAACGTCGTGGTGCCCTTCAACAGCTGGTTCTTCCAAGCTCACTTCGGCCTGATGTCCCAGGAGAGGTCAGGGACTACATCAGCATCTACGAGAGGTGCACTGTGGTACCATGCTTTAGAGAAAAGGAAGGGGATATGATGCTTGGTATGGTCGTTCGGTGATGCCTTGTGTTTGTATGTTAATGGGTTGCCTTAAGGGTCCTTAACTTGTGCAAACTTAGTGGCATCGGTTTAGAGTTAGCATGTAACTTAACTGTCTTGCTATTTCTAGTGTATACCTTGCATGGTAGTAGCGATTATGATTTAGCTTGTTTCCTTTTGCATGGACCTGTAGTGTGTTAATTGTTGATGCCGTTTTGTTGAGTTGAGGTAAATATACGTAGGTTGCATAATTGCTTTTGATTATGTGGATTGGGTGTGGCATCTATTGAGTATGGATTGTTCTGGTAGACATGATCAAGAGACGTTGAAGTATCAGTTATACGTTGATTAACCTCGGGAAAGTTGCTTGATATGTACAAGCAAAAGGGCGAATCAGGATCGATTGTGTCTGTGTTGCATTTTGTATATGTTGATTTGTATGCAGATGGTTATAAATACCCGCCTTATACAATCGATTAGGGTTCTCAGTGAGTATGACTACATCTCTGTCAGTTGATTGTTACTCCGTATATGCCACAACTTCCATTTTTCATTTTCCTGACCGGTGTGGTGACTCGAACTTTGATGGCTTGACTGTCAATCTGGTATTACTTGATAGCATTATATATGTTCATTTGAGTAGTAACGGGACAGAGTCCACATCAGGTCACTGAGCGTTGTGTTGTCTGTGAGTGAGAGTTATGTTTATTACGAGTATACGTGTTAACCTTTATTTAAGGCCTTGTATTCTCGTGTGTGCATTTCTCTAACGAAACGTTTTATCGTACCACGGGGCCTTCACATAAGGCTTGGTATTGAAATCATGGTTTGAGATGGCAGACATCACTTGTGTGCCGTTCATGTTGTAAATGACATGCAATGTGTAGTATTCGATTGTTGCAATGTGCGCTGTGTTGATTTTTATTTTTTTCGAACATGTTATTTTGCGGTCTTGTACAGCCAATTGTGGAACGCCCTCCATTTTATGTCCCAGATGGCAGTAGGTTTTTGAAATGCAGTAAGAACATATGGTTCTTTTGGAGTTTTCATCATTAACAAAAAGAATCCTCTTTTTCATCCTTTTGTCCTGTTTCAAGCAATGCGTTTTGGGTCTGTCTGGTTTACTTGGCTTAAATGCAGTAATCATTTTACCCTTTAACTGCAATGCAAATCAGTCTGGTCTTTGGAGATGTTTGTAGTTAGCCAGGCCTTTATTAGTATGCTGGCAAAAAGGGGTACAGTTTTGTGCGTGGAGGTATTGGATACCACTTTGATGGTTTGTTAAGTCAACTCTTAGTTGCCCTACACCATTTAATTTTGTTTATTGCTATGTGATTAACCAGCGAGGACGCTGGTTATGATTGAGTAGGGGGGGGGGGGGGTGTAACCGAGTGTATTGTATACATGTTCCGGGCCATGACCCTATAACCTTTTCTTTCCGGTCCTTTTCCTTTTTGATTGGGTGGGGTTTTTATGGCCCAATTATCTAAGGTGTTAAAAGTTGTGTGCTGGGCCGGCAGCGTCCCTTTTCCCCCAGTGTCTCGGCAGAGGCAGGTTGTTTACTGTTGCGGCCGGTGTTCATGTGTTCATCTCGGGGGAGAGCCTGTAAGTAGTTATTTTTCTATGGCTTGTTGTTCTGTTGTTTCTTGTTGATGTAAATAATGTATGTTTATAATGTTACCATGTTCACAACGTGCCTTGATTTTGGTTCTTGAACGTGGGTAATTTCGGCGTCAGATTGCCGCCTGGTTGCAGCCGCTATGTCGTCAGAGTACCTTGTTTGTGCGTTCGAATGTTAAGCCTTTATGCCACAGGATGACCGGTATTTCCAAAATGTAGCTAGTATGTTATGTTGCCATTGCAAGATGTTCAGTTTGAGTGATGCTTTGCCGATGCAAAGTTATCCCTCTAAAGTATGGGTACTTTGTCAGTGCGGCATAACTTCCTTGTTTGGTTTCCTACCGATCTATGTTTCTACATGAAATCGGTGGTATATTATGGCTAACACTTGGAAGATGTTGACTTCATAGTTGTAGAATGTTCATTTTACTAGTTCAATATGGTTTAGTGCATAAGGGTGATTGTATAAACTGTGAGACATGTTATTTCTGTTTGATCCGGCTTTTGTATGGCCGAGTCTTGGGCGCGCAGACTTTCACTCTACTTAGCTTGTAAACCCTTTCCGGGTCTTTGTGCGGGTGCCCGAACTAGCCGGCGATGCGCGTCAGTGGGGGCAATTAGGTCTTTGTCTCTGTTTACTAATCGAGCAGCTAGATCAGCAGTTTAGATTCTTGATGCGCTACCCTCAGTTTAGATTCTTGATGACGTTGTCCACAGCAGGATATGCTCTGCTAGTCAGTAACAGTAACATGCTGTAACGCTTTGAGTAACTTGACGAGGCTGGAGCTGGTCAGTTTATGACTGACTTTCTCCCGCTCACGGCCGCATGAGCCACCCGTGTCACTATCCATCTCGTTGTGTGCTTAAGTGGATCTGTTGTAACGATTATCTCACTCTTCCTGTTTAGTTAAGAATGAGCTTGGTAATTCCGTATTTTTCACTGTTACTTTATTGTATACTATTATACTGGGAGTTCATCAGTTAATTGACTGACCGTTTCTTGTATACTCACCGCGACTCTGTGAGATACGGGTTTTAAGTATAAGTCAAGCACACGATTTATGTGCTTGATTATTAATCATTTTGTCATGTGTTATAGTAACACACAGGTAAACTACATGGTTACTGTATTTATTAGATTAGTAATTGCTGTTGTTTAGACTACATTTGCTTTCATATTCTAAATGTTTGTTTGCTTGTGTCTTTTCCAATAGGCAGACACTGTTTCCTGGTTGGTTGGTGTACAAATAAAAGTTATGTTATAGCAACCTCTGACTTGTGACTCTTCATCCATACTTCCAACCTGCTTCCCCTCAACTCCCCATCCCCACTCCCCTACAATGTAAATACATTATTGATGATCTTGCAAAGCGCTGTGTGCTCATGTACCCTTGTCGGTGAGATACGGCGCAATAGAAATGGCCGCTATTATTATTCCTCCTGAAATTTGAAACGGTACTGCACTCACGCTGCACCAGTTTGACCAGGCCTAGCTATATAACAGTAGCAGTCTGCACTGATGATCATAGTTCTGCCATGCCTACAACAGTTGCAGCAACATGGGCCAGGAACCACAAACACAACATTTCTGACAGATTGCCTGCTTGAGTCCTGGTTCAAGTGTGCTCGTTCTGTCATTGTCAGCGGCTGGGATTGATCAGGCCTAAAACTCCGGCACAGTGGGATAGCTAGATCTGCAAGTTGTTGTGTGCTGTTCGGAGTGTACATGTGTCAGTGTCAATGACTGGAATTGATCAGGACAAAAATCCCAGCACATTGCGATGCCAGCTAAAACCGCTGCAAGTTGTGTTGTGTTGTTCGGAGTGTACATGTTTGTAGCTGGTTGATGACTGGTTCGGCGTGTGCTTTTTGTGCCAATAGATATGGGCTGTACTGACATACTCATGTCTGCAAACAATCGGCTAGGCTGAATCTGGATAGTTTTGTTCTCTCCCTTTTTTTAAAATTCCTTTTTTGTTTTGTTTTGTTTGTTGTTGTTGCGTATTTGTGCCCATGCATGCAGTACGAGACCCATGGTTTGATTGGATAATTGTTGTGAAAGCTAATACCCGTCAGGATCACGTTCTTGTTTCAACAGTTGTGTCAGTTTAACACTCTGTGTGTGTGTGTGTGTGTGTGTGTGTGTGTGTGTGTGTGTGTGTGTGTGTGTGTGTGTGTGTGTGTGTGTGAGAGAGAGAGAGAGAGAGAGAGAGAGAGAGAGAGAGAGAGAGAGAGAGAGAGAGAGAATCGATATGTGTCACAGTGTGTGTGTGTGTGTGTGTGTGTGTGTGTGTGTGTGTGTGTGTGTGTGTGTGTGTGTGTGTGTGTTTGTGGTAGTAGTAGTATAGACAGCCGTGTATTTGACCCGCGGTTACAGTTATTGTATGACGAGTCTCCGTGAACAACTTTCGCCACCTTATACATGTCATACAGGTTTGGAAAATGCCTAGCGCGATAACTGCCTCTCGGAGCTTCTGGAAGCATCCAGGAGGAAGTATGTTTGCGTTTGCGCTGTTGAACTTGGGTGCTTTGGCAAATCCTTTGCTAAGATGCCCAGCGGTTTTCGCTGTCTTGGGGAACTTGGCAGTTTGGTTCATGGTAAGATGTATAATCTTTGTCTTATCGTTTAGTACGTAGGAATTTGGCAATGCTTTGGTAAGAAGGTAGCTACTTTGCGGTCTTTCACGGTCGTAAGGAACTTCGCCAGATCCTTTCATAAGAAGGTTGTTCAAGCTGCGAGAAACGTCGGCAGTTCTGTCACCTTGATATAATCACCCCGAGGCGATATAATCACCCTGGTTGCATGACGAGGCGTAAATGGCACACACACACACACACACACACACACACACACACACACACACACACACACACACACACACACACACACACACACACACACACACACACACAATCCCTCGGCAATTCTGTCGTAAGAAGGTGGCTGTTGTTTGTGGCATTTCTCTGCATGTCGTGAGGAACTTCCTTTTCGCCAGCGGAAGAAGATGGCTAAATTTAGGTCTTCGAGCTGTCGTGAGGAATTTCATCAAGCATAGGGAGGACTTGGCCTTCCGTTGCCAGCAACACCGAAAAGCCTTTGGAACAAGGCTGCCGCTTTTTCTGTCCATGCAACCGAAACATTTCAACATCAGATCAGTTTGTATTTGGCAACTCTAACACGCCGACGCGGCAGTTCATCCAACATGTCTAGACCTTTGTTGTTGATCGCTTTTATATAGCACTGTTCTGCGCTCTCGAGCAGACTCAGTGCGCTCGCATGTGATTCTACATGAGTGACTAGCTTCTTATAGCGCGTTTTTGAATATCCACCGAAGTGGTGTACTTACAGCGCTGGCATGGCTGGTGCCTCATGAAAATGCTGCCATCTCGGCGCGTCATCTTTATACACCATACAATGATGCGCCCTGTCACTTCATGCAAAGCCACATACGTAAGGCGTGTGCGTGTTTTAGCTGTAACCTGCCACCTGCACTTTTGGCAGAATGACCGGGATCTTCAAGTTACATGCTGCTGCGGTAACACGGGGGTGGAACGGATACCGAAATCAGTCAGCACAGAAAGTTGACCCTGGAGAAGAACTTGAAATTCTCCCGCCGCTCCTGCAGGGAGTTGAACCCGCGACATTTCAATCACGAGTCCGGCGCTCTAACCACTGAGCTATCCCGCTCCCTCTGCAAATCAGTCACACGTACGTATATAACCACTCCGGCTTACCAACACTGAAAGTAGGCCGACAATGTGAACGGAACCACAAGCAGCGGAATGCACTCAGAGTATGGAATAGACTGTACACACAATTACTTTCTCCCTGCTGAATGCTGCTAGAAATTCAGAGACTTTCAACGGGCTTCATGTGGTGACGTCAATCTGTTTCCTGATATGAACACCCCGCACGTTTCGGCGGCACTGAAAGGAGCTATTATTTTGCAGGATTTGAATCTAAAGACACTGCTGCTGCGCACAGACGGACCGGAAATGAAGAAATAGCTCAATTCTGTTTTCTTTGCCGATGGCTGCGAGCTGGTTCCAGTGACTGAATTTCTTTTTTTGTCCCCCCTTACCCACCCCATCCCCACACCCACCTTTTTTTTTTTTTTATAATTTTTTATTCATGCTTATTTCGCGTGTCTGGCACTTTACCAAAGGCTCACGCTGATGTTGCAGGTTTTTGTTACATGCCACTGAGCCCGTGGGGAGAGAGAGAGAGCGCTCGGGGGGAGAGAGAGAGAGAGAGAGAGAGAGAGAGAGAGAGAGAGAGAGAGAGTGAGTGTGTGTGTGTGTGTGTGTGTGTGTGCGTGTGTGTGTGTGTGTGTGTGTGTGAGTGTGTGTGTGCGTGTGTTGTGAGAAGAGAGAGAGAGAGAGAGAGAGAGAGAGAGAGTGTACAATCCGGCATCCACAGTTTCACAAACGGAGAGATAATTATACTATGGCATGATTACTTCATGATGGTAAAAATGTATGCAGTTAGCACGCATCCTTTTCTCTTTGGAGTGGGGGCAGGGGCGGAGAGTGGGGCGGGTGGGGGCGGAGGGGGTTTAATATCCAGCCCTCTCCTGTCGAACTTGACCTTCAGACTGCGGTGGGCCAGTTTTCTCCCAATCAGTCTGTCACTGCTGGCTGCACTATATTCGGTTGAATGTTAGCTGAACGTCACTGATGTTTGGCTTGGCCCAGCTCGTGCAAGAAGAATGGACGGTTCTGTGAAATAAACATGCCAAGATGTTGTGTTTAAAGTCGTGCTATCGTGCACGTAAGCAAACTGCGCCGCAGCGACTCGAGCCGCTCGTGCACTGTCACAGTCACACGTCTGATGTGCAAAACAAACACTGGTCCGTCTGTGTGTGTCTGAAAATGGATGGACGCATATACTGACATACAGCGATCGTGTGTCTGTGTGTGTGGTGTGGTGTGTGTGTGTGTGTGGTGTGGGTGTGTGTGTGTGTGTGTGTGTGTGTGTGTGTGTGTGTGTGTGTGTGTGTGAGTGTGTGTGTGTGTGTGCGTGTGTGTGTGTGTTTCAAATAACCTGCGTACACAGCAACAACAACAAAGAAGAAAAGAAAACGGGAAACAAACGCAATGCACAAGGCATTTTAACTGATGGAGAGAATGTTACTTCTTGGATTTTAACGCCACGTCACGATCAACTTCCTAGGGGCGGGGGAAGGGGAGGGGGGGGAGGGGAGACAACCTTTTCGTTGTGAAATATCCAGAATGATATTGAACCCTTGGATTGTCCGGGCAAAAGCGTGACGTCTGTCCAACACCATCAGTTCTCTTGCTGATTTGGTGCCATTTATTATTTCTACCACGGGGGGTGGGGGGGGGGGAGTGGATGTGGTGGGGGGTAGGCCGCCAGTTTTTCATTTGCATTGCCGCTTACACAGCATGATCACCGCCTGGAAAACATTATGGACGGTT
>OY757547.1:19144215-19164215 GCA_963584105.1 Alviniconcha strummeri
CACACACACACACACACACACACACACACGGAGAGTTAATCGACACGGTCCCTAGACTAAGCACCTTTCTCCAGAACAAAGCCTGCCTTCTGGTCTAGGCAGGCCCCATAGCGGATGTAGACGTCGTTCTTAGCATCCAACGCCCACATATGACCGAGCCGGTCCACCGACACCTGCTTGAACGGTCCGTTAGTCGGCACCTAGTGATCAACGAAGCATGCTGACCATTTCACGCTGGCAAAATGTATAGAGTAGGCGCGCAATTCTCTCTCTCTCTCTCTCTCTCTCTCTCTCTGTGTGTGTGTGTGTGTGTGTCCGTGAATGTAATGCGATACACACACATACACACGACCGCACACAGGCACGCACGCACGCACAGATGCAGTCACACACACACACACACACACACACACACACACACACACACACACACAAGCACCCGTGCACGCGCATACACGCACGCACCCACTTATGCACACGTATGCACATTTTCACATACACAGACCCCCACCCCCCACCGATCCCTCCCCTCCACACACACACACACACACACACACACACACACACACACAAACACACACACACACACAAACACACACACACACACACACGCACACACACACACACACACACACACACACACACACACACACACACACACACACACACAGAGACTCACACTTTCACAAACACAGACACAGGCACAGACACAGACCCCCCAACCCCCAACCCCCCCCCCCCCCCCGGCCCCACCACACACACGTGCTGTTGTCCACAGCGTTGGACGTACATTGACCCACTTGGTCCCCACGTGATGCTCTATGTCCATTCCGTCCCGGTACCAGACCTGGCCCAGCTTGTCCACTCCCCACACCACGTTGTAGCCCACGCTTAGCTGCTTCAGCTTGCCTGCACAAGTCAGTCACAGGGCAAACACTCACGGACGTGGACATCAACCAAAATCGCCCACCCTGACGAAGAAAATAAGCCACAGAGGGGACACTCAAGGCATGCCTCATGGACATTAACCGAAATCGCCCACGCTGACGAAAAAATTAAGCCACAAGCAAACACTCAAGGACGTGCCTCATGGACATTAACCGAAATCGCCCACCGTGACGAAAGCCACTGGGGGTGGGGGTTGGGGGGGGGGGGGGGCACTCAAGGGCATGCCTCATGGATACCAACCGAAATTTCCACCCTGTCGCAACTTATCCGACTTTTAAGACAGCAAACACATCATGGTTATAGTCAGTGACGATTGTGCTTAAGCTTTGTTTGGTGGTGTGTGTGTGTGTGTGTGTGTGTGTGTGTGTGTGTGTGTGTGTGTGTGTGTGTGTGTGTGTGTGTGTGTGTGTATGTGTGTGTGTGTGTGTGTGTGTGTGTGTGTGTGTGTGTGTGTGTGTGTGTGTGTGTGTGCTTGTGAGTGTGCGCGCGTGCGCGTGTGCGTGTGTGGTGGTGGGGGGGGGGGGGGCAATATTGTTTTCGTCCGGTACAGAGACTGTACGGACTAATAGGGACGGCGAGCCCAGGACATTCTCTCTTTTCTCACGCAGTTCCCTGAGCTCTGATATTGATGCGACTTGCAGTTGGATTTGGAAACAAGTACATTGCGGCTAAGAAGACCATGACGTCGTGGCAGCTTGCCTGAAGACAACACAGATGCCATTGTCATGAAGACGATCGAACTGCAGCAGACTGCTTGGCTGAAAACAAGAAATGCACTATACGATGATGTAGATGGTCGCATTGCTGCAGCTCGCCAGAAGATGATAAACACACTGTATGGTCCTGAAGACAGTGAACACACTGTATGGTTCTGAAGACAGTGGACACACTGTATGGTTCTGAAGACAGTGAACACACTGTGTGGTTCTGAAGACAGTGAACACAATGTATGGTTCTGAAGACAGTGAAAACATTCTGTGGTTTTGAAGACAATATACACACTGTGTGGTCCTGAAGATAATATACGCAGTGTATGGTTTTGAAGACAATAAACACACTTTATGGTCCTGAAGACAATATACACACTGTGTGGTCCTGAAGACAACATACACACTGTATGGTTCTGAAGACGTTAAACATATTTTGTGGTCCTGAAGACATGAACACACTGTATGGTTCTGAAGACAATAAACACACTGCACACTGTATGGTCCCGAAGACAATAAACACACTGTATGGTTCTGAAGACAATAAACACACTGCGTGGTCCTGAAGACATTAAACACACTGCATGGTCCTGAAGACAATAAACACACTGTATAGTTCCGAAGACAATCAACACTGTGTGGTTCTGAAGACAGTAAACATTGTATGGTTCTGAACTGAGACAATAAACACACTGTACGGTCCTGCAGACAAAAACACACGGAAAGCATGGGATAAAAAGACAAAACGGAGGGCTAGAGAGAGAGAAAAAAAGTCCTAGCAACAACCTAGGGTGATCAAAGGACGAGGCATGAAATTCAGAGAGAGAGAGAGAGAGAGAGAGAGAGAGAGAGAGAGAGAGAGAGAGAGAGAGAGAGAGAGAGAGAGAGAGAGAGAGAGACAGAGAGAGAGAGAGAGATGTTTTATTGAATAAACCCATGGTTCATTTCAAGGGGGGAAACATTTGAAAAACTCATGAGGCATCCTAAAAGAATGCTTCAAAAACAAATGAAACTGCAATACATACAACAAAAATATACTCATCCGTTCATTTTTCGTTCGTTCCTTCCATAGCTCACTGATTCATTTCTTATTCGGCAACTGCATTAATAAACCTACCTAGTCTCTCACTCAATCACATCATACACAGGCTCGCTTATAAGGTCAGGCAGGCACTCAGCCAATACACTAACCAATCGGTAATCACTGACTTGGTCAATTATATCTCGAATTGGCCCGCTCAGTTTATCCCAAATCATCAAATCAAAAGTACAACAGTCCATTCATCCATCAAGTCACACCTTCGCTTGTGCAATCAGTCACTCACTCATTCGGCACCCACGGCCTGATGTATAAAGCGGGCTACCTATAAATCTGATTGTACATTCACACACTCAGTCTACTAATTAGCCAATAATTACAGCAGTCCGGGTATCTATCAGTCAGATTATGCATTTGCTCGCTTAGTCCTTCAGTCCACGAATTAATCAATACATGAACACGTCAGGTTAGCCGGCGAATCTCCATACACTCGCTAACTCCACCGGTTAGTCAATGAGATAAACAATACTACATCAAATCAGTTCATCCAGCATTCAGCATTCACATGTATTTCATGCGTCAGTTTGTGAAGTTACAATGTCGTTTCTCCTTTGCAAAACTTTGTACAAAAAACGAGACACTTCCCAAATACTCCTCTCGTTATCAGCTGACATAACGTGAGAAACATCAGCAACCACTGCCGTGTGTGATCCATTAAACCACGACACATCTTTTCTGAAATCCTCATATGCTTTACACGAAAAAAGGACATGCGACTCATCCTCTATTTCATCCTTGCATACAGGGCACAATAAGTCTCTCGGAATAATGTCATTTCTGTATCTCAGCCTGTGCACTAATATCGGCGATATACCAAATCTGAATTTAATATAAGCTTCTCGGAAACACCGTAACTGCAAAATGTCTGTATACTTCTCTGTCTGGATACTTTGTTTGAAAATCGATTAAAATTCAAAGCGTTCTTTTGAAGTGATACTAGCACTCCAGTCTTGCTGGAACTGATCCAGCAGTCTCTGTTTGAAAACAGACACAAATCTGTTCAAATGTCCCACATTTTGCTGTAGCCAGACATCTCCAAAGCTGTTTCTACACAACAGTTCTTTGACATGATAGGCCCACGTCTTTTTACCCAGATCTTGCAAATACAGCAACATGTTATAAGCCTTTTTAGGAAGCCTTTCGTCTGGTAAATTTGTAATTCGTAGCCAGTATTTTACACATCGTACAGCAGATGTAATAAACATAGGATATCTGCCCAAGTCACCATAAATCATTTTGTTTGGTGTTTGCACGCTGACATTCAAAAATCGTTTGCACGCAAACATGTGCGCTTTTTCTATTACTGCAAACTGTTGGAAACCCCACAGCTCGGATCCATACATAAGAACTGGTAGGATCTGGGCATTATACATTTTAAAAAATACATTTCTCGGTACATTTCCGAGTCTCCACAGACATTTGAGTATCTGGCTGGTTCTGATCTTTGCCTTAGCGGCCAAATCGCCAACAGCTTGTGTCAAAGACAATTTGGTGGTAAAATACAACCCCAGGTACTTATAGCTATTTACAACCTCTATCTCCTCATCACCATACCTCCAAACCTCATTGGCCGCGAGGAAACCTCCTTTTCTGAATACAATAATCTTGGTCTTGCTCATATTAACTGTCATTGAAAAATTATCAGCAAAGTGTTTCAAAATATCAATCTGCCTTTGCAGACCCGCCACACAGTAAGAGGCAAACAGAACATCGTCAGCAAATAGCATTACCAAAATCTGTACAACATCTGGTGTTAACTGCACACCATACATACCATTCTGGGCTATCTCCAGAGCTAGCTCATTTATCAAAAAGGAAAACAGTGTAGGCGAAAGCACACACCCTTGTCTGACCCCAGTAGGACACTAAAAAAACTCTGTTAGATTATCTGGGCATCGAACACAAGACCTTACACTTATGTACATGCTTTGCAAAAATTCTCAGCATTTTTCCGCCTACACCAGATTTCCTTAGCACATTCCACAAAACACTCCTGTTGATGGTGTCAAACGCCTTTTTAAAGTCTACAAAGCATATGTAGACCTTACCAGATTTCTTTAAAAGATATCGTTGAACAATAGCATATAATACAAACATGTTGTCGACGGTCGAATGACCTGCACGAAAACCACTTTGTTCCTCAACAATTTTATCATTTTCATCAGCCCACAGTGTAAGTCGTTTGTTTAAAATGTGTGCAAACACTTTCCCTAGAATACTCAACAATGAGACACCTCGGTAGTTATCTGGGTCGTCTTTGTCCCCACTCTTGTGAATTGGGACAATGATAGCTCCACTCCACGCACTCGGATATTGCCCCGTATCGAAGACATGATTAAAAAGCAGTACAAGCAGTGACAGTATATGTTCAAGGGAATTCTTGAGCATTTCTGCTAAAATACCATCAGGTCCTGGTGATTTATTCAATTTTAAGTGCCCTATGGCATTCTTGACTTCCTCCTCACTTATGGGACTGTCTAGGCCTTCAATGCCTTTGTCCTGGTTCGTGTCACCACCTAATACATTCTTAAAATGAGTAAACCATTCATTGGTACTAATGAGCGGTTGTCTACATGTCCCTACACAGATAGACCTTACTTCACTCCAGAACATTTTTGAATCTTTCATCTTTGAAGTCAATACTTTCAACTTATTCGCCTTATATTTTTGTCTTTTCTCTTTCAGTAGACTTCTGAATGATTTCCTGCAGTTTACATACAACAGTCTATTCTTGCGTTTACTCTCCTCACACTTCGAGCGTCTACATTTCCTCCACCATTTCCGTGTTTCTCTCCTTGCCACTTTGCACTCAACATCAAACCATTTGCTACTTTTCAGTCCTTTGCTGACCCTACGCTTCATACATGCTGCAGCCTCAAGGAGTCCATTGTTAAGAGAGAGAGAGAGAGAGAGAGAGAGAGAGAGAGAGAGAGAGAGAGAGAGAGAGAGAGAGAGAGAGAGAGAGAGAGAGAGAGAGAGAGACAGACAGACAGACAGACAGACAGACAGACAGACAGACAGAGAAATCCGATTCACCCTCGACTTGGTACCAGTCATCCCCAGTGCTCTGAGGGTTTTCGAAGGTTCCAGTGCGGTAGAAGATGTTGTCATTATCCCCGATAGCCCACAAGCCGCCACAGCTGTGAGAAATCAGCCGGATTTTTCTCTCTTTCCCCCCCTTCACTGGTTTCCACTCCATTCTGCAGCTGCTTGTGGGACGCGACAGTCTTTCGCCGGGAAAATGACGGGGTCATTCTGACGTAGAAATGTATCATGGCGTAAAGCTTACGTCAGAGGTTTTATATATATATTTTTAGGCAATAATTAGCAAACAAGGGAGCTAATTTGAGCTCGAAAGACACACGTACATTGAATAATTAATCATAAATTTTCCAGTGTCTATGGTGAAGAGACCTCACACAAACACGACAACAAAGACCTGAGTCGCCTACGGTAACTCTCACCTGGCATGTAAGTAAATACAAGGTACATAAACTCCACCAGAGGTATGTCCTCTAATTATCCCTTTCACTGGTTTCCATTTCATAATGCAGTTGCTTGTAGGATGCGGCAATGTTTCGCAGGATTGAAACATGAACTGAGGATATACCTGTGGTGATGTACCTTGTTTTTACTCGCATGCCAGGTTATTTATTGTTGGCGCGACTCAGGTCTTCGTTGTGTTTGTGACGTTTTCCAGGCACTGATTAACTCCCTTGTTTGTTGATTCTGCACAGATGATGAACCTTTTGTTTCAAATTTTAAGTAAAAAAAGGAAAAGAATTTAGGAAACAATTTTCTCTTACTGTACGCTGTCATGAATGCAATCTAATCAACGCCGCTGATTGGATGCTCGACTATTTCTCTCAGAAATCTACCATGGGTCCTCCAGGCTGTCACGGATGCAGTGTGAATGTACGTTTCAAAGAATGTACCTTTGGAGTTTATGTAGGCTTACCTTATAATTGTGTGTAATAGCATGCCAAGCACGAGCCACTGTGAATCCAATATAACCATGCTCATTGTCGACTATTTGGATTCAGTATGTTGAAGTGTGGAGAGAGAGAGAGAGAGAGAGAGAGAGAGAGAGAGAGAGAGAGAGAGAGAGAGAGAGAGAGAGAGAGAGAGAAACAAACAAAACAAAACAAAAACACACACAAAAACCAGAGGCGGTGGTCGTAAAAGAAGGGTGGTTTCCCACTGGAAGTCTTTCCCTGCAGATTTTCGCTTTGCCTCCTTGAAATGCTAGGGCATAGGAGTCAACAGATAGCTCCGCCCACCTTAGACAAACGGAGTAAACAAAACATCATGTGTTCAAGCTCACAATATTGCTCAGCTTGTTACAAAACGGCTTTCCTCCTCCCCAGCCATCGTTTCTATATATATATGGCAAAGAAAGTGAATGACATAATGAAAGATCTGGACTACATCTCTGAGCTCCGAACTGCTATCATCATTCAACTCACATTCACACACAAAAACATAAACAAAAAGGCCACTTAGTTTGATTTAATTATTTAAATCTCACACAAACATCAATCATAAAGAAAGAAAATGAAAATTTATTATATAACAATAATGAATCCCACCTCCCAAACCAGGTCCCTTTTGTCCAATCTGAACCCCCTGCTAATCACTACAATGTACATCCAACCCTCTCTGCTCTAACATAAAGTACACAACACCTAAAAAATCATTATAAATCAAGAATAAGAAGAAAGAAAGCAGAAATGAACCCAGTCATAAACTCAGAACTGATGAGCTGCGGTTACCCTCAGTGCTCCGACTCAAAATCCCGGCCTGATACAGAAATCAAAATGCACTGCAGCAATAGTGGGGCAATGGACAACGGACATTGTCTTTCCTGTTTGAAATGAACCCGCTACTGTTATCCGTGCATGCCTATCACAACAACCTTTCTGTGCCATGAAGTACTCAAGATTATTCATTTTTGCAGATGTATTTTGACACTTTGCATCTGGTTTTGTTTTACCCAATATTTTTTTACAACGAACAATGCATTACAGTTTTGGCGCATTTTGGTGGTGTTGTTTTTTGGGGGAGGGGGGAGAGAGGGCATTTATTGTGTTATGATAAACAATGTTTTGCCCCAGTATATCCATGATGGTTGACTGGGAGTAAAAACAAAACAGAGAGAAAAACTTCATATCATTATACAAACCCCCCCAGCAATGTTCATTTTTAGCCCCATCGGTTTGCGATCCTCAAATGATATGAGAATGTGTGTGTGTGTGCAGACAGAATGAACTTGAAGTATGCACTACGTTGGCATAGCCACATATCAGTTCATTCCATAATATGCCAGTGCGATACACAAGCACATGATTACACACCCCATCAAACCATTTGCGGATAGCGAACTAACGGGGCTAAAGGTGGATATTGCCAAAAAAACAACTCTTAACTCAGAGAGAGAGAGAGAGAGAGAGAGAGAGAGAGAGAGAGAGAGAGAGAGAGAGAGAGAGAGAGGAACAAGAAGAAGACCACATGCTTTGCTGACTTGTATTCAAAAACAGAAAATTACAGTTCTTCTTTACTTCATACAGAACATGTTCTGTGGCCTTGAATAAAGAGAAAAGTGCCCAAGTCATCAAAACTAGTATACAGTTACAATGTAAAAGACTCTGCGTCTTGATACACAACTTTCGAGCCTCAGATGACATTACAGTGTGTGGTTATCAAATTAGATGGCACATAAGAAATGCTGGATTTGCCTCAAGGACACACACACACAAAAACCATTCTGCACATAACCTTTCTACCCCCCCCCCCCCCCCCCCCTGCAAACCCAACAAATACCTGTAAGTAATACTCCCTAAACATTTTTTTATTATAATAATTCAGTTGACTTCCAAAACAATACCTGGGGAGTTTTGAGATGCTGGGACCCAAATAAATATACATCAAAATAATAATAAAGAAAACTTACACATACACATACATACAAAAAAGCAGGAAAAAAAAAAGCAGTCCCTTGCATAAAATCACATTCACATACAACACAAAACTATTTGATGGTAAAACAACAAAGAAAACATAATGAACATCAAGGACCTGTACATGCTGGAAAAGACAAGACAGTGTCTGCCTGCTCTTTTGTTAAAAGCCAAATATTACACGTGCAGAAACGCACATTACAATGCAGCACAGTGACTTCATCAAGCCTGTCAACAAAAAAGCTGTGACAACAGAGACCAACAGTAAAGAGTGGAGTCTGGGCCTTTAAGCTGTCACAGACTATACCCTACACCCTCCCATAACAACAGCCAGTCACAAGTAGTTCAAAATCACACACACACAAGCACACTCTTTTCAACCGAAAGCTGACCCAATAAAATACACAGGATGGAAAATTGGGCATTCAGCCTACATAATTTACCACAAATGGTGAAAGCAGGTGTGTGTGTGTTTTTTTTGGGGGGGGTTGGGGGGACGGAGGGAATTTTTTTATATTTTTTTTAGCTGCAAAAATTAGACTTTCAATCATATCCACCAGTGTTGATTACTTGAAAGTACTTGAAAGTATTTTGTAGTCTGTTCATGATGCCAACAGACAAAGCTAGCTGTACCTACTGCTACACCTACTTTTCAATCATGCTGAAACTGTTTCATTGAACTAAATCAACACAATACAGTAATATGGTTGCTTACAAAGCAGACAGAAGTATCCATTCCTTTTTGATCAACCCTCTTGCATCTACACTGAGGAGAAATAATGAGGACTGCTAAGTCCTGCTAGGGAGCATGTGTGTGATTTAGTCTGTCACTGTTCAGTGACGCTGTAACATGCTTCTCACAGCTAAACTTAGCGTTGTGGGGGAAAAGAAACAGTGGTGCTCAGCTAAAGAAGCATCACACCCTCTAATAAACACATGGGTTTCACCTACAAGACAGTGCTGATCTCAGCTGTAACTGTAAGGCACAACCATGATAGCCTCCTAATCAAAGTAACCATGTGTTGTTGTCAAAACTTTAAAAACAAAAACCTGCCCACCAGGAGGGTTTCACTGTCAAGGTTTCTGAATGCAAGAGGGTTCAAAAAGATTTACAAACATGGGCACTAGGGAATCTATTATTTTTGGTTGTGCTATGGCTGTCAGGACTCACTACAAGACGTTTCTGCACAAATCACAAATTTCAAGATGGTGTGTTGACATTTCAGAAGAAGGGCGATGACGCCGAGAGGAGGTGGAAACAAGTCACACTGTCACATGCTGGCGCAGAGCCCAGGGGTCTCGGCAGCGCAGAGGAAAACAGGGGAGACAAGTCAAATATCACAACAATGCTGCAGAGTTACTCCTCCTCCCACCACTCGTTCTCCTTCCGCACCTGCAACAATCACCAGGTGTACCAATCAACAACAGCAGCAACAACAAAACAGCAGTGAGTGCTGACCAGCGCAGAGATTATGTCAATCACAACAATGTCCTGCGCTAATAATCCTCACACAGCCAACCCAAGCTATGCATAGTCGAATGCTGTAAAAAAAAAAAAAGATAAAAAAAAAGTATAAAAAAACCCAGCATGTGCTACTGACCGCTCACTTGTCATTTAGCCTCCAGTTCCATATTGCACAATTCTGTCACCAGTAGTGTGAACATATAACATTACAGCTTCATACTACATAATTCTGTCACTAATAAACACACCCATTTTGCTTTACTACACATAGTTTTTGTTTGTTGATAGCTTCATTATGCATACTTTTAGTTTGTCACTAGCTTCGATATCCATACTTTTTGATACTACCTTTAAAATAAGGTGTGTTTTTTCCCACTAGCTTCAGCGCACCTGTTCCTGTCAAAAGTTCAAGAAAGTTTTGCTGAGAGCTTTAACACAAGTATAATTTCATCATTAGCTCCAACAGGCATGAAACAAACGATATAACAACCGGTGAGCTGTGGGCAACTCCATTTTACACAGTGCAAATACTTCCTTTGGGATCGAAAAGTAATCTTGAGAGGCCTGGGCTGTCAAGGCAAAGATCGATGGCCTGGCATGGTGAGACTACCATCAAAGTAAACTTGGCTCTTTCCCGCATCACAATGTCTTTACTGTCCCCATGAAAGCCCGTCATTTTTACAGCTGCCCCACAACATGGATATCACTTACAAGTCTAAAAGTCTGTTTGTTTTTCAAACTATGAACACACCCCCACAAGCTGCACTGTCTGCAGCAGACTCAACACCCCGTGTGAATGTGATACCCTTTTCACTGCCACATTCTGTTGATTTAATGAGAAAATGCCTTATTACCATAAACTTACTATGCACAACCATTTTTGTGCCTACCAACCACAGGCTTAACACATTCAGCGTGCAATTTCAACAAACCTGTTCCTCTTCAGCCGGGGTGATGTTGTTCTTGATGTTGAAGGTTTTGCGGATTTCCTCAAGGGACTTGCCCTTGATCATGTTGGCCACAGTTCTGCAGGTCACATCCAACAGGCCCTTGATGTCCAAGTAGTCTGCAGCCTGTAATATGGTGATCAGTCACACCCCCATCACAAAATACACATAGACATGTATTAAAAAATCATTAAAAAATCTGTGAAAGCCTACATCCACCCACCAATAAAAAGGTATGGTACCTTTTTATTGGTGGATGGATGTAGGCTTATACCGAGTATTTTTTTTAACATGCATTCCAAATTTTACATTTTACATATTACAGTTGTCTCCCCTGATCCTGGAAAACTCTTTCAACAGGTAGAAGCAGTATGCATGCAAACATGAGGAGCAAGCAGTGCCTCTGCCCAATGTAACACCACCATCTTGAAGAAGGTGATGCAGTGGTGCATGCTTGGAGCAGATGTCATCCGTTCTCTTCTCCTTGTTCCTCCCCATGTTCGCATACATTTTAAAACTAAAACGAATACGAACAACAAAAAGATCAAGCAAGTACATGGGCTCAAATGAAGATGATTATTTTTGTATGAAAATATGATGGAAAAGGTTTCAGGTAAAAAAAAAAAGGGGTCTTTAAAGTCAAACTAATAAAAGTTTTGTGTTTTACCAAAGGTTCCACTACCAGACTGGTTAAAAATAACACACAATACATAGCCGCATCAAACCCAACTTCTTACTCCTTTAAGTACAAAGTCTGCATTGGCAAAATAAAATATAAGCTTCTCCATACAGCTGTACTTTTAGATTTAACAGTGCTTCCCTAATCTCCATCCATCTTTTACAGTTGTCTCCCCTGACCCGGAAAACTTGTCACCAAGCAACTTTTTCCCTTTTTGTATACAAATTTTAAACTGAAATAAATACAAAACAACATCAACAAACAAACAAAACAAAAAACAGGGACCCAACCTACTGCTTACATCAAAGAATCAGACTACTAATCCTAAAAACAAAACTGTAAAGTGGGTGAAATCAATTTAAATATGACGTCTGGGTTAAAAAAATCAGATTTTTTTTTTTTACCGATAATCTTTCTTCTTCTTCTTCTATTCTCCAGCACAACTGCAAGCCAATCATCTAAAGTCCAACAATCCAGCTTTGAAAAATAAATTTCACCTGAACCATCCTGCTGATCAACTCAACTCACCAGGATGAGCTCAAAGAGTGTGCCCTGGTCAACCTTGAGGAACTCTGCATCCCAGGAGCAGATGTCATCTGTTCTCTTCTTGTTCTCATCATCCTCAGGCGGAGGGGGGTTGTCCTTGTGGTAGGTGCACCACTGTATCACCTTCTTCAAGATGGCAGCATTCACATTGGGCAGTGGTACTTCTTCCTCATCATCATCATCCATCCCCAGATCTAGACAGACTAAAAGGTCACTGTCAAAAACACATAACAAAATGGTGTGTGGGTGTAGATGTGGGGGGTGGGGGTGGGGGCTCTTCTTCTACAAAGCTGTTAGTTCCTTTTAACAAATGTATGGATAGAGAAACAGTCAAACTACAAAGAATTTGTGACCTGCTCTCACCAACTGAGCCTTAACTCGAGCCCATCTTACTGTGCTACGGGTAAAGGCAGGCAGTGGGGGGTCTATCTGGGTGTTTTCAGATTTTCATGAAATTAAAGTCTAAAAGCATTATTCCCATTAACCCCTTCACTGCCATGTCACTTGAAACGACCATTAAAAGTTTGAAATTTGAAACCCTTAAGACTTTCAGTTTTCTTTTTTGCACTGGCATGTCAAAGGATTTTCATCAACACACATAACACTGAAAGTAGATGTGATATACAGCCAGAAAACTGACTGTTTGCAGGGATGTCCCTGCATCTTTCAGCCCTGAAATTTTAATGGCTGGAGCAGTGATAGGGTTAAATATTGATGTATTTCCACTGATATGCTCTGTCCGAAAAGTTGAATAAATATGTTTAAAATGTTTATTCACCTTACTCAGCATAAATTTTGCTCATTTTAAGCTGAGAGCATGGGATTAAAAACATTAACAAATATATTAAAAGTGGACTTATGTTGAAATGTCAAGTCTCTTCAAATCTTATGATGAAATGTCAAGTCTCTTCTCTAAGTGTTTGATACGTTCCTGTGCCAAAACTGGTAAAGTTTGGTACGTTTAAACCTCCTGTTGCTAAGCATTAAAGAAAATACTACTCAATGCACAGTGAAAACTTTAAAGCTGATTTTCTCAAAATGGCCTCTGCCACACATGTAACCTTCAAAAACATGTCACATCCACATTTTTTGGAGTAGAAATATGATTTAAGTATCAAAATAATGAGCAGAACTTGCAGATTTGAGACATGCAGTACCTCAAATTGCCAAATTTTAAGACTCATTTTGTAAGAATGGGAACCATTTAATGTTCACATACTATAAGAACGAATTCCTTATTCTGCCTTACACTTACACTAGTTACAGTTACAGGCATTCACTAACCATCTGATTCACTGATATACTGCAGCAATAACAAAACAAAAAACAAAAAAACTTCTATCTTCTCATCCCACCACAGACAAAAATGTTTCTTACCAAATGACATTCACTACCCAGTCACTGAAATCCCCCACCTCCCCCCTAAAAAAAAGGGAACGAAAAAACAACCACCAAAAACACACTCACAAAAAACAAAAACTCAAGGCTTGCTGTAAGTAGGTAGGACCAGCCTCTCTTTGGCGCTGGGTAACATGGTCGTCGCGAGGCAAATATTGCTCATTTTCAACTTGTCATATTTGCCTTGTTCTGTGCAGTTTGTCAATAAAAACTACTGTCACGCAAAAAACGATCTTTTTACGACCTGTTGATGTAATGTGAGTTTGGAAGAAGTTTTAATGAACACACCACGCGGTTGGAAACCGAGCGTGGTTCTGACGTCGAAAGTCAGATGAGCGAGGTCGGAAAACGGCTGCGTTCGGAAAACCGTTGGGAACTTTTACAAGAAAAACGTACAGACATGAAGTTATACTTTTTAGAAAGAGGAATTCCCGTAGATTTATCCATTATAAAATTCATTAAAGTTCTTCGTTTTCGACTTCAGCAAAAATTGAGTTGAAAAATACGTTCATTTTTACCTTAAATTTACACTGAGAAAGTTTGAATGCACCATATTGAATTTGGTATCACTGGAAAGACGAATTTTCGCTCTTTAAAACGGTGTATCGTTTGATCCGGAAGCGAGTTCTTGTAAAAGTTCCTGTGCAACGGAAATTGGAGACCCCATAGATTTTGTTGTCTGTTCGAGTTGCGCGATCGCTAAAGTCTGCGACTACGCGAGCGGCGCAAAAGATGCTCACCCTGGAGGAACTGGAAAGAAACCGTGGTAAGTTTTTTTATTTTAGCGATAACTAAGTGAGTTTCCAACACAACCATAACTGTATTTTTGTGCTGTTTACATCTCTTTGAATGCAATTGAAGCAAATTCGTTGTGGTCTGGTCGTAGTTTGAACAACATTACAGAGTTATCTTCTCATTAGTTCCTCCGAAATGCAAACCGCTATAAAAGTAGTAATTTCTTTCCATATAAATCCGAATTGACAAAAACGTGATTTATGGTGTATGTTCTCAAAAGTGAATTTTTTTAAAGGAAATTTAGCAAGTGAATGATTTAAAAAAAAAAAATTGTTGTTCTTGTCAAGGACAATAACTCTTATTTAGCTAGCAGATGATGCAGTCACGACCCATATGTTTCTTTTACAGTAGATCTGCTCATCTAGACAAAACGAAATAAAAACGAGCCACCAGCCAAAATTAATGTTATATTGAGAGTTTGGAATTATATTTGCTTCTGAAGAATTTATTTCTTGTTTTTTTCCCCTTCTTTCTCTTCCACTTTTGTGCACATGGAAGACCTGGCACACTGGCTAAAAAATTACATGATTCTTACATGATTCTTTCAATCTTTGCATACAATAATAACAATAATAATAACAATAATAACAAGGGGGGTGGGGGGGGGGGGGGGGGGGTAAAAAGAGAAGAAAAAAGAGAAGAGTAATAATGACAAGTATTGTTTTTGTTTTTGTTTAACATTTTGCAAGCATGATTGACAAAACAAGACTATGGTAACAAGACAGAAGTAACTAAGTCAGTAAGAAAGATTGAACAAGAAACAAAATGAAAGAAATAATCACACACACACACACACACACACACACACACACACACACACACACACACACACACACACACACACGAAGAGCCACATCAAATGTGGAGGTGGTAGGGGGTGGGGAAAATAAAATACTCAGAGCAACGTTAAATACATTTTTGAGCATGTAATTTTTTTTAATGTCATTGATGTGGGACTCCAATTTTTGTTAGTTTACTTTTCCTTAATAATCCAGGTCTTTTACCTAAACTAAAGTAGGGAAGTTTTTTGTTTTTAAGTATTGTCAAATAATGGCGTCACTCCAGTCAGGTTTCTGCTTCTGGGATTGTTTCAATAGCTGAGACTGGTAGTAGTAGTCAGATACCTGAAAACTTGTTCTTGTCTGCTTCCTTCTGTTTGTACCTTTCTGATTGATTTATTTCTCAAGTTATTACTGCATGATTCACACAAAGACAAGTAAGTGTTATTTACAACTAAACTTCAGAATTTGATGATTTAATTGGCGAGTATTAAGTGTATTTAATTGGTGAGTATTAAGTGTTAGTGTGCTGTATATGTTGAAATAAATCTTTTTTACCTGTTTGTTTATATATTTCTTTGTTAATGATTTCAGAGGATGATCAGTTTCATCATCTTGAGGAGAGAATTGGTCCTAGAAAGTGAGGCAGGCCTCAACATCTACCATGAGGCCACACTTGGACTGCAGTTTTTAACTTCTTTTCCTCATTCAAACAAGTCTACATATATCTAAAAATTGCCTAAATTTCCATATGCTGTGCATTTCCCTTCTCTGATTAATGCTGAATCTGCAGATACCAGAACCATGGCTGTATCTCTTTCCATTCCAGAGTTTGGTTTGCTTTAATGCTACTACCATCAAAGATTTGTGGTATATTTGCACCCTTTTTCTCATGGAAACTTGCCTCTGTAGGTAAAATTTAGCTTGCACTTCTTTAGACTTGTGAATTTTGTATTGTCTAATTAATGCTGAATCAGTTGATACCAGAATTATGGTTGTACATCTTTCCATTCCCATGTTATGTTTGATCTTGTCATGGTACTGTCAAAGATTGGTGATTGGACAATGTCAAAATTTGAGAAAGGATGACTACTGAAAAAATTGTGTTTAGTCTGTGTTGTGCAGACACTGTGTAAAACAAGCTGGGTGGATGTGTGACCAATACTTTTTATGCTAGAGCCATACAAAAATGGCATTTTGTAAAATGCGCCTAAAACGCCTAAAATCATGACTATTTGAAGGGTGATATCTCAAAAAATATTATAGATAAATTAATGAAATTTGGTTTGTGTACTTGCCTTGTGACCCTCTTTAATATCACATATTAATGGATTGCATTGCTTGCTTTTCAAAATTTGGCTGGACCTACCTACTGTAAGAGGATATAAAGGAGGAGGCCATGTGAGAGCTCAGGAGCTGTGTAAACAGGGAGCTGGGTCTTTGCTTTCATTCCCTATCCCATTCTTTCCCCGTCCCTAATAAACCACAGCATATGGCTTCTGTGGATGCAAAGCACAATAAAAGCGGCAGCGGCAGCCATGTGTATGCCTGCAAGAGCCCTTTCCCTTCAGTGACAAAACTGAAAGTACACTTGTCAACAGTCTGGAAACTTGCCGGTCTTGGGCATATAAATACTGATATAGTGTGCACTGTGTGGCCCAGAAAACTCCTGGGCCCCGAGTGGTAAACTGAATTTATAAATAAATTTTAATCATACAAGCCATGCATGATGATTTACGTAGTCACTGTATGTAATTTTGCCCCCATCCAATACTGATGCAGTCTTATTAATAGTAACAGTAACAACTACCATTTACTATTTTCAGAACGGTGTTGGGTAATAATGTAAGTTCTCTCGACAGACTGTTTGGATAATGTTAATGATTCACAATCCCATTAGTTGTGCAGCACTTTCTTCCATAGTTCCTGTAAGTTTGCACTGTGGCATGCTGTTTGGAATTTTAGCACTTCTGCATTCACAGGATGTCCTACCTTCCAGCATAGTTTTGATTGTAACAGACTGTTTGGCAATCTCCACATCCACTTCAAACATCTCCCCATCAGAACTCTGCAGTTTCATGGATGGCATGATTGCTGTTTAACCTGAAACACACAGCAGTCACAACAGTTATGGTTTGATATACAGGTACAGGAGTGAGGTCTCACTCTCTACCCACATCTAACAACAAAAAGAGATAGAAAAAAATAAGACCCACTCTCCAAATATTTCAAAAAGAAAACAGAATGTTTTGGATGTGATTCATGAATGATGACTAATTTCACTAAATGCAAAAGAGTGATAATGGTCAATAGGGGTGCATACAATGAATGTATAATACTCACTTATGGTAACTACCATTGCTGGAAATTATTGAATTTTTTTTTTTAATCATCTCACTATATGTTTGACCTCATTATATTACAGTTAAACTGGATTTTGAACAGGAAATATGTGCAGTTTGCTTGAAAATCAAACTTCCAATTCCCCATGCTAAACAAAAAAATAACTGAATGGTCGATTCTACCCTAAGATAAATAAATAACTGGCTTTTATTAATACATGCCAAAAATGTTAAAACTAATAAAAGTAGCACACTGTCAAATAAATATAAAATAAAATGAAATTTCAAAACCATATCCAAAACTAATAATCAAAGATGCAATCCAAAGATACATCCTTGAACAACATACCTAATGACCAAGCTGTAAAATGCCACTATGTACTAACTTACTAAACAATGTTATTTAGTTTAATACTTTTTACATGTTACTTCTAATTTTATCAAATCAGAACAAAAGTATGAGCCAAAGTAGAAAAAGTAAAAATTAACCAGTTTTATGTTCATCAGTTTGATCAAATTACCAAAGTTTAATAGTATATAATACCATCAACTTAAGTGATCAAAGCTAACATCCAAAGACATTTTAACTACCATTCTGTGTCACAAAAATCATCAGAATCACACAAACAAGGTCATATTTAGGGAACGAAGCAAACATTTGCAACAAAAGTGAGTCTGATTATAGTTGGCAGATGAGTGAGTTCTCAGTATATGACTGACTGTTTTGCTGATATCAGCACTTAGGAAGTATGCATGGTTACTCTAATTTCTAAAGCTAGATGACAGAAGCGTGAATGGAGCACAAACACACACATACACATTGAAAACAGGGAAAGACACAGATATACATGGTAAAACTCACTTTTTGTTCCAAATTTTGGGTTTATTTGCTGGATATGACCCTGTCTGAATCATTCTTCTGGTATTTGACATAAATAAAGTGGCGACATACCATCTTAACTCTAAACTAAGATCCTGGTTCCAGAAGCCCTTTTGTCCCTACAACAAGAGTGTCTGGCACTAAACAAAACCAGGTCTGGCCCTGCTGGCCGGTCAACTGATACGCCGGTTGACCTGGCCAAGCGCCTGTCAAACATGGGCGAACTGTTTTGGGAAGTTCTAAACATGTACATCTGGATGCATGCGCTGCCTTTCCAGTGAGATCGTCTCTCAGTTTTTATTCAAGTTCCAGAAATTGTTTGGTCGGAACTCGCGTAGAGCCTGTAGTCTATGTACACAACCGCCATTTGCAGTTGCGAGGTAACGCAGCTATCCTCATTAAGCCTTTTTCTTTTTTTACAAGCTTTAAGTCCGAACTCAAACAAAAAAAATATATATATATTAGACTGAGAGATGTGCTGCTCTTCATCAGTTGATCCCTTAGGTGGCCACAGCCAGGTCGTTGCTTACACTGCCACTCTACGGGTCTGATACAGGTGGAAAAAACGTAAAACAAAACAAAACAAAAACAACAAACACCACCCCGGCAACAGGCAACATTAACCTGTTAAAACTGCTGGGAGGAGGGGGGGCGGGGGTGGGGGGGGGCGGGGGGGGGATTACAGTGTGACACAGAGCAAGTGTTAGGCGTATTCATATTAAGTTAATGTTTATATATCATTCACTATGACTATGTGTGTTGTACTTCTAGTGTATATTATATCTAATGTAATATAACACAGACGAAGTATTTCAAATGAAATCAAACAAATATTTTGTTGTTCACATCTCTCTCTCTCTCTCTGTCTATATATATATGCGGGGGCGGGGATAGCTCAGTGGTTAGAGCACCGGACTCGTGATTGAAAGGTCGCGGGTTCGAATCCCTGCTGGACCGGCGGGAGAATTTTCTTCTCCAGGGTCGACTTTCTGTGCTGACTCTTATTTCGGTATCCGTTCCACCCCCGTGTTACCACAGTAGCACGTAAAAAATCCCGGTGCAGGTGGCAGGTTACAGGTGCAGGTGGCAGGTCACAGCTAAACACGCATACACCTTACGTATGTGGATTTTATTGAACCGTGCTTCGGCATTGGTCACAACTTGTCCCTAATATGTCAAATGACATCTGAGGACATTAAGCATCAACTCATCATCATCATATATATATATAACTAAAAAACATGCTTGGACTTTGTTATACCTTCTCTACATGACACCATACTAAGTCCTTCCTGCACGGTGCGGTACACAGGAGTCATAGAGAGCCTCTCTCTCTCTCTCTCTCTGGGTCATTCTCAGAAACTGTGTACCAATACTGTGACATAGGTACCAAAAAATCTAAATGCTTTAAAACTCCTAATATGTAAGTTTACTTCTTGTTTAACACCTATTGCATGT
>OY757547.1:19166915-19186934 GCA_963584105.1 Alviniconcha strummeri
TTGTAATTTTTCAGCAGCAGCTCTGCTTCTGGAATACAAATTCAAGGTGTACGGGTAGACCCTTGCTACTATTACAGTACAACTACAAGTACTACCAGTACTACGACACAACTCACAAGTGAACTTGTACAGTAACAGTTGCAATGCGTAGAATTTAATAGATCATGAGATGATCTAATCATCTGTTAAGTATTAATGTTATTGTCATGTGTTTGGTGTAGGACAGTTGTTGAACTTGATGGGGTAATATCCAAGGAGGCGGTCGGAAATTACAGGGCATTTTGCTCGCCACTTTATTTATGTCAAATACCAGAACTGCAGAAGAATGATTCAGACAGGGTCATATCCAGCAAATAAACCCAAAATTTGGAACAAAAAGTGAGTTTTACCATGTATATCTGTGTCTTTCCCTGTTTGTGCTCCATTCACGCTTCTGTCATCTAGCTTTAGAAATTAGAGTAACCATGCATACTTCCTAAGTGCTGATATCAGCAAAACAGTCAGTCATATACTAAGAACTCACTCATCTGCCAACTATAATCAAACTCACTTTTGTTGCAAATGTTTGCTTTGTCCCCTAAATATGACCTTGTTTGTGTGATTCTGATGATTTTTGTGACACAGAATGGTAGTTAAAATGTCTTTGGATGTTAGCTTTGATCACTTAAGTTGATGGTATTATATACTATTAAACTTTGGTAATTTGATCAAACTGATGAACATAAAACTGGTTAATTTTTAATTTTTCTACTTTGGCTCATACTTTTGTTCTGATTTGATAAAATTAGAAGTAACAGGTAAAAAGTACTAAACTAAATAACATTGTTTAGTAAGTTAGTACATAGTGGCATTTTACAGCTTGGTCATTAGGTATGTTGTTCAAGGACGTATCTTTGGATTGCATCTTTGATTATTAGTTTTGGATATGGTTTTGAAATTTCATTTTATTTTATATTTATTTGACAGTGTGCTACTTTTAACATTTTTGGCATGTATTAATAAAACCAGTTATTTATTTATCTTAGGGTAGAATCGACCATTCATTTATTTTTTTGTTTAGCATGGGGAATTGGAAGTTTGATTTTTAAGCAAACTGCACATATTTCCTGTTCAAAATCCAGTTTAACTGTAATACAATGAGGTCAAACATATAGTGAGATGATTAACATCTTTTTTTCAATAATTTCCAGCAATGGTAGTTACCATAAATGAGTATTATACATTCATTGTATGCATCCCTATTGACCATTATCACTCTTTTGCATTTAGTGAAATTAGTCATCATTCATGAATCACATCCAAAACATTCTGTTTTCTTTTTGAAATATTTGGAGAGTGGATCTTATTTTTTTCTATCTCTTTTTGTTGTTGTTAGATGTGGGTAGAGAGTGAGACCTCACTCTTGTACCTGTATATCAAACCATAACTGTTATGACTGCTGTGTGTTTCAGGTTAAACAGCAATCATGCCATCCATGAAACTGCAGAGTTCTGATGGGGAGATGTTTGAAGTGGATGTGGAGATTGCCAAACAGTCTGTTACAATCAAAACTATGCTGGAAGGTAGGACATCCTGTGAATGCAGAAGTGCTATAATTCCAAACAGCATGCCACAGTGCAAACTTACAGGAACTATGGAAGAAAGTGCTGCACAACTAATGGGATTGTGAATCATTAACATTATCCAAACAGTCTGTCGAGAGAACTTACATTATTACCCAACACCATTCTGAAAATAGTAAATGGTAGTTTTTACTGTTACTATTAATAAGACTGCATCAGTATTGGATGGGGGCAAAATTACATACAGTGACTACGTAAATCATCATGCATGGCTTGTATGATTAAAATTTATTTATAAATTCAGTTCACCACTCAGGGCCCAGGAGTTTTCTGGGCCACACAGTGCACACTATATCAGTATTTATATGCCCAAGACCAGCAAGTTTCCAGACTGTTGACAAGTGTACTTTCAGTTTTGTCACTGAAGGGAAAGGGCTCTTGCAGGCATACACATGGCTGCCGCTGCCGCTTTTATTGTGCTTTGCATCCACAGAAGCCATATGCTGTGGTTTATTAGGGACAGGGAAAGAATGGGATAGGGAATGAAAGCAAAGACCCACCTCCCTGTTTACACAGCTCCTGAGTTCTCACATGGCAGCTAGCCTCCTTTATATCCTCTTACAGCAACCCTTGAGTTTTTTTTTTTTTTGTGAGTGTGTGTTTTTGATGTGTTTTTTTCGTTCCCTTTTTTTTGGGGGGGGGGGGGGGGATTTCAGTGACTGGGTAGTGAATGTCATTTGGTAAGAAACGTTTTTGTCTGCGGTGGGATGAGTAGATAGAAGTTTTTTTGTTTTTTGTTTTGTTATTGCTGCAGTATATCAGTGAATCAGATGGTTAGTGAATGCCTGTAACTGTAAAGCAGAATAAGGAATTCGTTCTTATAGTATGTGAACATTAAATGGTTCCCATTCTTACAAAATGAGTCTTAAAATTGGCAATTTGAGGTACTGCATGTCTCAAATCTGCAAGTTCTGCTCATTATTTTGATACTTAAATCATATTTCTACTCCAAAAAATGTGGATGTGACATGTTTTTGAAGGTTACATGTGTGGCAGAGGCCATTTTGAGAAAATCAGCTTTAAAGTTTTCACTGTGCATTGAGTAGTAGTTTCTTTAATGCTTAGCAACAGGAGGTTTAAACGTACCAAACTTTACCAGTTTTGGCACAGGAACGTATCAAACACTTAGAGAAGAGACTTGACATTTCATCATAAGATTTGAAGAGACTTGACATTTCAACATAAGTCCACTTTTAATATATTTGTTAATGTTTTTAATCCCATGCTCTCAGCTTAAAATGAGCAAAATTTATGCCGAGTAAGGTGAATAAACATTTTAAACATATTTATTCAACTTTTTGGACAGAGCATATCAGTGGAAATACATCAATATTTAACCCTATCACTGCTCCAGCCGTTAAAATTTCAGGGCTGAAAGATGCAGGGACTTCCCTGCAAACAGTCAATTTTCTGGCTCTATATCACATCTACTTTCAGTGTTATGCGTGTTGATGAAAATCCTTTGACATGCCAGTGCAAAAAAGAAAACTGAAAGTCTTAAGGGTTTCAAATTTCAAACTTTTAATGGTCGTTTCAAGTGACATGGCAGTGAAGGGGTTAATGGGAATAATGCTTTTAGACTTCAATTTCATAAAAATCTGAAAACACCCAGATAGACCCCCCACTGCCTGCCTTTACCCGTAGCACAGTAAGATGGGCTCGAGTTAAGGCTCAATTGGTGAGAGCAGGTCACAAATTCTTTGTAGTTTGACTGTTTCTCTATCCATACATTTGTTAAAAAGGAACTAACAGCTTTGTAGAAGAAGACCCCCCACCCCCACCCCCGACATCTACACCCACACACCATTTTGTTATGTGTTTTTGACAGTGACCTTTTTGTCTCTCTAGATCTGGGGATGGATGATGATGAAGAGGAAGCAGTACCTCTGCCCAATGTGAATGCTGCCATCTTGAAGAAGGTGATACAGTGGTGCACCTACCACAAGGACGACCCCCCTCCGCCTGAGGATGATGAGAACAAGGAGAAGAGAACAGATGACATCTGCTCCTGGGATGCAGAGTTCCTCAAGGTTGACCAGGGCACACTCTTTGAGCTCATCCTGGTGAGTTGAGTTGATCAGCAGTATGGTTCAGGTGAAATTTATTTTTCAAAGCTGGATTGTTGGACTTTAGATGATTGGCTTGCAGTTGTGCTGGAGAATAGAAGAAGAAGAAGAAAGATTATCGGTAAAAAAAAAAAATCTGAATTTTTTAACCCAGACGTCATATTTAAATTGATTTCACCCACTTTACAGTTTTATTTTTAGGATTAGTAGTCTGATTCTTTGATGTAAGCAGTAGGTTGTTACTCTGTTGGGTCCCTGTTTTTTGTTTTGTTTGTTTGTTGATGTTGTTTTGTATTTATTTCAGTTTAAAATTTGTATACAAAAAGGGAAAAAGTTGCTTGGTGACAAGTTTTCCGGGTCAGGGGAGATAACTGTAAAAGATGGATGGAGATTAGGGAAGCACTGTTAAATCTAAAAGTACAGCTGTATGGAGAAGCTTATATTTTATTTTGCCAATGCAGACTTTGTACTTAAAGGAGTAAGAAGTTGGGTTTGATGCAGCTATGTATTGTGTGTTATTTTTAACCAGTCTGGTAGTGGAACCTTTTGTAAAACACGAAACTTTTATTAGTTTGACTTTAAAGACCCCTTTTTTTTTTACCTGAAACCTTTTCCATCATATTTTCATACAAAAATAATCATCTTCATTTGAGCCCATGTACTTGCTTGATCTTTTTGTTGTTCGTATTCGTTTTAGTTTTAAAATGTATGCGAGCATGGGGAGGAACAAGGAGAACAGAACGGATGACATCTGCTCCAAGCATGCACCACTGCATCACCTTCTTCAAGATGGTGGTGTTACATTGGGCAGAGGCACTGCTTGCTCCTCATGTTTGCATACATACTGCTTCTACCTGTTGAAAGAGTTTTCCAGGATCAGGGGAGACAACTGTAATATGTAAAATGTAAAATTTGGAATGCATGTTAAAAAAAATACTCGGTATAAGCCTACATCCATCCACCAATAAAAAGGTACCATACCTTTTTATTGGTGGGTGGATGTAGGCTTTCACAGATTTTTTAATGATTTTTTTAATACATGTCTATGTGTATTTTGTGATGGGGGTGTGACTGGTCACCATATTACAGGCTGCAAACTACTTGGACATCAAGGGCCTGTTGGATGTGACCTGCAAAACTGTGGCCAACATGATCAAGGGCAAGTCCCCTGAGGAAATCCGCAAAACCTTCAACATCAAGAACGACTTCACCCCGGCTGAAGAGGAACAGGTTTGTTGAAATTGCCCGCTGAATGTGTTACGCCTGTGGTTGGTAGGCACAAAAATGGTTGTGCATAGTAAGTTTATGGTAATAAGGCATTTTCTCATTAAATCAACAGGTACAAATACTGAATGTGGCAGTGAAAAGGGTATCACATTCACATGGGGTGTTCAGTCTGCTGCAGACTGCAGCTTGTGGGGTGTGTTCATAGTTTGAAAAACAAACAGACTTTTAGACTTTTAAGTGATATCCATGTTGTGGGGCAGCTGTAAAAATGACGGGCTTTCATGGGGACAGTAAAGACATTGTGATGCGGGAAAGAGCCAAGTTTACTTTGATGGTAGTCTCACCATGCCAGGCCATCGATCTTTGCCTTGACAGCCCAGGCCTCTCAAGATTACTTTTCGATCCCAAAGGAAGTATTTGCACTGTGTAAAATGGAGTTGCCCACAGCTCACCGGTAGTTATATCTTTTGTTTCATGCCTGTTGGAGCTAATGATGAAATTATACTTGTGTTAAAGCTCTCAGCAAAACTTTCTTGAACTTTTGACAGGAACAGGTGCGTTGAAGCTAGTGGGAAAAAACACACCTTATTTTAAAGGTAGTATCAAAAAGTATGGATATCGAAGCTAGTGACAAACTAAAAGTATGCATAATGAAGCTATCAACAAACAAAAACTATGTGTAGTAAAGCTTAAGACAAGAATGGGTGTGTTTATTAGTGACAGAATTATGTAGTATGAAGCTGTAATGTTATATGTTCACACTACTGGTGACAGAATTGTGCAATATGGAACTGGAGGCTAAATGACAAGTGAGCGGTCAGTAGCACACGCTGGTTTTTTAACATTTTTTTTTTTTTTACAGCATTCGACTATGCATAGCTTGGGTTGGCTGTGTGAGGATTATTAGCGCAGGACATTGTTGTGATTGACATAATCTCTGCGCTGGTCAGCACTCACTGCTGTTTTGTTGTTGCTGCTGTTGTTGATTGGTACACCTGGTGATTGTTGCAGGTGCGGAAGGAGAACGAGTGGTGTGAGGAGAAGTAACTCTGCGGCATTGTTGTGATATTTGACTTGTCTCCCCTGTTTTCCTCTGCACTGCCGAGACCCCTGGGCTCTGCGCCAGCATGTGACAGTGTGACTTGTTTCCACCTCCTCTCGGCGTCATCGCCCTTCTTCTGAAATGTCAACACACCATCTTGAAATTTGTGACTAGTCTTGTGCAGAAACGTCTTGTAGTGAGTCCTGACAGCCATAGCACAACCAAAAATAATAGATTCCCTAGTGCCCATGTTTGTAAATCTTTTTGAACCCTCTTGCATTCAGAAACCTTGACAGTGAAACGCTCCTGGTGGGCAGGTTTTTGTTTTTAAAGTTTTGACAACAACACATGGTTACTTTGATTAGGAGGCTATCATGGTTGTGCCTTACAGTTACAGCTGAGATCAGCACTGTCTTGTAGGTGAAACCCATGTGTTTATTAGAGGGTGTGATGCTTCTTTAGCTGAGCACCACTGTTTCTTTTCCCCCACAACGCTAAGTTTAGCTGTGAGAAGCATGTTACAGCGTCACTGAACAGTGACAGACTAAATCACACACATGCTCCCTAGCAGGACTTAGCAGGCCTCATTATTTCTCCTCAGTGTAGATGCAAGAGGGTTGATCAAAAAGGAGTGGATACTTCTGTCTGCTTTGTAAGCAACCATATTACTGTATTATGTTGATTTAGATCAATGAAACAGTTTCAGCATGATTGAAAAGTAGGTGTAGCAGTAGGTACAGCTAGCTTTGTCTGTTGGCATCATAAACAGACTACAAAATACTTTCAAGTACTTTCAAGTAATCAACACTGGTGGATATGATTGAAAGTCTAATTTTGCAGCTAAAAAAAATAAAAAATCTCCCTCCTCCCCCCCCCCCCCAAAAAAAAAACACACACACACACACCTGCTTTCACCATTTGTGGTAAATTATGTAGGCTGAATGCCCAATTTTCCATCCTGTGTATTTTATTGGGTCAGCTTTCGGTTGAAAAGAGTGTGCTTGTGTGTGTGTGATTTTGAACTACTTGTGACTGGCTGTTGTTGTGGGAGGGTGTAGGGTATAGTCTGTGACAGCTTAAAGGCCCAGACTCCACTCTTTACTGTTGGTCTCTGTTGTCACAGCTTTTTTGTTGACAGGCTTGATGAAGTCACTGTGCTGCATTGTAATGGGCATTTCTGCACGTGTAATATTTGGCTTTTAACAAAAGAGCAGACAGACACTGTCTTTTCCAGCATGTACAGGTCCTTGATGTTCATTATGTTTTCTTTGTTGTTTTACCGTCAAATAGTTTTGTGTTTTATGTGAATGTGATTTTATGCAAGGGACTGCTTTTTTTTTTTTTTTTGTATGTGTGTGTATGTGTAAGTTTTCTTTATTATTATTTTGATGTATATTTATTTGGGTCCCAGCATCTCAAAACTCCCCAGGTATTGTTTTGGAAGTCAACTGAATTATTATAATAAAAAAATGTTTAGGGAGTATTACTTACAGGTATTTGTTGGGTTTGCAAGGGGGGGGTAGAAAGGTTATGTGCAGAATGGTTTTTGTGTGTGTGTGTCCTTGAGGCAAATCCAGCATTTCTTATGTGCCATCTAATTTGATAACCACACACTGTAATGTCATCTGAGGCTCGAAAGTTGTGTATCAAGACGCAGAGTCTTTTACATTGTAACTGTATACTAGTTTTGATGACTTGGGCACTTTTCTCTTTATTCAAGGCCACAGAACATGTTCTGTATGAAGTAAAGAAGAACTGTAATTTTCTGTTTTTGAATACAAGTCAGCAAAGCATGTGGTCTTCTTCTTGTTCCTCTCTCTCTCTCTCTCTCTCTCTCTCTGAGTTAAGAGTTGTTTTTTTGGCAATATCCACCTTTAGCCCCGTTAGTTCGCTATCCGCAAATGGTTTGATGGGGTGTGTAATCATGTGCTTGTGTATCGCACTGGCATATTATGGAATGAACTGATATGTGGCTATGCCAACGTAGTGCATACTTCAAGTTCATTCTGTCTGCACACACACACACATTCTCATATCATTTGAGGATCGCAAACCGATGGGGCTAAAAATGAACATTGCTGGGGGGGTTTGTATAATGATATGAAGTTTTTCTCTCTGTTTTGTTTTTACTCCCAGTCAACCATCATGGATATACTGGGGCAAAACATTGTTTATCATAACACAATAAATGCCCTCTCTCCCCCCTCCCCCAAAAAACAACACCACCAAAATGCGCCAAAACTGTAATGCATTGTTCGTTGTAAAAAAATATTGGGTAAAACAAAACCAGATGCAAAGTGTCAAAATACATCTGCAAAAATGAATAATCTTGAGTACTTCATGGCACAGAAAGGTTGTTGTGATAGGCATGCACGGATAACAGTAGCGGGTTCATTTCAAACAGGAAAGACAATGTCCGTTGTCCATTGCCCCACTATTGCTGCAGTGCATTTTGATTTCTGTATCAGGCCGGGATTTTGAGTCGGAGCACTGAGGGTAACCGCAGCTCATCAGTTCTGAGTTTATGACTGGGTTCATTTCTGCTTTCTTTCTTCTTATTCTTGATTTATAATGATTTTTTAGGTGTTGTGTACTTTATGTTAGAGCAGAGAGGGTTGGATGTACATTGTAGTGATTAGCAGGGGGTTCAGATTGGACAAAAGGGACCTGGTTTGGGAGGTGGGATTCATTATTGTTATATAATAAATTTTCATTTTCTTTCTTTATGATTGATGTTTGTGTGAGATTTAAATAATTAAATCAAACTAAGCGGCCTTTTTGTTTATGTTTTTGTGTGTGAATGCGAGTTGAATGATGATAGCAGTTCGGAGCTCAGAGATGTAGTCCAGATCTTTCATTATGTCATTCACTTTCTTTGCCATATATATATAGAAACGATGGCTGGGGAGGAGGAAAGCCGTTTTGTAACAAGGTGAGAAATATTGTGAGCTTGAACACACGATGTTTTGTTTACTCCGTTTGTCTAAGGTGGGCGGAGCTATCTGTTGACTCCTATGCCCTAGCATTTCAAGGAGGCAAAGCGAAAATCTGCAGGGAAAGACTTCCAGTGGGAAACCACCCTTCTTTTACGACCACCGCCTCTGGTTTTTGTGTGTGTTTTTGTTTTGTTTTGTTTGTTTCTCTCTCTCTCTCTCTCTCTCTCTCTCTCTCTCTCTCTCTCTCTCTCTCTCTCTCTCTCTCTCTCTCCACACTTCAACATACTGAATCCAAATAGTCGACAATGAGCATGGTTATATTGGATTCACAGTGGCTCGTGCTTGGCATGCTATTACACACAATTATAAGGTAAGCCTACATAAACTCCAAAGGTACATTCTTTGAAACGTACATTCACACTGCATCCGTGACAGCCTGGAGGACCCATGGTAGATTTCTGAGAGAAATAGTCGAGCATCCAATCAGCGGCGTTGATTAGATTGCATTCATGACAGCGTACAGTAAGAGAAAATTGTTTCCTAAATTCTTTTCCTTTTTTTACTTAAAATTTGAAACAAAAGGTTCATCATCTGTGCAGAATCAACAAACAAGGGAGTTAATCAGTGCCTGGAAAACGTCACAAACACAACGAAGACCTGAGTCGCGCCAACCATAAATCACCTGGCATGCGAGTAAAAACAAGGTACATCACCACAGGTATATCCTCAGTTCATGTTTCAATCCTGCGAAACATTGCCGCATCCTACAAGCAACTGCATTATGAAATGGAAACCAGTGAAAGGGATAATTAGAGGACATACCTCTGGTGGAGTTTATGTACCTTGTATTTACTTACATGCCAGGTGAGAGTTACCGTAGGCGACTCAGGTCTTTGTTGTCGTGTTTGTGTGAGGTCTCTTCACCATAGACACTGGAAAATTTATGATTAATTATTCAATGTACGTGTGTCTTTCGAGCTCAAATTAGCTCCCTTGTTTGCTAATTATTGCCTAAAAATATATATATAAAACCTCTGACGTAAGCTTTACGCCATGATACATTTCTACGTCAGAATGACCCCGTCATTTTCCCGGCGAAAGACTGTCGCGTCCCACAAGCAGCTGCAGAATGGAGTGGAAACCAGTGAAGGGGGGGAAAGAGAGAAAAATCCGGCTGATTTCTCACAGCTGTGGCGGCTTGTGGGCTATCGGGGATAATGACAACATCTTCTACCGCACTGGAACCTTCGAAAACCCTCAGAGCACTGGGGATGACTGGTACCAAGTCGAGGGTGAATCGGATTTCTCTGTCTGTCTGTCTGTCTGTCTGTCTGTCTGTCTGTCTCTCTCTCTCTCTCTCTCTCTCTCTCTCTCTCTCTCTCTCTCTCTCTCTCTCTCTCTCTCTCTCTCTCTCTCTCTCTCTCTCTCTCTCTCTTAACAATGGACTCCTTGAGGCTGCAGCATGTATGAAGCGTAGGGTCAGCAAAGGACTGAAAAGTAGCAAATGGTTTGATGTTGAGTGCAAAGTGGCAAGGAGAGAAACACGGAAATGGTGGAGGAAATGTAGACGCTCGAAGTGTGAGGAGAGTAAACGCAAGAATAGACTGTTGTATGTAAACTGCAGGAAATCATTCAGAAGTCTACTGAAAGAGAAAAGACAAAAATATAAGGCGAATAAGTTGAAAGTATTGACTTCAAAGATGAAAGATTCAAAAATGTTCTGGAGTGAAGTAAGGTCTATCTGTGTAGGGACATGTAGACAACCGCTCATTAGTACCAATGAATGGTTTACTCATTTTAAGAATGTATTAGGTGGTGACACGAACCAGGACAAAGGCGAAGAGGACTATGCAGACCCTCCAGGCATTGAAGGCCTAGACAGTCCCATAAGTGAGGAGGAAGTCAAGAATGCCATAGGGCACTTAAAATTGAATAAATCACCAGGACCTGATGGTATTTTAGCAGAAATGCTCAAGAATTCCCTTGAACATATACTGTCACTGCTTGTACTGCTTTTTAATCATGTCTTCGATACGGGGCAATATCCGAGTGCGTGGAGTGGAGCTATCATTGTCCCAATTCACAAGAGTGGGGACAAAGACGACCCAGATAACTACCGAGGTGTCTCATTGTTGAGTATTCTAGGGAAAGTGTTTGCACACATTTTAAACAAACGACTTACACTGTGGGCTGATGAAAATGATAAAATTGTTGAGGAACAAAGTGGTTTTCGTGCAGGTCATTCGACCGTCGACAACATGTTTGTATTATATGCTATTGTTCAACGATATCTTTTAAAGAAATCTGGTAAGGTCTACATATGCTTTGTAGACTTTAAAAAGGCGTATGACACCATCAACAGGAGTGTTTTGTGGAATGTGCTAAGGAAATCTGGTGTAGGCGGAAAAATGCTGAGAATTTTGCAAAGCATGTACATAAGTGTAAGGTCTTGTGTTCGATGCCCAGATAATCTAACAGAGTTTTTTGAGTGTCCTACTGGGGTCAGACAAGGGTGTGTGCTTTCGCCTACACTGTTTTCCTTTTTGATAAATGAGCTAGCTCTGGAGATAGCCCAGAATGGTATGTATGGTGTGCAGTTAACACCAGATGTTGTACAGATTTTGGTAATGCTATTTGCTGAGGATGTTCTGTTTGCCTCTTGCTGTGTGGCGGGTCTGCAAAGGCAGATTGATATTTTGAAACACTTTGCTGATAATTTTTCAATGACAGTTAGTATGAGCAAGACCAAGATTATTGTATTCAGAAAAGGAGGTTTCCTCGCGGCCAATGAGGTTTGGAGGTATGGTGATGAGGAGATAGAGGTTGTAAATAGCTATAAGTACCTGGGGTTGTATTTTACCACCAAATTGTCTTTGACACAAGCTGTTGGCGATTTGGCCGCTAAGGCAAAGATCAGAACCAGCCAGATACTCAAATGTCTGTGGAGACTCGGAAATGTACCGAGAAATGTATTTTTTTAAATGTATGATGCCCAGATCCTACCGATTCTTATGTATGGATCCGAGCTGTGGGGTTTCCAACAGTTTGCAGTAATAGAAAAAGCGCACATGTTTGCGTGCAAACGATTTTTGAATGTCAGCGTGCAAACACCAAACAAAATGATTTATGGTGACTTGGGCAGATATCCTATGTTTATTACATCTGCTGTACGATGTGTAAAATACTGGCTACGAATTACAAATTTACCAGACGAAAGGCTTCCTAAAAAGGCTTATAACATGTTGCTGTATTTGCAAGATCTGGGTAAAAAGACGTGGGCCTATCATGTCAAAGAACTGTTGTGTAGAAACAGCTTTGGAGATGTCTGGCTACAGCAAAATGTGGGACATTTGAACAGATTTGTGTCTGTTTTCAAACAGAGACTGCTGGATCAGTTCCAGCAAGACTGGAGTGCTAGTATCACTTCAAAAGAACGCTTTGAATTTTATTCGATTTTCAAACAAAGTATCCAGACAGAGAAGTATATAGACATTTTCAGTTACGGTGTTTCCGAGAAGCTTATATTAAATTCAGATTTGGTATATCGCCGATATTAGTGCACAGGCTGAGATACAGAAATGACATTATTCCGAGAGACTTATTGTGCCCTGTATGCAAGGATGAAATAGAGGATGAGTCGCATGTCCTTTTTTCGTGTAAAGCATATGAGGATTTCAGAAAAGATGTGTCGTGGTTTAATGGATCACACACGGCAGTGGTTGCTGATGTTTCTCACGTTATGTCAGCTGATAACGAGAGGAGTATTTGGGAAGTGTCTCGTTTTTTGTACAAAGTTTTGCAAAGGAGAAACGACATTGTAACTTCGCAAACTGACGCATGAAATACATGTGAATGCTGAATGCTGGATGAACTGATTTGATGTAGTATTGTTTATCTCATTGACTAACCGGTGGAGTTAGCGAGTGTATGGAGATTCGCCGGCTAACCTGACGTGTTCATGTATTGATTAATTCGTGGACTGAAGGACTAAGCGAGCAAATGCATAATCTGACTGATAGATACCCGGACTGCTGTAATTATTGGCTAATTAGTAGACTGAGTGTGTGAATGTACAATCATATTTATAGGTAGCCCGCTTTATACATCAGGTGAGTGGGTGCCGAATGAGTGAGTGACTGACTGCACAAGCGAAGGTGACTTGATGGATGAATGGACTGTTGTACTTTTGATTTGATGATTTGGGATAAACTGAGCGGGCCAATTCGAGATATAATTGACCAAAGTCAGTGATTACCGATTGGTTAGTGTATTGGCTGAGTGCCTGACTGACCTTATAAGCGAGCCTGTGTATGATGTGATTGAGTGAGAGACTAGGTAGGTTTATTAATGCAGTTGCCGAATAAGAAATGAATCAGTGAGCTATGGAAGGAACGAACGAAAAATGAACGGATGAGTATATTTTTGTTGTATGTATTGCAGTTTCATTTGTTTTTGAAGCATTCTTTTAGGATGCCTCATGAGTTTTTCAAATGTTTCCCCCCTTGAAATGAACCATGGGTTTATTCAATAAAACATCTCATCTCATCATCTCTCTCTCTCACACACACACACACACACACACACACACACACACACACACACACACACACACGCACACGCACGCACACGCACACACACGCGCGCGCGCGCGCGCGCGCACACACACACACACACACACATACATACACACACACACACAACGTCGGACGGGGCATAGGCAGGGCTGTGAGAAAGTTTAGAAATCGTTCTCGAACAAGTGCGCATTGGAGAGGAAGAATGAGAATGGTGGAATGTTTGAGGTAAACTGTTCCAAACAAACGGGCCAGCATAAGAGAACATTCTTTCATCGAATGTGTTTCTATTTACACAAGGGTTGACAAAACTGGGGGTGTCGAATGTGGATTACAGTTGCCACAAGTTGCAAGCCTGTGCTAAGGGGAGATATGGCAATGCAAAATTGACCCATACCTCTTTTATCCATGAGATTGGGACTTGGGTGTACTTGAAAGGTTGTGACTTGGAGAATCAACATCATTTTGGTGTGTGTGTGTGTGTGTGTGTGTGTGTGTGTGTGTGTGTGTGTGTGTGTGTGTGTGTGTGTGTGAGTGTGTGTGTGTGTGTGTGTGAGAGAGAAAATAACATCGTTTCTGGTATCGACCTTATTGCATTGTGCAGCTGAATGCACACGACAAGGAATTAGTCTCATTTTCAGTGCATTCACCATCAGATGTATCCTCGTGTCTTGTTTCTTTATTGACACAGACAAATAAGAGACAAAGACTACAATTGGGTAACAGCGTTCAGGGAAAGCGAAGGAGACAGAATTTCACATCATTGTTCTGTACGGTGTATACGTAAGCCAAGTGACACAGAACTACTCGAGAAGCCGGCCAACTACACATGCAATCGAACAGCCAAAACATCTGAAATAGCAGTCTTGTAACGAAGTCTATGCTAATATTCGTTAATCTCCAAACTGCTTATGCTTCTTTGGTTTGCCTTTCTAAGCGAATGCACGATTGGAATTAACAGACGACTCAATTCGAGCGGGCAAAGCTTGTCACGTGACATTCCCAGCAGACGACAAGGCGCACGAGACTGAGCAGTAGGCCCACGTCTGGAAGGCAGTCGATGTTGTGTCTGTATGCTATTTGAATGTGTTGTTGGCTATAAAAACGGAATGACTCGGATCCGGACGGAATGAATTCTGCATTGTCTCTAGAAAGCAGCCTACTGTGGGTTGGTACAATGTTGTTGACACCGGAATTTCTGCACAACTGAGTCGTGTGGGTACTTTTGTGTCGTTTCGTCTGTGGCAACAACCTAACTCTGTCTGCTCTAGTTCTCTTTGTCTTTAACAGAGTGTTTGCACAGTCGTTTCATACCTCATCCAAACGATTTTTAATACTTCCTGGCCTTGTCTCTAGATCTATCTCGGCTGCTTCTACTGGCGTTCGAACTGTCAGGTATACAGACTCCTTTCGCTGACAGTGCCTCATGGAAACGATTTTTTAAAATAATTCCTGGCTTTGTGTCTAGAAGATCTACTTCGGCTGCTTTTACTCAGCAATTCTAGAAAAAGTTAAGCTTTTGAGCTATTTGGGTATACAGAGTCCTTTCGCTGACAATGCAGTGGTCGTTGTATTCTTACACTGATCGTCTGTCATAATTATGCCTTGTGAACTCAACTCGACCCCCGCCTGAGCCAATCGCCTATAAGCCAATCATTTTTGCCTAAAACGTGTACCCAACATGTGATGATATCACTGCCTTGTTCGGGAGTTGTTACTACATTCTGCCAAGAGTGATACGGTAGCCCGAAAAACTAGAATGTGTGTGTGTGTGTGTGCGTGCGTGCGTGCGTGCGTGCGGGCGTGCGTGTGTGCGTGCGTGCGTGTGTGTTTGCGTTCGTGTGCGTGTGTGTGTGTGTGTGTGTGTGTGTGTGTGTGTGTGTGTGTGTGTGTGTGTGTGTGTGTGTGTGTGTGTTTCACGCACCGGCTTCACCGCCTCACCTGCTGCCTACATCCACAGACTGTTGCTGCTGCTGGTCATCAGCCATGCCGCGGAAAAAGGCCGTTGTTCGCTGCCACCTTTGACTTGGTTCAAAGACCACCGGTTCAGCGACAAAAAACCAGAGCCAAAGCAAGCTTCCATCAAGACAGTGACGGCTAACGACGCGCCCTCTTGCGCTACGTTTTGTTCTGATGAGGCCTCTTGCTCTGCTTTCTTCTACAATCCCAAAACTCTGGTCTGTGATCTACAATGTACAGTCTACATAAGCAATGTGAAGCTGGTGGATGCTCCGGGCTTTGTCTACTACCGTATCGTGTCCGGTGAGTACGTGATTCCAACGATACCTCCATTTCAATAAAAATGTCCATCAATTTAAAGGAACTCTCCTTCGCAATCTGAACTTCTCGTGTGCTTGGAGCAGGTTAAACGAACACGATCCCCAGTGACTGTTTTGTGGTTAAAGTAAGTAAACACGGTGCGTAACGTCCACAGAAACCATCAGGCGTATTAGGGACGGGCACTGTGGTTGAGCGTGTTGATGAATTTCTGATTTGATGCCGTGACTTTTTCGGACACCATGACTAACTCACGAGCGGATTACAGCGTTCATTCTGCCGTCACTAAAGTGTCTTTGGTGTCACCGATAGCACACCTGAAGCTCTCAGTTTTGCGTACAGGTCGCGGGAGAAATGCATGGTGATTGCAATCATGTTTCTCACCGACTGTTTGTATCTCTGTGGAGTGAACGTTTGATAGCGTTCTAAAAGAAGAAGAAGAAAGAAAAGAAAAAAAGTAAGTCCGCGAGAAAAAGGTGTGCTTTATCGGTTTCACCCCTATCTTCTTCTTCTTCTTCTTTTTTTTTTTTTTTCAACTCATAATGATTGGCAGGCAGATTAAAACAGAGAGACGGACAGACAGACACACAGAGACAGTGAGGCAGACAGAGACAGAAAGACAGACAGAGAATAAACAAATAAAAACAATAAAAAAAGAAAGAAAGAAAAAGTAACACTAACAGAGAAATCATGATTAAAATCAGTAAACTTCATACAAAAAATACAACAACAACAAATCGTTAAAAAATTTACCCACTCATACACAATTCAGTTACGCATCAACGACAAGTTTCATCTGATAACATTGCGTAGAACACATTGATAGCATTAATCACGACATAATTATACATTATCGGACGGGTCTTTATTCATGTGATAAACACTGAGTAAAACCCATTGATAGCATTAAAGGAACTCTCCTTCGGAGGCTAAACTTCTCGTGTAGGAGGTTAAACGAACATGATTCGCCTTAAAAGTTTTGTGTTTGAACGTGCCGTTGACTTTATAACGAATTTAGAAAAGAACTTTCCCAGACAGTGTTACTAACACTGTTTTCATGAGTTCTTTCCCGCGTTTCAGTATGACATCATTGATAGAATACCAGAAGTTCTCAGTTTTGTGTACATGTCACGTACAAATTGTTTTTGTCAATGGGTGTTGTTGTTTTTAAATCTGGACAGTGTGTGTAAAATAATTTCATTTTCCTAACCTATTGATGGGGAGCAGCATAAAATACATGGAAATAAGTTGATACTGTTTGAAACTGCCAAGACAAACAATGAAATGATGTCATAATATGTTAAACAGGTTCTTCTTTTCGAACTATCTATAACGACAAAATCATTTTGACGTCATTTCAATAAATTATCTGACGTCAAGATCATAGAAAGGAGAAGGAAGAGTCGAAGGAAACAATGGCTCTAGAAGTAGTTACTGGTCGTAATAATGACAAAACTGGAAAAGAATTATTAATATGTACACAACAAGAGAACACGGGACGGGACATGTGTTTTGTTTTGTGTGCTGCCTTCATTTGTGTTAACAGATAATAAATGCATTCTTTCATGTGCTGTTCTATGGAGAAAATAGCCCGTTGAACGAAAGCAACGAATAACTGACAATAAAACAGTACGTGGTATTTATATTTAACGGTTCTTGTTTCGCTTCTTCAAGATTATGCAATCAAAGCAGAGACAGATTTGGAGTTACGACCATTTATCTTCGGAGGACCGAAATAAAAAGAATACTTAGCTCCACTTGCAAGAGACTGACAACGTTGATACAGGTCGCGGCTGGTAAACCTGGGTGACCAGGTGGACAGAGCTGTGCACAAGGTTAGACTTCTGCGATAGGAAACTGGCAAGGCTGTTACTGGACAAGTAAATGAAAAGGTTCCTGATACTTCTTTTTTGATTCATAGGAGTAATCTACCGGGACCATACGTTTAAATATTCTGCTACTACCTGTTTGCATAACGTATGTGTTTCTGGCATGCCACCGGCCGGGGTATTTTTTTCATTTTTCTTTTTTTCTTTTTCTTTTCTTTTTATTATTATTATTAGAAAATGGTGTCTGAAATATTTTCTGTAATAGCATCGGATCAAAACGCTGAGAGAAAACTTCGTCACTCAACACAGTGCACCTCCGTCCATCGCCGAGCATGAGTAAACCAAACGGCAGCTGGCCTCATCCACTAGTCAGGTACACAGTGCACGACAGGGATATTTATTCAAAGAAAGACAAAATTATTCACACAGCCATCAGTTAAATCGCCCACCGAATTATTAGGCCTGAGCACATTAAGTCACTGTCAATAGACGATTTCCGGAAATAACAGGGAAGATAATCGGGGAGAGTGAAGCCTTTGCGGTAGGACATCATTCCAGACATGGACTTCATCTATATACTGGCATATATATATGGTCCATGATTTCAGAAGGGAGGCGGCAGTTGAAAAGCGCTGGTCTGTGACAGTACCAGACCTTCAGGCATGGACCTATACTATACTGGACTGCCAGCTGCGCGCTATGCGCGAGAAGCACTTCTTCTTCTTTTCTTTTTTCGCTTCTTTTTTCCGCGTACGACGGTCTTTTTGGTGGGGCCACATGCGTTGAGTCCGTTTGGAATGGCGGAGTGACTAAATCGACTGCCAGCGTTCATTATTTACACCGTGTTCTTGATTAAGAAGAAGAAATGTAAAAAAAAAAAAAAAAAAAAAAATCATCGGTAGCCTCTGCTGCATCGTCTGTAGCGCTTCATGGCTTACCAGAAGCCGATCACTGCGAGCAGAGGATCGAATACAGAATATAGGAATAACGAAGCCAGTTACTCTTTTCCATCACTCGCATCGGATTGTGGATAGCAGTCGACAATCCTCTGCAGGTATCTCACCTAAAGATTGCTTCAAATGTGGTTAAGTTCTGAGGTGTCGTTAATTTCTCGTATAAACTGATATCTCGATAGATCGACAGCTCTGTGTTGTGTGTCAGCGTGAAGCGAAATGTCCATCAGGATATTTGACATCAGGAGGGCAGTGTAAACAACAAAAACACTACACCCTGTATGCATGTTTACATGCACTTCACTTCAGCAGCGAGTGTGTACTGTTAATTAATACGATATTCACTGAATTTGTTCAGATTTAGAGGTGGTACACTGTTAGAGAATAATGACTTGAAATTCAGAAATCACCCTGAAATAGATCTAAGGTCAGATCAAAGTGCGCAACTAACTCGTAACTCATGTAAGTAAGCAGAATAATCTGCCACAGAAATCTGCATAAGCAGACCAAAACAAACACAATAACAACATATAATGCAGAATTTACTGGAGATGGGTGGAAAAAGTCACGAGGCCTGACTGAAAAGTGAGTTTTACCACATGTGTGTCTTTCAGTATGTTTATGCGCCATTGACGTTTGATCTAGATCTGGTTTCCGAGTAACACCGTGCAGGCTTCCTCGGTGCTGATGTTGGCAAAACAATTGATCGTGTACTTAAATCTCACCTTTTACAGACTGTAATGAAACTCACTTTTGTTCCAAATTTTGGATTCATTCCTGAGATATGAAGACGTTTCATTGATCTGAATGATATACAGGACTCAAAATGGTATTTAAGATGTCCCAGGAATTCCAGACCGCCTCCATGGATATTACCGAAGATTTCCGTATTTTACACTGTGCTTACGTATACATTTGTTATTCCATCCTCAAAGCAAAAACATACAACTGGCTCCCTAACACACACACACACACACACACACACACACACACACACACACACACACACACACACACACACCAGCAACAACTACAAACAAAAAACAACTGGGCACGTCACACCGCTTGCTAATGGTCATTTCGCTGGCTCAGACGCTCCTTTCGTGTGCGAAATTCCGACCGCTTCGAGTAATCAAAAAAGATCTAATTTAGTTGACATTGGACTGGCTGTGCGGACGCCCACAGGCTTTGCTCCAGCGAAGGCATGTTTGAAGCTTTCAAGCTGGTTTGGCAAACGGCACAAAACGGGCGCCTTCACAGAGCTGCATGTACCCTAGCTGATGCCTTTTCTGCTTCTTTTACCAGTATCTGGCTATCTTTCCCGCGGTTTTACTGTACCCCGAATAAAGCGTGCCTACTCTGCGCTACACCAGCAGGCACTTACCGAATGCAATCCCCTGAATTTCTGAAGATCGTCTATTATTTCCATGCCGAGTCTACAAAAACGTGTGTAAAACAACAAAATGTAATGACGTAATACCCATTCAGTAAATAGC
>OY757547.1:19188334-19195834 GCA_963584105.1 Alviniconcha strummeri
GGGGGGGGGGGGGAGAGAGAGAACTCGAACTCGAAAACTTTATTTTACAAGGATTAGTTTATGTTCAGTCAAACCTCTGTTTAGCAACTAGTCCATGCTAAGCTACTAATAAGTAAATATAAAATCACAGGCATCATTTATATACATATAGGCAAGACTGAGTGAGTGAAAGGTTATATATATGAGAGAGAGAGAGAGAGAGAGAGAGAGAGAGAGAGAGAGAGAGAGACAGACAGACAGACAGACAGACAGACAGACAGACAGACACTGAGACAGACAGATTAGTTTTTGCTAAGCTACTAATGAGTAAATATAAAATTACAGGCATCATTTATATCCATATAGGCATGAAAGAGTGAGTGAAACGTTATACATGAGAGACAGACAGACAGACAGACAGACAGAGACACACACACACACACACACACACACACACACACACACACACACACACACACACACACACACACACACACACACACACACACAGGCATGGGCGTTACGGGTTCGCTAAGCTAACTTAGTAATGAGGTATATATGACTCACGTTCATTAGACAGCATGACCACCTGAGTCCAGCCAAGTCGTTTCATCACAGCTCCTGTATACTCTGCCCACAGAGGCAAGGCGCCGGTGATCATGGCACGCCCATGTATGTTGGACATGCATCGTAATAATAACAATGGGGCACTTATACAGCCTCTGTCTTACGGCCCTAGGCGCTTTACAATAATGACAATAATGGGTACTTAGAGCGCCTTATCCGCAGAGGCACTAAGCGCTTACACATTCTTTAAATGTACGTGTTTTTTGAAGAGTTTTATTTGAATCTATGAAAAATATACCTCCTGACCATAAATCAATTTCGATCTCACTAAAGAAATTGATAAATGTAATAACGTTGTTGTATCCTGACTCCAAGACTGTGTACTAACTATTTTTAGAAAATTAAGTCGTTTTCTGGCTTTATCTATTAAATTTTCAATATGTAGCCTCCAGTTCGGCTTAGTAGTTATATACACACCCAAAAACTATGTATTCTGCTTGTAATTTAATAACTGACCATCTAGTTCTATTTGAGGTAAGCTTTTCGGGTTTTCTCCATTATTAAAAAGCATTCAACACGTCTTTTCCCGTGATAATTCAAAACCGTTATCCTTCATGTAATCAGTTAGTTTATTTATTTCCAATTGATATAGTTTTTGTACATGATTTACCACCCTCTTATTTGTATGCTTTCTAAGAGTTGTGTTAACCCAAATAGCAATATCATCTGCATACTGCGCCACATGTGTGTTATTTGATAATACTATAGACTATCCCAAAAGTGCTCAAAATATATATTCAGCCAATCAGAAATTATATAAACGATTTCATTAACGAATGTAACATAGATATTAAATCAATTCCAGTTCTCCCTACATCACCACAAATGCCACAATGGGAACACATAAATGCCAAATTTGATACTGATTATACTGATTTGAAGAAAAGTGAATCTACAAACATTTTAGCTATACAAGTAAGAGAACATCTAAATAATAAATATCAAAATCATATTAAGATTTTTATTGATGGTTCCGTTCTGGACTCATTAGACAGTGGAGCAGGATTCGTTATTCCTGAATTAAAAGTGCAAAAATCTTTTTACTTGGGGAAGGGTTTTTCCATATTTACATCTGAGTTATCTGCAATATTAATGGCATTAAACTACATATGCAATATTCAATTAGCAATATATAATTTTGTTATCTGTGTTGACTCAAAATCAGTTCTCTGTGCATTGAAAAGCTGGAAATGTAAAATGAGATGGGATATATTTTATGAAGTAAAATATTTAATACATTGTATCATGTACAAGGGTACTGGGATTGAGTTTTGTTGGGTACCGTCTCATTGTGGTCTTTATTGGAATGAAATATCAGACACATTAGCTAAATAAGGTGCAATGAAAAACATGTCTGAGATATCATCCAATAACCTACTACTATCATCTTATGAGATTAATTCACTACTTAAAGGGCCCCTGAAAACTGATTTTAAGTCGTAAATATCACTTACTTTGTACCATATAAATAAAGTTTAACATTCACGCTGTTCGTTTGATAGATTGACATTTTCCTGAGGTACGTAAAAGTATTGATTTGAATGAAAACAAGCACGACGCTTCGAGCATCTGCGTCGTCTGCATCTCAAAATCCCGCGTTTCGGTCACGTGACCTCCGTGACGTCACAACAAGACAACTGACCCGCATGACTTGAACAAAATTGAATCGAAAGTGGTCTGGCAAATCAGTTTTAAAGCATGCCGAGCGAGTGAGCTGCAGTTGGTTGCAGTGAAAGGTTGACAAAGGAGTTTTTATTCCATGCTTTTCCTTAAATTTTGTTTTTAAATGAAGCCAGAAAATGACAGTGGCAAATGGCAATGAATCGATGGGACCTAGCCACAAAGAAGTGGGAACCAAAACACCACGATGTGCACTGCTCAAAGCATTTCCCAAAAAATGCTTCACAGATCGCATCCTGCTGAGCATTCAGTTTGGGCTCAAATACATGTCCACAGGGTAACCGACTTGGAAAGATTTCCATTTCGAATCTCCAAGGATGAAGCTCCGACGCCATTGCCAGTAGTTGGGCCTTTGTTTATTTCCCCCTTGTCATTCCATCTTTCTCGAGCCTTGTTAGGTGCGTGGCGTTTCGGTCTTTTTCGTTCTGTTTACTCTAGCTTTCACAACAGGCTAGACCAGATCAGGGAGCCTGCCTTTTATTGGGTGTTTTATTTTATTTCCCCAATTTATCCGTGTTTGTTTCATCATACGTAAAGATCAAGAAGTTTTGTTCGTTCTAGTTGAATAGACTAGCGATTTCGTGGCCTCCGTGGGTTATGGTTTGGGGTTGGGCCGGTTCTTGCCATTGACTGTTTTTTCTCTTTCAGCTCCTTTTGTTTCTCGGGTTATATCGTCCATTTACGATGCACGAGTGAGGGGGTAGTCTCGTGAGCGTCTGCTGCCCCGCAGTGTTGTTGTCACTGCTAAGTGGGTTGTATTGCGTACACGGATTACGTGTATCCAGCCTTTGTCACGTTGCTCGCTGACATTTCCTGCCTCCTCTTTCTTTTCAGAAAGTGTTTGTTTGTTGTTGTTGTCTTTGTTTTGTTTTCTCTCTCTTCTCTTCCACCATACGTCTTTCGTTTTTATCTTTGGCTTATTGGCCAATTCGTAACCGCTGTTAGCTTGCCTGATTAGGGCAGCCATTTTGAATTTCTCTTTTCGTCTGCATTTGTTTACATCCCGATGCTATGTCATCGGTAGTCCTGATTAGCGACTTGCTTTATCAGTCTGCAGGCATTGTGTTTCTAGATGGAGGCCGGGTTAGTGAGGAGTTAGTTATGGTTAGTTTGGCTTTCCATCTGTTTGTCGTTGGCACAGTTATTTTTGCTTCTGTGCTCTTATGTCAAGTTAAGTCAAGTCAAGAATTTCTTTATTCCTTCAAAGGAAAATGTGCCTCACATAAAGCCACAAAGACAGTGTACATATGTAAAAGATTAACACTTAAGAAGTCGCAACAACACGTAGTATCGCACACATCACAATATACAATAAACACAAAGCATAACCACCACTATTCTCATGACACTTTTTCGTCACTTGAACTCTCCCAGTCGATGCCAAAATTAATATCCGCAACTGACTCGTACTGGAATGGCCGTATTCCAGTTGCCATTTCCAACTTTTCAGGCAAATTTATCCGGAGTTTTGTGCACTGAAACTGTAGAAGCAACAATGCCAATGGCAGTCGAGTCTTATCGTGACGTCAGGATTAGCCTTTGACTTTACGGCTCCAAGTAAACTCTCGGCCAAAACACGTACGATCACGCGGCTGCAGCGTTCATTTCCCTTGTCCATTCTGCCGTGACATATTGGTCTTGTTTTGCGATTCATAAGCATTTAAGACACTTGAAAAATATGAAATTATTACTGAGGCACGGGATATATACCTGTATTTACTGTGTGAAAATATTTAGTCGGTGGAATATACCAAAGAGGAGACCTGAAGCTAAAATTGGTCAAAATCAGTGTTCAGGGGCCCTTTAAGAAGACTGTATATATAAACAAACTGAAAAAAAATAAGTTTGCGATACCTTCTTGTTCTAGATATTTAGCAAGAGTAATATACAAGTTACGTTTAAATTCATGGAACACTAAATATTCACAGAATGTGACATGCGTTTGTAAAAATATCTTATCTGTTAAACACATACTGCTTGAATGTCCTATTACTACAGAGTTATTTTAGAAAAATGGATATGACTTAAATGCTTACAACAATGTAAGAGATATTTTGTATAATAGTGATGTTATTACTAATATTGTCAAATCGATTGTTCATAGTCCTGTGGGAAAATTAGTATAAATAATAATTACATGTTTTTGCTTTTTGTTTTTGTCTAATATCACCTCGATGTGAACAGACATAAAATATTGACTGATTGATTGTGTTTTCAAGATTCGGTGTGCACACACACACACACACACACACACACACACACACACACACACACACACACACACACACACACACACACACACACACACACACACACATTCAAACCCATTTAAATCCAGATAAGCTACATGATGAATTATATATTATTCCAAACACACACACCCCTCTCCCGACCACCCCCCCACGCATACACACAATGTTGGATGTGTGTGTGTGTGTGTGTGTGTGTGTGTGTGTGTGTGTGTGTGTGTGTGTGTGTGTGTGTGTGTGTGTGTGTGTGTGTGTGTGTGTGTGTATGTGTGTGTGTGTGTGTGAGGGAGGGAGGGAGGGGGGCTAAAAGAACACGTTGTCATAGCAAAAGACAGGCCAAGTCTGAGACAGAATTTTAACAGTTAAGTTGCGAAAAATGTTAGAAAAGGTAGGTTTTTAAATATGCGATTGAAATAAGAAAGGGCTGCACATTGTCTGACTGAGTTTGACGAATCACTCCAAACTTGATCTTGATCGTGTAAAATGCGGTGTGCTCACCCTTGATGTCAGTTATTAAATTACCACCATTATTATTGTTATCAATTTTTTATCATCATATTTATTCTACATCCTCCCTCGCTGGTTTCGATTTTTGTTGGTTTTCCTTTTGAGTACTTCATTCAAAAACCAAAACCAAAAACAAAAAATCCTTTTCAGAGCCCCTTAACACGAAGTGTTGTTTTTAATCGAGTAGAACTTAGATCAAAACATGAACTGGAGGATTTTAATTTCAAAGGCCCCGTTGATTCGATATCAGTTCCAGAAATCTTTTTGTTCCATGTACACCCAATTACACGACACTCCCAAACTTCAAAGGAGCCGCTGTACGTGACAGGTTAGTCGTGACGCTTGGCATCGTTTTGCACAGTCGGTCACGCTAATCCTCACAAGTCACGAATTTCGTGTTCTAAGTTCGCAATGAAATCAACGGAGACTTTCAGAACAACGTCTTTACGTTGGAAGGCAGATAGACTGACAGATGAAACAGACATAGAAATAGACAAACAGGCGGGCAAACAGGCAGACAGACAGACAGACGGTCAGGCAGGCAGACCGATGGACAGATAGACAGTTAGGCGGACAGACAGACAGGCAGGCAGAAGGACAGACAGACGGTCAGGCGGACAGACAGAGGGTCAGACCGATGGACAGACAGACAGACGGTCAGACCGATGGACAGACAGACGGTCAGACCGATGGACACACCGATGGACAGACAGACGGTCAGGCAGACAGACAGAGGGTCAGACCGATGGACAGACAGACAGACGGTCAGACCGATGGACAGACAGACAGACGGTCAGGCGGACAGACAGACAGACGGTCGGGCAGGCAGAAAGATGGACAGACGGTCAGGCGGACAGTTAGTCAGTCAGACAGACGGACAGGCAGACAGACAGACGGTCAGGCAGGCAGACAGATGGACAGACAGACGGTCAGGCGGACAGCAGACAGACAGTCAGACAGACGGTCAGGCAGACAGACAGACAAACGGTCAGACAAACGGTCAGACGGACAGACAGATGGACAGATCGACAGGCGGACAGACCGATAGACTATCAGGCGGGCAGGAAGGCAGGCAGGCAGGAAGACTGACCGATGGGCAGAAGGACGGGACAAACAGACAAGCAGACAGGAACTTACCGTATACACCCTTGCCATTAGGAAGTGCCGTTCTTGCCTCTTTGCCTTTCCAGCTGCATGTTTCCTGTCTTACGTCCTGTTTAGTCGCTAATGCATTTGTCTGTGTATTCGTCACCACACACATCATCACGACACTCACAGCCAGAATATCCATTGTTCTCTGTTTTTGTTTTTGTTGTTGTCGTTGTTGTTGTTTTTCTTTTCTTTTTTACTCACTAGCGATTAATATTACAGTTCCTATTCCCCATTATATGCTCATAGCAGTGAAGCACAAACACTTGCAGCTGTCATAGAATAATCATAGGCTGGTGAAGTTCAGTGCAGTTTACCACAATATCTAGTCACAACCATAGAATGCTGGCGAACCACCATAGGTGCAGAAAACAATTATAATTAAGTCATCGATCCACGAACTGTTCGCAAAGCAAACTAAAAACAAACTAAAAAGGCACACACAAAAATTGGTCACCAGAGATTATTGGTAGTGAGTCATCGTGCAAGTTATCATAAAAGATGCTGAGCCGAAAGGAGCTGAACCCGAAAAAGGTGAGATGAAAGATGACACGAAAGGACACGAGAGGCAAGGCTTTGAATGAAAAATGGGTGTGAGATGAAAGGACACGAGCCGATAGCCTCAGGATTAAAAATGGGAGTGAGACGAAAGGGCACGAGCCGAAAGGACACGAGAGGAATGGCTCTGAATGAAAAATGGATGAGCCAGAATAGGAGAGCCCGAAGAAGGTGAGCCCAAAGAAGCTGAGCCGTAGCGGACTCGAACCAGCGACAGCGGTACGGTCCGTTTTCCTTCAGACGAAATACTGACCAACCGGTCCAACCCTCCCCACCAACAGCTGTGCCAGTGATGGGTAAATAAGCAAGCATGGTGCTTAACGTCCACATAAACCACAAGGCGGGTGGGAGAAAAACAACTTTTGTAGCCACACGGCATCCATTTCATAGTGCAAACAAACGTCATCAATTTATCAATGGTATCAGCTACAAAACAGATTCTAATTACCACGTGGTATCCAATACACTGTCCAAGTGAAAATCACTAGTTTATAGAAGATATCAGCCTTGAACAATAATTCCTCAAGACAGAGCTGAAACCATGCTACTAGCTGCTACTCATTGATTTAACAAAATGGTAATGTGCAGTCCACAGCGAAGACGTTTACGCTGCCACCGATAGTTCTCCGTCGTATGCATATTTGAGATACGAGGTCAGACCTCGGTCACATCAAAGCCTTCTCTTACTGGACGCTCATTTTCTTATTGACGCTGCCAGGTCATTAATTAGCCGGTTGACACGGTCCTACAT
>OY757547.1:19200834-19218334 GCA_963584105.1 Alviniconcha strummeri
GTCCCAACTGCTATGCAGAACAGCGTCACAAAGACAATGTCCGTAGCTCCGCCGTTGGGAAACAACTGAAGCAATAGAAGTCCAGCTCTCAAGCCTAGCTCCACTTCCCTGCTCTTGATCTCATCTAGGCTATCTTAATTCTTCGTGAGAGTCCAGTTCACCTCCCTCCTCTTGATCTCGCCTGGACTCGTATTCTTCAACAAGCCATGTATTGTTGGGCTTTATACGTTGCAGCCAAGACGAAGGAAATCGAGGCAAGAGAAAGGCCACCAGTGACGTCAGAACAAGATGGCCAAACCACGTCATCCCGTATGAGATTAACTACAGAGATTTTTGTGAGTCAGATGTCTTCCACGAACATTAACAGCTCTGTCTCTTTTTTATACACATTCCTGCGTATTTGTTTACTTGCATTGAAGTCTTTTCTTGTAAACAACAAGCAGAGAAAATTATGTAGTTTAAATAATGCACAGCACTAAAGGTCTTGCTGTTTTGTTTTCTGTTGTTTTTTGTTGGTTTTTATTTTATTTTATTTTTTATTTTTCTATATTTCCTTTTATTTCTTGTCTTCTTCTTCTTCTTCTTCTTCTTCTTCTTCTTCTTCTTCTTCTTCTTCTTCTTCTTCTTCTTCTTTCTTTCATTCTTTTTTTCTTTTTTTCTTTTTCTTTTCTTTTTGTCTTTTTTGTGTGTGTGCTGTTTCTTCTAATGTTGTTTGTTTTGAAAATTAAGTAGTCTGAAATGTCTTAGGTTTGTACAGATTACAAACGTTCCCTGAAAAGTTATCCGAGTATAAGCCCCCTCCCTCCCCTACCCCCACCCCTCTCTGTCTCTTCCATTGTTCTTAAAATGATTTGACTAACAGGCCAAAGTAAATTCAGATACAGAAAATCATGACAGACAAACAAACAAAAGTGGACATTAAAAAGACTGATGCTGATTTCCAGTCCAAGGAAAGGTTTGCTCAGTAGGTGTTAAGGCATCTATACCTTTATTTACAGCCAATGAAGAAGTGCAGGAAATTAAGTCAGCGCTGGCCGCCTGGGAAAAGATGACGTGTATCCGCTTCCGGCCTGCTTCCTGGTCTGATAAAAATAAGATCAAGTTTCAAAACGGACCTGGGTGAGTTAGTTAGCTCTTGGTATTTTAAGATAAGATAAAATAATACTTTATTGTCCTGTAAAAGAAGCAAACACATAAAAGGTTCAAAAGAACGCTATTTATTAGGCCAAAACACAACATGCGAATTTTCGGGGTAAACCCCTTTGTCAAGCTACAAAACGACCCTTAAACCACAGTTAAACTGTGAAAAACGATGAAAATGAGATGGAGAGCTAAGCTATACTTACCTGTTTGGGGCTGAGCTATGTTGTTTTCGTGTCCAGTCAGAGCTGGACACAAAAACAGCATAGCTCAACCAAAAACAGATAAGTAGCTTAGCTCTCCATTTCATTTTCATCGTTTCTCTTTAACCGTTTAACTGTTGTTTGAGTGTCGTTCTGTAGCTTGATAAAGGGGTTTACAACGGAAATTCGCATGTTGTGTTTTGGCCTAAAGAAAAACGTTCTTTTCAATAGTTTACGTGTCTGGTTCTTGTTTTAGAACGCCAGCAGTCATTCATGTTTCAGATTTTTGTCCTCTAAAAGGAAATTTGCACATTTTACGTGCCATCAGCTGCACAGAATCACCTCAGGACGAATCACACAGTCACAGTTACTCTATACCAGGCAGAAACGGACGTCACCAAACAGCTACAAGGAAAAGGCTAGCTTGCAGTTCTACACGACACAATAAATAGCAAACACAGCCAAGCGAAGAGTGAGACATTACTTAAGAAATATATAGGTGAAAGAGCCGCTGAGAGAGATATGAGCCCAAAAAACAAACAAGGTTTATATGGAGAACGTCACTAATATGTAAATATACAGTTAACGGAATATAAACGAAGTGGCAGGCTTAAGGATGGAGAGGGAGAAAAACAGAGTATTGTAGTGGCTATTTATAGGGCAGAACATAGTTAACACGACCGTGGAGACAGCAGGAACAGACGCCAAGAAAGGGGCGGGCAAGCTGGGGGTGATGTATACAGCAAGGTAGATATCGTAACGTCCCTACCACGTGATATATACAACAAGGTACAGCAAGAGGGTATATACAGCAAGGTGAGATATACTGCAAGGTAGATGTAACGTCCCCATCACGTGATATATACAACAAGGTACAGCAAGGTGATATATTGATATATACTGCAAGGTGAGATACACAGCGTGTGTGTATGTGTGTGTGTGTGTGTGTGTGTGTGTGTGTGTGTGTGTGTGTGTGTGTGTGTGTGTGTGTGTGTGTGTGTGTGTGTGTGTGTGTGTGTGTGTGTGTGTGTGTGTGTGTGTGTGTGTCGCCTACAGTTTATATTTTGTTCTGTTCCAGGTGTAATTCTGGCTTAGGCATGATTGGTGGCTCGCAAGCCGTCAACCTGCAAAGCCCCGGTTGTAGATATGTGAGTCGACATTTACTTTCCTCTGCTAGATCCGCGACCCTTTCAGTATCGATCGATTCATTTATGACTCCCCACACTGAGATTTTCGATGCTGTTGGTCATTTCCCGATGTGACAAAAGCATGTATTGCCGTTACAAGCATGCCAGTGGTGCCGTATTTATTATTTATGGTGTGTGTGTGTGTGTGTGTGTGTGTGTGTGTGTGTGTGTGTGTGTGCGTGCGTGCGTGCGTGCGTGCGTGCGTGCGTGCGTGCGTGCGTGCGTGCGTGCGTGCGTGCTTGCTTGCTTGCTTGCGTGCGTGCGTGCGTGCGTGCGTGCGTGCGTGCGTGCGTGCGTGTGTGTGTGTGTTTCTGTGTGTGTGTGTGTTTCTGTGTGTGTGTGTGTTTCTGTGTGTGTGTGTGTGTGTGTGTGTGTGTGTGTGTGTGTGTGTGTGTGTACTGGTGTGCGTGCGTGCGTGCGAGCGAGCGTGCGTGCGTGCCTGCATGTATGTGTGTGTGTACGTGTGTGTGTGTGTGTGTGTGTGTGTGTGTGTGTGTGTGTGTGTGTGTGTACTGATGTGCGTGCATGCGAGCGTGTGTGTGTGTGTGTGTGTGTGTGTGTGTGTGTGTGTGTGTGTGTGTGTGTGTGTGTGTGTGTGTGTGTGTGTGTGTGTGTCTGTCTGTCTGTCTGTCTGTCTGTCTGTCTGTCTGTGACACAGACAGGCCTGTATCTTCACGAGTCGGGCCACGCCATAGGCCTGGTGCACGAACACCAGCTGCCTGAGAGGGACAACTACATCAGCATTCGCTACAACAACGTGGCCCCCACCATGCGGCAGTGGTTCAACAAGTACAACTCCGACGCCGTCGACTCCATGGGTGTCGAGTATGACTACGCTTCCGTAATGCACTACGGGAAAACGGTGAGTTACTCATGAGTGTAGACAGCAACAGAGGGAAGGAGTTTGCATCAACAGTCGCTACTGTAAACGTACATTATTGCAGCGGACTGAAAAGGCAGAACACTCACAACGCAAGTGGTGACTTCCGGCCTAACTCCCTCACGTCTTGGCCATGGTTGTGTGGCTACGTCGGAAACTGTGTCAGTTCTGGTTCCTTTCCTGCGCCAAAAGGAAAAATTAATGGAATCTTATAATATGAGATCGAAACACATAAAAAGTTCAATATAACGATATTTATTAGGACAAAATACAACAGCCGAATTTGGGGGGTAATCTCGTTTATCAAGCTGCAAAACGACACTTAACACTGAGTTAAACGATGAAAAATGAAATGTACAATTAACACACTTATCTGCTTTTCGTTGAGCTGTGTTGTTTTCGTGTCCAATGCTGGGAAGGATGATCTTATAATAAGTTATGATCTGTCGGTTTTGGAGGTTTGGGAGGTTAAGATAACTCAGGAGATGTGTAAAAGTCAAGGTGGCCGTCCTGGGCTCCACGTCCCTAATAGTCCTTATGTTCTGTGTGGACGTAAAGCAACACTAAACTTGAGACACTGTCTGCTGACACAAAGTCATCGGATGGACAGATAGAGCGAGGAGGAAGAGAGGCGTAGAAAGAGGAAGCGCTCAACGATCTTCCTTGAAACGTCCTTCGTCAATTAAACCATGCGAACCTGGACAGGTCAACTTCCAATTCAGTGATGGGGCGAACATCCCCAACCAGGCGTGTCCACAGGTGGCGGATAGTGGGAATTAAGACCCCCGAACTAGTCCGAAGGCAACCCCACCGAGGAAACATCCGAGAGATGAGGTGGAGCGCATGTGAGCTTTCCCGAGCGTGTAGATACCATCTTGAACTGCACTGAACAGAACCATTGGTTCACAAGGACATTCTGTAGCGTGACTTGAATGTACAAGGACTTAGGGACAGAAACGTTCGCTGACTACATAATTATTACATGCATTAACTGCAATACCATGAGGTGGGTTCCAACGTGATAATGATACATTGTTTTTACCGGAAAAAGTCCCACGCTCTGACATTCTCAGCGATTAGAAGTAAGAATCGATCGTCATGGGGGGGGGGGGGGGGGGGGAGGTGTCCTTGGCAGTTCGTGAGTGATTGTGTGCCAGGGAGGTGGTTGACATTTCGGGTGCTTAAGTGGCGTTGCCTGCAGTTGGCGATAAGTAGAAGAGATTAAGGAGTGGATGTGTGAAAGCAGCATATGACAGCACATATAACTGATTTCTTCGAGATCAACCACACGGATCTGAATTATTAGGGCGAGGGAATGAGGAATGGGTCGGAGGGTAGGTAGTGCGGGCGGGAGCGGGGAGGGGCGGGGGAGGGGGGCGTAAGGGAGGTGCGTGTGAGACAGGAAGTGAGAGTGAAGGGAAAACATGTTCAACAAAAATGACTGCAGAAGTTCTTGCAAAAACACCAAAGCACGCAAACGGTCTAACGGAGGAGTTCTGTCCCTGTCTATGTGTGTCTGTGTGTGTCTCTTTCTATGTCTCTGTCTCTGTCTGTCTCTCTGTCTCTGTCTCTCCTGTCTCTTTCTTTCTGTTTGTCTGTCCCCTCTCTGTCTCGCTGTCCTTGTCTCTGCCTCTCTTTATCTCTCTGTCCGTCAGTCCGTCTGTCTGTCTGTCTCTGTCTCTGTCTCTCTGTCCCTGCCCTCTCTCTCTCTCTCTCTCTCTCTCTCTCTCCTCTCTCTCTCTCTCTCTCTCTCTCTCTCTCTCTCTCTCTCTCAGCGCTCGCTCTCTGTCTCTGGTTGTCTGTCTGTCTGTCCGTCTCTCTCTGTCTCTCAATGTCTGTCTCTCTCTATAGATCTCTCATCTCCTTCCCCTCCTCTCCCTTCCCCCTCCCTCCCCCCCTCTACCTCTCCCCCTCAGTCTCTCCCCCCTCACCCGCCCCTCCTCCCCTGCTATTTTCCCCTCTGCTTAATAACATTTTGCCATGTTTGTTTCTGATTCATTGTCTGTGACATATCAGGATATTAAAACTTTTAGCATGTCCTGTTTTGTCCGCTGACAGGCGTTTTCCTTCAACGGCCGAGCACAGACGATCTTCGCGCTGGACAAGAGTAAGGAGGACCTCATTGGCCAAGTAGCTGACAAGGGGCTGTCCTTCTCTGACGTCAAAGCCGTCAACCTCATGTACAATTGCAACGGTAGGGAATAAGTTAATTCCTCAGACGTCAAAGCCGTCAACCTCATGTACAGTTGCAACGGTAGGGAATAAGTTAATTCCTCAGACGTCAAAGCCGTCAACCTCATGTACGATTGCAACGGTAGGGAATGAGTTAATTCCTCTGACCTCAAAGCCGTCAACCTTCTGTACAATTGCAAAGGTAGGGAATGAGTTAATTCTTTTGACGTCAAAGCTGTCAAACTTATGTACAATTGCAATAAGAGGGAATGAGTTAATTCCTCTGACGTCAAAGATGTCAACCTTATGTACAATTGCAATAATAGGGAATAAGTTAATTCCTTTTTCACTTGAAAGTCGTCAACCTTAAGTACAATTGCAATAAGAGGGAATGAATTTTCTCTCAGGAGCCGAAGTCGTCGACCTCTTTTGCAATTGCAATGGTAAGGATTGGCAGAATTATAATTATTTCTAATATCGAAGTCGGCAGCTTTGTTTACGATTGTAACGGTAAGCAAATACCAAAGCCGTCAACCTGATTACATCATTTCCTAACGTCAAATACGAGGTCTGTCTGAAAAGTAACGGTACTCACTGAGATAACTCTTCTTGGCGTCAAACTCATGACCGTTATGTACGACTACAATGGTTGAAAATTAGTTAATTCTCTCTGGGACCAAAGCGTCCAGCCTTAGGCACAGTTGCAAGGATAAGGATTCAGAGACTTCTTTCTGACGCCAAAGCCGTCAACATGTTTTTCGATTGCAAAAGTAGATTACGAGTTCATTCTCTGTGAAGTCAGAGCATCAACTTTACGCATGATTGTACCTGTCAGGAATGTGTCAGTTCTTTCCCATGTTAAAGCAGTCAACGTCGTGCATCACTATAATAGCAGATAAAGCGGTAATTGTAATGTCGACGGTGAAGCTCGTTTATAGTGAATGCATCTAGGGTGAGTTTATTTAAGAAAGACACTGCTGCTCAGGCAGATGTATGGTAATAACAATGCTACTAACTATGCAACTTTCGCATTAAGTACTTATGAATAATCGGTCAATTAATGCATTTTACTGACCAATTCTCCAACTGTTCTGTGATAGCTGACAATCCCATGCCTTGTTATTGTGCTGAGCGAAGGAATAGCACTTTGGTATAATAAACACATAATTATTCTATTTTCTGTTCATTTAGACTGTCATGGATACCTGTTCTTCATCATAACATGTCGGTAATATTTATATTTAACCCTGTCAGTTCTTTCTCCGTGTGTGTGTATGTGTGTGTGTGTGTGTTGTGTGTGTGGTGTGTGTGTGTGTGTGTGTGTGTGTGTGTGTGAACAAGGACGGTATGTATAAACTAACGTGCATCAGTGTCTAACGTTTGGGGACAGAGAACTGACGGGGCTAAATGAGGATATTGCCCACTTTAAGTTGTTGGTGAATGTTCCTTCGGAATCCTTCAGCATCAGTGTATTACTGTTTCAGCAAAATGTCCAGCTCAGCTTTCCTGCCGTAGTCCATGCTTTGTCAACAAACAGTGCAAGTGCTTCTGTAAAGACGACATGCCAAAGCGTAAGTATACCGTGCTTTGTTACAAGAGGTGCAAGTGCTTCTGTAAAGACGACATGCGTAAGTGTATTGTGCTTTGTTACAAGAGGTGCAAGTGCTTCTGTAAAGACGACATGCCAAAGCGTAAGTATGCTGTGCTTTGTTACAAGAGGTGCAAGTGCTTCTGTAAAGACGACATGCCAAAGCGTAAGTATGCTGTGCTTTGTTACAAGAGGTGCAAGTGCTTCTGTAAAGACGACATGCCAAAGCGTAAGTAGATGTAACCGAGTGTATTGTATACATGTTCCGGGCCATGACCCTATAACCTTTTCTTTCCGGTCCTTTTCCTTTTTGATTGGGTGGGGTTTTTATGGCCCAATTATCTAAGGTGTTAAAAGTTGTGTGCTGGGCCGGCAGCGTCCCTTTTCCCCCAGTGTCCCTGCAGAGGCAGGTTGTTGTTTACTGTTGCGGCCGGTGTTCATGTGTTCATCTCAGGGGAGAGCCTACACTGTTTCCTGGTTGGCTGGTGTACAAATAAAAGTTATGTTATAGCAACCTCTGACTTGTGACTCTTCATCCATGCTTCAAACCTGCTTCCCCAAAAAATCCAAACAAAGTTGCGAGTACACAGACTCAACTGTGCAAAAATGCACACACACACACAAAACAACAACTGACATTGTAAAATATGATCCCAAAATTCGATTATTTCTCCCGCACTTTGCCTTAAAAATGTCCGTTCAGCGCCCTGTGTTGTTAAGGACGACCTGCAAAACCAAGGCGTCATTACGAATGGGAATTCAGCATGACTAACAGTAATAATAATAATAGTAATTTATTTTATATAGCGCCTCAACAAAATTATATGAGCTCTTAGCGCTGTACAGATCAGCCTAAAACAACAATTTAAAGAGATACATTCTCTCTATTTATACATATTTCAATTCACGCATATTCAAGATTCATTTTAAAACATAAAATTAAGAATAAAAATACGAATTTAGACATTAAAACTATCTGTAAGTAATGCATTTCACCCACACACACCCACACACATACACACCCACACACACACATACACACACACACACACACACACACACACACACACACACACACACACACACACACACACACCCACACACATACACACCCACACACACACATACACACACACACACACACACACACACACACACACACACACACACACACACACACACACACACACACACACACACACACACACACACACACACACGCACACACACAGAGTGTTAAAATGTCCTGTCAGCACCCTGTGTTGTCTTGACAAACGACCGGCAAAACAGGGTGTCGTTAGACAGCAAGGACAGACGGTGACTGCACAGTGTAAAATATCCTTTCAGCGTTCTGTCTTGTTAACAATACCCTGCAGAGAAAAATGCCATTACAAGTGAGAACACAGGGTAATTAGCTGTGGTAAAATGTCCTTTCATCGCGCTCTGTTGACAACGAGGAGCTGCAAAGCAAAGCGGCATCATACACTAGGGGCACAATGTGACTGACGGTGTTAAAATGTCCTTCTAACGCTCTCTGTTGTCAAGGACGACCAGCAGAACAAAGCGTCATCACATAACAAGGACACGAGGTGACTGACAGTGTTAAAATGTCATTCTAGTGCTCTCTGTGTTGTCAAGGACGACCAGCAGAGCAAAGCGTCATCACACAACAAGGACACAAGGTGAATGACAGTGTTAAAATGTCCTTCTAACGCTCTCTGTGTTGTCAAGGACGACCAGCAAAGCAAATCGTCAGTACACATACTCAGTAAGGACATAAGCTGACTGGCAGTGTTAAAATGCCCTTCTAATGCTCTGTGTGTGTGCGCGAACTGTTGATGGCATCACAGGCCAGGAAAAGTGGAAAAAGAATGCTCGCTTTCTCCCCTGCATCAGCGACGAAAGATCCGAAGAAAGGCAGGACGGCTGTCGGGGGGGCGGGAGAGGATGGATCACAGGATGAAGGAATGCAGGAGTCAGATATCTGTGACAGTATTAATACGGCAGATATTCATGAAATCGTCGTCACACGAGTGAATGAGACACTGACTGCCTACAAGAACGCCCAGGGAGAGTTTGACAGCCCGGTCATCAAGCAGCTCGTGCCGGCGTTAGCGACAGCTGTTGCAGTAGCCGTGTCGGAGGCGATGAAGGGAGTGATGAGGACCATGGCATCACACGGTCATGGAACCTCAGCCAGGTATACAGCCACCGAAAACAGGCTCTTTGCGGCTGTCACGTCACTGACCTATGAGAACGACAGGCTGCAGCAATACAGCCGCAGGGAGTCTGTCCGCATCTTCGGCATCAGGCAGGCGGAAGGGGGGACTGCCGAGCAGGTGGAGCAGAAGGCGCTGGGTGTCTTCAAGGAGGCGGGAGCGGACGTCAAGGAGGAGGACATCGCGGCTGTCCACCGGGTCGGCAAGGTCGGGAGGGGACTGCGACCCATTCTGGTGAAGTTTGTTTCCCGCAGGAAGAGGCGTGAGGTAATGGAGAAGAAGAAGTCGCTGAAGGGAAAGGATGGCTACCAGAAGGTCTACATCAACGACGACCTCACTCCTCTGCGGGCCAAACTGCTGGCTTTGGTAAAGAGGCTGGACAACGTGGACAAGGCCTGGACTGTCGGGGGGAGCATCCACTGCACCAAGAAGGTCCCGCCGGGTCTTGCCCCTGGAGAGAACCAGAGGCCTGTCGTCGTCATCGACACTCCTGACGATCTGTTCAAGCTGGGCTTGGAACAGATTGACTTCAGATCCCTTGGTTTGACCCACCTGGCTGATTTTGAGGAATAGGGGCGCCCTGGGGGTCTGTTCCTTCGACAAACACGTTGGCCAGAGGATGTCCGTGTTTGTAAGTATGTCCTACCTAAAGACAGTTTTGCCGTGAACGGTTGTAACTGTGATTGCGACTGTGATTGTGACCGTGATGAGGCATTGAGAGGTGTGCCAAGCAGTGACAAGAGGAACGTCCGTTACTGTTCCACCTGTGCCCGTGGCGGTCGTAGCAGTTGCGGTGGATGTGGATGGTGTGCTGAGTGTAGAACTGTGGTTAGTGATACTAACACTGGAAATGGAGGCAGGATGACCGATGTACCGAATGTTGATGAAAGTGTAGTGAATGATGTCACACAGGGAGGTATAATGACTGACGTACGTACTGATGTTAATGTTAACGATGGCAAGGATGATCGCGTTGCGAATGATGACAGTGGGGATAGTGAGGTGCTGACTGATGTATGTAACGATGCTGAGTACGGGGTGTGCGGAAACGGAGATGGAAGCACGATGGATAAAGTAGTACGCAGTGATGTAGAGTTTGAAACTGACGAGAGTAAGGAAGGAGGTGAGGTGGTTGATGTATGTAGTGATATTAACGTTGAAAATGACACTAATGACATGAATGAAAAAGAAATGAAGAGGAGTGGAAGTGTAGTGGCTGATGTGTGTAATGCCAACATTGAAACTGACGTGAACAGGAGCGGGAAGGTAGTGGTCGAGGGATGTAGTGATGCCAATATTGAAAATGATAGGAACAGGAGTGTAGGTGTAGTGTCTGATATGTGTGATGATGTCAACATTGAAAAGGACATGAACAAGAGTGAAGGGATAGTGGTTGATGGTTGTACTGATGTCAGCATTGAAAAGGACGTGAGAAGGAGTGTGGGTGTATCAACTGATGTGTGTAGTGAGGTGTGTAATGAAGCTAACACTAAAAAAGACGTGAATAGGAGTGGAGGTATAGCGGTTGATGTGTGCAATAATGTCAACATTGAAAATGGCATGAACATGAGCGGAGGTGTATTGGTTGATGTATGTAGTGATGTGAACGATGAAAATGGCATGAACATGAGTGGAGGTGTATTGGTTGATGTATGTAGTGATGTTAACATCGGAAATGACAGTAGCACGAGTGAAGGTGTACCGGCTGGTATGTGTAGTGATGTATGTAATGATGTTAGCACTAAAAATGACGTGAATAGGAGTGGCTGTGTGGTGGTTGATGTATGGAATGATGTTGACTTTGAAAAGGATGTGAGCTGCAGGAGCGGTGTATTGGGTGACATGTGTAGTGGTGCTAACATTGAAAATGGCGTGAACAGATTTGGAGGTGTAGTGGTTGATGCACGCAGTGATGTTAATGTTGTTGATGAAGGTGTATCGTTTGATGTGTGTGGTGATGCTAACGTTGTAAATGATGCCGATAGGAGTGCATGTACTTATGCTAATATGGAATATAACACGAACAGAACCAGAGATGTGATGATGGACGTACGTAGTGATGTAAATGTGGAAGACGAAGTGAGCGCTACTGCTAATAGTGAGAATGACGGGACCAGGGATGTTCCAAACAAGGCAGGAGTAAGTGCCACCTGCTGTTTAAAAATAGTGTCACTAAATGTGTGTGGATTGATGTCGAAAATGAAATACCCGGAATTTTGCGAAATGTTGGTGTCGAATGATATCATTTGCTTAACTGAAACAAAAATGGACGATCTTGACAGCTTCGATTTTGATGGATTCACCTGCTTTATGAAAAATAGAAGCATCTATAAAAGGAAATCGGGGGGGATAGCATTGCTAGTGAGAAATCAGATCTTAAATATGGTGAAGATAGTGGAGCATGTAGATTTTAAAAGACGAATTGAGAAACGTTTACGCAAGTTTTATCGTTTTGTAGACTTTTGTGTCTTTAATGATGGACTATTTTTTGAACTACCGTGTGATACCCAAAACGACACTAATTGTAAGAAATTACTTGTCTGTGCTTTATATATACCGCCAGAAGGGTCTGTCTACAGTAACAGAAGCTCTTTTACTGAGTTGGAAGAAACACTTCTGCATATAAACCTGGATAATGTCCTTATCATGGGTGATCTAAATGCAAGAACTGGGGATTCCAGCGACTATATTTGGGATACTGCGGCTTTAGATAATGTACTGGATGATGTTAGTACAACTGAACTCATGAAAATGTACAATATCCAACAAGACAGAAGGTCGCAGGACGTAGGTAAGAATAACTTTGGCCATGCGCTCATTGATTTTTGTATTACTCAGCGTCTTTTGATTGTAAATGGCAGAGTTGGCGGAGACGCTGATTTGGGAAAATTGACCTGTAAAAACGCTAGCCTTGTTGACTATGTTATAGCGTCGCCGTGGGTTTTTCCATGCATCTGTGACTTTTATGTTGGTGATTTTGATGAATGTTTATCTGATATTCACTGCCCTGTATTTATAAAACTGAAAACTGGTACTGATAGCCACAAAACAATCCATAACGTAAATGTTAGTCAGGGTATGATGGGGTTTGCTAAACCCGTTTGGAGACCAGGAGCTGAGCGTGATTATTTAGCTGAAATTGACGAGGGAGGAGTAGAGGTAATTTATGATCGTATGCAAAAGTTGCTAGAAAGTACTGACAGTATTAACCAATCTGATATCGACGACATAACGGATGGTATATGCAGCTTGTTAACAAATGCAGCTGTTAGACTGGATATGTACCAGAGCCAAACCTGTATGAGAGAGGACAAAGGCAAAAAAAATCAAAATGAGCCAAGAAGACAGGAGATAAAAAAGAATAAATACCCTTGGTTTGACGCAGAATGCAAGAAGAAAAGGGCCGAGTATCGAAAAGCTAAAGGTATGCATAAAAGTCATGATAATTATTATACCAAAGGAGAGAGAGCACGTGCGCATAAAGAGTATAAAAAAGTTCTAAACAGGAAAAGCCGAATGCACACGAAAGTGTTCCACGAAAGGATAAGATCATTGCGTTCTTCGGATCCACGTGCATATTGGAGAATCCTGAATAGTAATAACCGTCAAAAGAAGCATACTGTAGATGCCATTAGCCATGATCTTTTTGTTGAGCATTTTCAGAAGCTGGGCAACATCCCCGAGGAAGAATTTTATACATTTGATAACGAAACTGATATATTTGTACACGATGATTTAGAAAATGATATCTCAGCGGACGAAGTTTTGAAATGCATCAAGAAGCTTAAAAATAATAAATCCTGTGGGTATGATGGTATACTTAATGAATTCCTAAAGACCTCTTCTTCTAAATTGCTAATCGCAGTTACTACGCTATTTAATATTGTACTGCAGACAGGTAAAATTCCACACGCTTGGTCTATTGGCTATATTAGTCCTATTTATAAAGGAAAAGGAGAAGAGAATGACCCAGATAACTATAGGGGTATAACTGTGCTGAGTTGTTTTGGAAAACTCTTTACTAGTGTGATAAACGATCGAATTCATTCTTTTTTAGAAACCAATGATATTCTTGGTAATGAACAATCAGGTTTTAGGAAAGGGCATTCGACGATGGATCACGTTTTTGCTTTACATTGTCTCATTGATGTATATTTGCAGCGGAAAAAAAAATTATTTTGTGCGTTTATTGACTATAAAAAAGGCCTTTGACAGTGTGCAGCGCGGATTGTTGTGGGGAAAACTGTTAAATTCTGGTGTGAATGGGAAGGTTCTACATGTGATACGAGATATGTATGCTAAAGCAAAATCATGTGTGAAAACTAGGCATGGTCTATCGCAGTTTTTTGTCTCAAACGTTGGTCTGCGTCAGGGGGAAAATTTGTCACCAGTTTTGTTTTCGCTGTTTTTGAATGACTTAAAAGGTTTTTTAACGAGTAACAATGTTCAGGGCTTAAAACTACCATTTGCATTGGCCCAGGATGTGTGTCTTCAAGATATCGACAATTTTTTGTATTTGTTTTTATTGTTGTACGCGGATGACACAATTGTACTAGCCGAATGTCCTGAAGATTTGCAGAGAGCGTTAGATATACTCAAAATATATTGTGAATTATGGGGTCTCGATATTAATGTTAGGAAAACCAAAGTCATGATATTTTCAAGGGGGAAGATCAGAAAAATGCCGAAATTCAATTTTAATGAGGAAACTGTTGACGTTGTTTGGGATTATAAATATTTGGGAGTAAAATTTAACTATAATAACAAGTTTAAAAAGGCACAACAGTTACAGTTTTTACTTGCAAACAGGGCTATGTTTTCACTATTAAGGAAATGTCGGCAGCTAAATTTGCCACTAGATATACAATTAGAACTTTTTGAAAAATGTGTGCACCCAATCCTTCTGTATGGTTGTGAAATATGGGCGTGCGAGAAGATGGATGTAATCTCAAAACTACAGCTTCGATTTTTAAAACTGACCTTAGGTGTCAAAGTTACAACCCCAACATGCATGGTGCTTGGGGAAGTGGGAAGATATCCGATAGAAATTGAAGCAAAATGCAGGATGTTAGGATTTTGGTATGGTTTGTGCAGTACCTCTCACTCTGAATCGCCTAAGATTTCTAACCTAATGTTTCAGCTATGTTCTAAGTTGTATTATGCAAGCAATTATAAGCTCCCATGGCTTATGAAAGTGCACTCGTTATTAGATAGTTTAGGATTATCTTATATTTGGTCTAACCAAATCCATACCATCGAAAGCTTTAAACGTATAGTGAAGCAAAGACTAATGGATCAATTTATACAAGAATGGCAAAGCAGAGTAGCAGAAAATAGTGTTTGTAGTAATTATTGTTTATTTAAAAAGAAATTTTGCTTTGAGGAATATCTAACCTATCTCCCATCTATTCTAAGACAAAGAGTATTGAAATTTAGACTTAGTAATCATAGACTGCCAATCCAGCAAAGACGAACGTTAGGTATTCCAAGGGATGAAAGAATATGTACTGTTTGTGACAGTGGTGAGGTAGGAGATGAATTTCACTATCTGCTTAACTGTTCCAACGAAAATGTCAAGAGAAACCGTATTAAGTATGTTGATAAATATTATACACATCATCCCAACGTGCCCAAATTTTGTAGTCTCATGAATATGAAGTCAAAATATAAGAATATCAAGCTTGCTAAATTTATTAGTTGTATTCTTCAATTATTTTGATTAAGCCAATAACGAACAACGAAAACAAAAAAGAAAAAGTTATTTTTTACGCCTTAGCCTTATATATTTATAACAACTTTGATTTGTGTTTGAGCATTTAATTATTTTTTATATATAAAGTGTGGTAGTTATTTATTAGTAGAACGCATGTACTTGTTCATAGGGAATGCCGTGTGCGAATGTAACTTCGCTTTCTAGCCCCCAGGGGCCAAAAGCTCAATAAAACCTTGAAACCTTGAAACCTTGTTGTCAAGGACGACCAGCATAGCAATCCGTCATCACACAACAAGGACACAAGGTGACTGACAGTGTTAAAATTTCCTACTGACGCTCACTGTGTTGTCAAGGACGACCAGCAGAGTTGAGGGTCATTGCACGGCAAGGACAGACGGTCACTGCGTGGTGTTAAACGTGCCCTTTCAGCGCCCTGTGTCAACAAAGAGGGCGACCAGCAGTGTGTGGAGTGGGCCAGCAGAGGAGAGTGCGACCTCAACTCCAACTTCATGCACCCCAACTGCCGTAAGGCCTGCGGACTCTGCTCGGGTGGCTCCGGCTCCGGTACCACAGACCAGGGGGCAGGGTCTAAGCCTAAACCAGGTAAGACAGACCTAAGGGGGGATAAGATAGACCTAAGGGGCAGGGTCTTAGCCTAAAGCAGGTACGACAGACCCAATGGGTACAGCCTAAGAATACACGACGTGCTTTAGGCCAAAGGATAGGGTCTGGAGCCTGAATCAGTTTTTGCTTGGAGTGTAGGATTTTTGTTTGTCGATGTGTCCTTGTGTGTGTGTGTGTGTGTGTGTGTGTGTGTGTGTGTGTGTGTGTGTGTGTGTGTGTGTGTGTGTGTGTGTGCGTGAATAGTCTCTAGGCGAGATTTTGTGCTTTAAAAATACCTTTATTATTATTATTAGAATTATGTGTGAGTGTGTGCGCGTGTGCGTGTGTGCGTGCGTGTGTGTGTGCGTGCGTGCGTGCGTGTGTGCGTGAGAGTGTGTATGCGAGTGTGTGTGCGTGTGTGTGTACGCGCGCGGGGTGTGCGTGTGTGTGTGCGTAGTTGTTGCCGATTTCTATACGCTGTTTCCTATTATTAAACTAACTAGCACAGCCCGGAGTTTAGGGCTTGCGTAGAGCACAGATCCCACTCCTCTGAGTGGTTGAGTGTTCATATCTAACGAAATTAACCATCATGGCGTGCGTCTTCTTCTTCTTCTCCATCTCCAAGAGGTCTGTGAGAACTCCTACGGTGACCAGGAGTGCCGAGCGTGGGCAGGACGGGGCGAGTGCCGTGCCAACCCCAGCTTCATGAACAAGAACTGCCGCAAGGCGTGCGAGAAGTGTAAGGCCGTTGCCGTTAACACTACCCCCACACCGAGGACCACACCCAAACCAAGGACCACAACCGCACCAAGGACCACTACAGCCAAGTCCAAATCTAGTGGGTAGATCCGTAAGGATGCAGATAACTATATGCATGGCCGTACAGACACACACACACACACACACACACACACACACACACACACACACACACACACACACACACACACACACACACACACACACACACAGAGTCACAAATTTCCAGACACACGCACACGCGAAACTCTGTCTGCCTGCCTGTCTGCCTGTTTGTCTGTCTGTCTGTCTCTGTCCCTGTCTCTCTGTCTGTCTCTGTCTCCCTCTCCACTCTCTCTCTCTCTCTCTCTCTCTCTCTCTCTCTCTCTCTCTCTCTCTCTCTCTCTCTCTCTCTCTCACACACACACACACACACACACACACACACACACACACACACACACACACACACACACACCAGAGACACAGAGAGGGGACAGCAAATGCAGGTTGCCGTGCTGACTGTGGTGGCAGATGCAAGATGCCGCAACGACTACGGAGACAGGCGGTGCAATAAGTGGGCGGCACGAGGAGAGTGCAGCAACAACCCCAACTTCATGCACACCAGCTGTCGCAAGGCCTGTCGTGGTTGTGCTAGCGGTTCTGGCGATGGCGGCACAACTACTACCAACAGCGGTACTACGACTGCCAGTGAAAACGTTTTGTTGGTTGTTCTGTCTGTCCGGTTTCTGATTGTGCATGTGCGTGCGTGCGTGCGTGCTGCGTGCGTGCGTGCGTGCGTGCGTGCGTGCGTGCGTGCGTGCGTGCGTGCGTGCGTGCGTGTGTGTGTGTGTGTGTGTGTGTGTGTGTGTGCGGACGTGCTTGTGGGCACCACGTATGCATGTCGTGTGCGTGCGTGCGTGCGTGCGTGCGTGCGTGCGTGCGTGCGTGCGTGCGTGCGTGTGTGTGTGTGTGTGTACATGACTGTGACTCCGCCCTGTGTCAACAGGCTCAACGTGCAGGGACCAGGACTCTGGCTGTTCTGCCTGGAAGACGT
>OY757547.1:19223334-19263492 GCA_963584105.1 Alviniconcha strummeri
GAAGGTTCCACTTTCCAGCCTGTATTCCAGTAACACAGTGGAACCTCTAGCTAATAAGGGACCCCCCTATTTTCAGACCACTTACTTGTATTTGAAAAGCTGATTTGTCAGTCAGATTCATCATTCAGTGCAGATTCAACAGAAGTCCTTCTGGTGGGACTATAAACTGCAAAATACAGTACAAACTCACTTGTGAGCTGGTTTTGCCTAGCAGTAACTTACTGAGTAAGACATTAGGCTGGTAAGCAGAAGGACCACAGTTTGAATCCGCTTCAGCTCTCCTTTCTCTTCAAAAGTTGTGGTCTATAGACACTGCCTTGTGACTTTGAACTTCACAATTAATGAAATATTAAAATGGCTGTCATCGCTGCCCATCTTTATGCAGGAGTCATCCTGTAGCCTATTGAATGTGTGTGAGTGTGTGTGTGCATGCACATGCAGAAGTTTGGTTTTACTGTATTTTGGTTTTTTGTAATGGGCAATATGCTCAAATTTGTAGAAAAAGAACATCAGAGGGTAACACTATTATTATTATGATTTGTTATGTGAGCCTTCTCAGAACACGTTTTATCCAAGAAGTGTCCTTCAGCAACAGGTAAAACTAAAACTAGTAAAAGGCTCAAAATAAAAACTTTGAATCTAGGATGAAGCATATTGATTGTTTTCATTTTCTAGCAAAGATCTGTCACTGAATCAGTTTCAAAAGTTTGTTCTTAGGGGTATGGGTTTTTGTGAGTTGATTGCTGTTGAAAACAGATGCCCGATACAATGACAGTAATGACTGAGGACAGATCATTTTCAGTCAAAGTGCCACAGATCATCAAACTTCTGAAAGCCAAGAGTGGAGAGGGGATCAGTATGGTCAGCGTGTCCTGTGAGCTGCTGGCAATTTCTGCCTCCTGGTCCTATGGCTACGCCAGCAAGTTTCCCTTCAGGTCAGTAAGATGTGGCAACTTTTCTTTGAGGTCAGGCAAGCATGGCTATGTTCCACTGATGCCACTTCAATACTCAGTCTTTCTGTTCATGTCAGTACAGCATAGCCATAGAGCTCTATATGGCAGCTATTTTCCTTTCTGGTCAGTGCAGTGTAGCCGCCTTTCATGTAAGAAAAGCAGCTGCATGTGAATAAAGCATATCCATTTTCCTGTCATATGAGTACAGCATAGCTGCTTTCCTTTCCTATCGGTAAAGCATATCCATTTTCCTGTCATATGAGTACAGCATAGCTGCTTTCCTTTCCTATCGGTAATGCATATCCATTTTCCTGTCATATGAGTACAGCATAGCCGCTTTCCTTTCCTATCGGTAAAGCATATCCATTTTCCGGTCACGTGAGTACGGCACAGCATTTTCCTGTCATGTCAGTTAAAGCATAGCCATTTTCCTGTCATGTTGAAAAGCAGATGCATAGCTGCATTCCTATTAGGTCAGTATGTTACAGCATAGCCACTGTCCTTTCAATGTTGAAAGTGCAGATGAAGGCAACAGCAGGTGTTTGAAAGTGTTCAGTGACAGTGATGTAGTTGACTGTTTTTCCTTGCATACATTTTGGAGGATGTGTGTAGGTGTGCATCTGAGTGTGTGTGTATCTGTGTTAGTGTGTGTGTATCCGTGTGTGCGTATTTGTGTGTATCAGTGTATACATGTGTGTGCATGTGCATATGTATCAATGTGTGTGATGTGTATGCATAATTATGAGGGTGTGCAGGTGTTATTTCTGGGTATTACTTTTGATCAGAACAATTTCATAAAATAACAGTGTCTTCACTCTTGTGTGCAGTTCCTATGGGGAAGCAGTGTTCCTTGCAATCCAGACAATTATCATTGCCTTCCTGGTGCTGTTTTTTTCCGGCCAGAAGGCAGGGGCTCTAGGCTACATAGGTGCCTATGTGGCGGCCATGGGCTTTCTGCTGTCGCCTTATGCACCATTCCAACTTCTGTCTCTTCTCCAGACCTCCAATGCCTTTGTTGTCATGGTTAGCAAGGTGAGTGGTTTCCCTTCCTTTTGATGTAATGGTTTGTTTGTTTTTGGTCAAATGCATCCATGTGAGGTTTTATTCAGAAGAATGTGCATCCATCTTTTATGATATGTAATGCGCTTTCACGCTCACTCACTTCTTTGTTGGTGGAGTTACATATATGGTGGTTTTGTCATCATTATGATCATACCCAAAACCTTTTTGATGAAATGTTAACAAAGGAGTAGTTTCCCTTTCTAATTGTAGAATCTTAGCACAGGAGTGGTTTCCCTTCCTTTTTTCCTTTTGATTTTTTTTTTTTTTTTTTTTTTGTCAAATGCATCCATGTGAGGTTTTATTCAGAAGAATGTGCATCCATCCTTTATGATATGTAATGCACTTTCACACTCGCTCATTTCTTTGTTGGTGGAGTTATGTATATGGTGGTTTTGTCATCATACACGAAACATTTTTGATGAAATGTTAACAAAGGAGTGGTTTCCCATTCTAATTGTAGAATCTTAGCACAGGAGTGGTTTCCTTTCCTTATGATGGAATGTTAGCAAAGGAATGGTGTCCCTTCCTTTTAAGGGACTGTTGGCAAAGGAGTGGTTTCCCTTCCTTATGATGGACTGTTGGCAAAGGAGTGGTTTCCCTTCCTTTTCATTGATTGTTTCACAGTTAACAGAATAACAACAAGGCTTGCTCTCTGGCATGAACTTGACAACCAAACTCTGTTTGAAACAGGGGCCTGCCCTGAAAATTTCCTTGTTTTGTGTGGCCATTAAAATAAGTACTGCTGTGCTTTCTCTTTGTTTTGATCTGTTCCAGTTAGTGCAAGCAGTGAAGCATAGACCTATCTCTGTTTCAGTTAACCCAAACATAAACCTGTCTCTGTTTCAGTTAACCCAAACATAAACCTATCTCTGTTTCAGTTAACCCAAACATAAACCTATCTCTGTTTCAGTTAACCCAAACATAAACCTATCTCTGTTTCAGTTAACCCAAACATAAACCTATCTCTGTTTCAGTTAATCCAAACATAAACCTGTCTCTGTTTCAGTTAATCCAAACATAAACCTGTCTCTGTTTCAGTTAACCCAAACATAAACCTGTCTCTGTTTCAGTTAACCCAAACATAAACCTGTCTCTGTTTCAGTTAATCCAAACATGGATGTATCTCTGTTTCAGTTCAGCCAAGCATAAGCCAATCTTGGATTCAGTTTATCCAAGCATATTATCTCTGTTTCAGTGGACCCAAGCATAGACCAGTCTCCTTTTCAGCTGATCCAAGTATAGGCATGTCATTGCACTTGGTTCAAGCAGAGACAGTCTCTGTTTCAAGCATAGATCAGCCTGCACTTCACTGATCCACCGTAAACTGATCTCTGTTTCAGATGATCCAAGCATGCACCAATTTCTCCAACAAGAGTACCGGCCAGCTTTCAGTCATCACAGTCTTCATGATCTTTTTTGGCGCCATTGCCAGAATATTCACATCTATCCAAGAGACGGGCGACGCCCTTGTCATCTTCACCTATGTCATCTCATCCATCTTCAACGGCATCATCGCCTTGCAGATGATTATTTACTGGAATTCTGACAAGGTCAAAAGAGACTGAAACCAGCTGAAAAGATTTTGGAGGTAGGGGGATACTGACCAAGAGGGGACATTAATAGATGCAGGTAAAAAAGGACAGGTTAGGGGGATACTGACCAAGAGGGAACATTAATATACGCAGGTAAAAGTGGTGAGGTATTTGGGTACTATAATCTGTATTTTGCAGCTTCTGAACATAATTTGTCAGTCTTTGGATTTTTTGCGCAGTTTTGAAATTGACAAATTTTCTACGTGAGCAGTGACATTTTTGTACTGCAAGGGTTCAGATGTTTGTATAACCATGCCACAAAAGGCGGCTTAGGTGTGCACTCCTATCAGCTGAAATTGTTTGAAAGGCAACATCTGGAGAACTCGTCAGAAACATTGTTGTTGATCGCTTTTGTGCAGCACTATTCTCTGCTCCAGAGCAGATTCGCTGCACTCTTGTAACATGTGACTCTAAATGAGTGAGTGTAGATTTTTACAGCGCCTTTGAATATCCACTCAAGTGGTGTATCTGCAGCGCTGTTTGGTTCTTACACAGCTGGTGCCACTTGAAACTGCTGCCATCTCAGGACATTCTGTGTACACCACATGACCATGCACCATGTCACATTACTTCATGAAAAGGCACGTAGATAGGGTGCATGTGTGTTTAGCTGTAACCAGCCACCTGCACTTGGCAGAATGACCAGGATCTTTTACCTGCTTCTGTGGTAACATGGGGGTGGAACAGATACCAAAATAAGAGTCAGCACAGAAAGTTGACCCTGGAGAAAAAATTCTCCCACTGCTCCTGCTGGGACTCGAACCCATGACCTTTTGATCACAAGTCCGGTGCTCTGACCACTGAGGTATCCCCGCTCCCCATGGGACATAGGGACTTTCCTGAGCATGTACGTGTGAGCTGGAACCAATCTTACCACTGTCCCCTTATTCTGCGAATCCCAAGGTACCCTTTGTTGCTTGCACAGTTAAATATCCTGTCAGTCCTCACTATTTCAGAAAACCATATCTTTCACAAGTGTACCAGAGCCTTTTGCACAATAATAATAATAATGATATCTTCACAATACTTGTGATGGGGCTTTTTTCACAGTTGTCATTAAAACTCCAGAGCTCAAAGGAATTTAGAGAGACTTGCCCTGCCAGTTACAACAGCGTTGGCCACTAAGAATGTTTGACTCTAAGACGGTATTCAGGAAGCATCAGCTCCTTGCTGTTCTGGTTTCGTTTCCCAACACCCAACATTGTGTTTGTATCCACTGCTCTGATGCAGGGGATGTCTGATGTTCACTTCCTGTCTGGAATATCAGGGTCGCCATGTGATTCCCTTTTCCTGTGCTCTCTCTTGTTCTCCTGCCTAATCCTGTTCTTTCTGTCTTGTCATTTTTTTTTTCTGTTAATGGTCCATTTTTCTGACTTTTCCCCCAGAAAATTCTCTATTTTTTTTCATTAATATAGTAATAGATAGACATTTGTGCATGGTTCTCGTTGAGCAGCTAGGAGAGATGGTAGTTGGCAGGTGGTATGTGCAGCTTGCTGTTACACATTAATGTAATATTGTTATTGTTAAAAACATTGTAATTTTGTTCTGTAATCTGGTAATGATAAATCAGATGCAATGGTCAGCGATACTGGCTCATCCTAGCCTTATATGCTTTTTTAACCTGGGCAATATCAAGGGGACTAACTCTTGGAAATATTTTGTTTGATGTTTGTTTTCGTTTCATATTTGTGCATGAACTGATTTTGTAGATTTCACTTGAGAAGGGGTTTACATGTGAGCAGAGTTTTAAAATGCACATTTACTTGGGACGCAGTTTGTCCTTTGGTGACTATGTGACCAGATACAAGGACATTTATTTGCCAATGACATTTGGGCGCTCTAGAAATCCTCTTTATTATTATTATTATTTAAATGTACGCAGGAACTTGTGTTGGTGACATTCCAATCATACCGTGCATTAACAAATAGACAAACATTACAAATAATCATGTATAAAAGTTATAAATAAATAAAAGATGTTAAAATCCATTCACTCAGTGACCTACCTGAGGGAGTAATGAGTCTGTGTCATCATCAACCTGAGGTGACCCTCTGTGGATGACAGGACGTTAAAATCCAATCACTAACATGTCGTTAACCCATTCACTGCCCCAGCTGGTAACATTTCCGGGCTGAAAGGTGCACAGACAAGCCTGCAAACAGTGTATTTTCTGGTCCTATACAGGGTTCACACAGTCTTTGAAAGTTTGGGGAAAATGGGATATGCTTTTCAAGGCCTTGAAAGTCTACAAATTTTGTGGTTTTCTTTGTGGTCCCTGCTAGGGCAAATCTGTCAGATTGTCATTCAAAAATTGCATTTCCCAGGACTGAACCAGTTTAAAAAATAAAAGCTATGAAAAAATCACAAAGAATGCACTTCCTATCAGTTTTGACTCATAGAGTACGTTGGCCATTGACTACAGTAAGGGTTGCGCCCCTTTACCACACGTGCAGAAGAGTTGCCTACCTTTGTGTTGCTTTTCCTTGCCATAATTATTGTAGGTATTATGCCATGGTTTTGCATTTTCAGTAATGTTTGGTTTGTGAAAAGTTTGTGAATTTTGAAAGGGTTTTCTGTAGGAACACATCTAATTTCAAGGTTATGCATTTTTATGAAATTTCTTTCCCTTGTCAGTGCAAAAAGGAAAACAGGTTTCAAATTCCGCACTTTTGTTGGTCATTTTCACATGACATTATAGCAGTGAAAGGGATGTGGTGGTGTTTTTTCTGGTTTTGTTGCTCAGCCCAGCAGTGTGTTGGTGCCCAGAGGAGTGGGCAGTGTTCTGAGGAAGTAAACATTTTGTTATTGAGGCAGTCTTCTTAGGGGCTTTGTGTGCTTGTTTTGTTGTTTTGCTGAAGTACATTGTATGGGAGAGTATGTATGCGTGACTGTCCAACAACAGATGTAAAAAGTTTATAAAATGACAACATGCAGAGACACCTGATGTTAAAGCATGAAAGGAAAGTACATTACTATACATAATAATGCTTAGGATGATATTAATAAGGGGGCGGGGATAGCTCAGTGGTTAGAGCACCGGACTCGTGATTGAAAGGTCGCGGGTTCGAATCCCTGCTGGAACGGCGGGAGAATTTTCTTCTCCAGGGTCGACTTTCTGTGCTGACTCTTATTTCGGTATCCGTTCCACCCCCGTGTTACCACAGTAGCACGTAAAAAATCCCGGTCATTCTGCCAAAAAAGTGCAGGTGGCAGGTTACAGCTAAACACGCTTACACCTTACGTATGTGGATTTTATTGAACCGTGCTTCGGCATTGGTCACAACTTGTCCCTAATATGTCAAATGACATCTGAGGACATTAAGCATCAACTCATCATCATGATATTAATAATAATCAGTACATTTCTAATGCTTTGAATCATTGTACGGTATTTGAGGATCAAAGCGCTGGACAGGTTGATTTCAACAGCACAACGAACAAGCAAACCCTGGGTATTCTCTTTCTGCAAACCTTTGGGGGGAAGCTGGTGCACAGAAACATTCCATATGGTGATTTCAGATGACAGGTTTGTCCGAATGAGGTAATTTTCAGTGTGCTCTCTTGTGTACATGCAACATTTGACACATCAACAATGAGCACGTACTGCACAAGGCAAAAACAAAAATTATTCAGTGTATACAATTATAGAGTAACGTGTTGAAAAAGGTAGCAGCATTTACTGTTAGAAGAGCACAAGATGATCTGAACTGGTAAAAATGCCTCAGGGCAACGTCTGTGAGAATGAGCCGTTGAAAACATTGGCCTGTTTTCAAGTTAGATATGATCACTAAGGTTTGTTTTCGAGTTAGATGTGATCACTAAGGTTTGTTTTAGAGTTTGATAGTTAGATCTGATTACTCAAGGTTTGTTTTAGAGTTTGAACTCTAGATCTAAAATGCGATTAGTCAAAGTATGTATCAGAGTTTGAGCCCTAGATGTGATCAGTCAAGGTTTGTATTACAGTCTGATATCAAGATGTGATCAGTTGTAGTTTGATAGTTATACATTTTATATAGAGAGAGATATGTGTGAGAGTGTATGCGATGCAGTGACTGGATCCTTTAACTATTCAAACAGATACTCCTGTTCAGTACAGTTTTACTGTCTGCTTCTGTGGAGGTGAGATTGCACTGTTGTTTATTTGAGAGAACTCCTCACAGTGTCAGTTGTGTTTTCCCCCCATCTTTAAGAGTAAAGTATTATCAAAGTTTAACACTGTGTCTGAATAGTGCATATCAGTGTGCACTTTTTTCATACTTTTCATGGCATTGAAATGAGGCAGTCATTTGAGTGTTACAAATGTATAAAACCCGACTGAAATAATCCTGGCATTTCAAAGATCTCACTTGAACTCATTGGGAGTTTTCTGCATCAAGTGGTGTGTCATTCCAGTACATGGTTGCTGGCAGAGAGCATCAGCTGATGTGGTGATAATTAGTAATTAGATGTAATCAGTGTTCTGTGTGAAAATGCTGCATTTACTCAGAAACACACACAAAACAACACTTACGGAGTAATCAAGTTCATATACTTTATTCAATGGAATACAATAAACCCCTTGCATTAGTCAATACAACAGACACTTTCCAACTCGTTTCACAAAACACAACCTCCATCAGGCTTCATTTCATTAAAACCCCAGGGCGCCTCAGTGATGACACATGCACACACAGCTACCAGCACATATTCACAGCACAATGACAAATTATGCAGTCCACTATTACTCCCTCTCCTTCCTACTGTGTACATCACCTCAGCATTATCCAAGTACAGGATGGAGCCACTTACTGTGGCATTCTGCTGCTATGTCTACAGCTGTGATCTGGAGAAGACTTGGCTCTGTGCTGCTGTGTTTACATCTGTGATGTGGAAAAGACCCGACTGAATCACAAATGACATCATTCCAAATGAGTGAGCACTATGATTCTTGCAAATCCCACACTTCCAGCATTTTTGAACTTCAGGGTTAACATCAAATGGCAAAATGGAAAGCAAGCTGCGTTCACACTGTTCTGAAGCCAGTTAGCTAAGCATGCCCAAGAGTAAAAGCAGTATTCCACGCTCAGCTCAGACATTTTCATTGGGCCTCCATGACAACAAGTGTACAAATAAAACTGGCTACAGTAGGTGATGCATATGAACTCTGAAACCCCAAAACAGCACCCAATGCACACAGTGGTCCTTGAATATTTTGAGGTGAAATTGTTTTGTTTTTAGTGCTTCACTGTCCCTTGTGGGAAATTTGGGTCACAGCCACCACAAGAGCAGCGCTACCCATTCCTATCAGTGTGTGCAGTATTTTCATGTCCAAACAATGTATTTGGGATTTTCAACGTGCACTCAGATGTTGGTCAACGTGACTGCACACTCAGGCTGTGTGGACACCATACGAGTCTGCACTAGAAACAGACTCTGGAAGAAAAATGCCGTGTCGCACCAGGGACTCGAACCCGCATCAGTATTGTGCCTGGCTTTTCAGTCGGATGCTGTATCAACTGAGCTATTGATGGAATTCCATCTACTGATGGAAAAGTCTGACATCTGCCCTGCAAACATGATGGAACTGTCATGATGATGTGCTTGATGATTCTAGCACACCAGCTTGCTTCCAGCCTGGATCTGTTTAGCAACTACCTGACAAGTCAGCCAGAGCCAAACTGTCTCTGGGCTGGTTATATCCAGGCCTTCTTTGGAAGAAGGGAACTGAATCGGATGCAGGAAGTAGGATCAGGCATATACGATCCAACCCGATTCTGGCTGCACACTGGCCATACCAGGTGGTAAATAAAATGCTTCCAAACTGGATCTGGTATGTTTGCTGGGTGAACTATTCTTGTATGCAACATCATGTCCATCGATCTGAGTCACCACCTTTGTGCTGGGGCAGGTTTCATTTTATTTTTCACTCTGTTAAAATCTTAGGGGGAGATATTTACCATTAACCATACAGCTTTTTGTTGTTTTAAGTCAGGCACCACTAACTTTGGTCGCCAAGTCTAGTAAGATCTGATGCAGACAGCTAGCCCAAACCGATAACCCAACGAAACAAAAAACCTAACACAACTGTCATCGCAAGTGTACGGCAGTGAGGTCAGAAAGGACTGTAAACACCAGACAGGGTCAGACAGCATGCATGGTCCCTACGCATCCCACATGATAATGTAATGGCACGATGTAGTGTGAGACGCCTCTGTAGCACAGTATGCGAGTTGGATTTTGCAGGGTTTGGGTGTTGCACTAAAAAAAAAGTCCTACTTCTGCCCACTGGTTGAACATCCCTTTGCCCTAATACACACAGAAACATTCAGTTTCTTTCAGTGCTAGTTTCATGAATCACAGCACCTATAACATATCACACACACGCACTCAAGACGACCCATAAATGACACAGTTCCCAACTTATCGATGCATGGAAACAGTAAGTTCCTTCAGTGGTTTCACGAATCAGAGTATACGTGCAGCATTGCTAGAAAACTAAAATGACACCGTTTCAAACTTTCCTGTGCACAGAGACATTAAGTTCCGTCAGTGTTATTTAGATCAATAAGAGCACGTAAGCAATATCACTGAAACATCAATGATACCGTTTCAAACCTGCCTATGCACAGCAACATTAAAGTTCTGTTAGTGGTATTCTCATGACTCAGTGTCAAACATATATCACCCAAAAAACACAGTTCCATCAAAGGTACTGTCACAAATCAAAACATGGATGCAAAATCCCTACAGAATATACTCGAACTGTTTCTGATCTCTTCCAAGAATTCAACAAACACTGAGGAATACAACATGCAGTCTTTGAAAAGACTAAAAGAGAAACTCCCTCCTGAGGATAAACAGTCATCACCAACCTCCAGTACCTTTCCACTTCTGGCTGCCAGGCTCATCAGCCAATCAGAACAGCACAATTAACATTCGGCACAAAACCACACACAAGAGGCTGCCGAGTTTTCCCCAACGGCCAGGGAGAGGTGCTGGTCGATTCTGAATAAAACCTTCCAAATGTGTAATGGTGCACACTCAATGATGATGAGAAGTATCAGGTGCAATCAAAGACGGCAAAGTACAGTCCTCTGAATGCTGAAACGGACTCACACTATTGTACATTCCACCACTCAACACAGCTGGGAACCACATGGTGGTCAGATCAGAAGCCTGTGAGGAAAAAGGTGGGGCTTAGAGCTCAGTGCCTAACACTCTACTGTCCTTCATATAACACTTGTCACAATGGCCCGTGTTCATTACGTTCCATCCTGATGAGCTAGGTCATGACGCGTAGTAAGATCAGAAGCAAGGCAGAGGCACATGAAGGTGTTGAGAGCATGACTAATTTTTTGTCACCTGCGTCACAGCCAGCATGCCTAAGCCTTGCTCTTGATCTCAGTCACCATGGTGACCTCACCTAGCGAATAATTTCTTTTTCTGGAACGGTCAAGGTGAGAATAGCCTCTGACAGCAGCCATCTTTGCTACGAGGCAAGATCCATCTCCTGAAGATGCCTGCTGCTGGTGCCTGATTTGTACAGCAGTATTTCTTTTGCATGTGTTTATGTACACAGAGCAAGGGGGACTGAACGCAACAATTCTTATTCCTTCTTAAAACCGCTTCATAAGCAAAACACTAATGATGTCCGCTATAGTGACCATTTGAATACCAGTGGTATTTACTCTTTTGATTTCTTCCATATATAGTGTATATTTATATATACATACATACAGTCTTCTGATGATCATGTACAAGACCAGATAATGTATGGAACAAGTCTTCCTACCCCTGATGCCAACAGTGCACATGTCAGGTAATCCTGTCCCTCAGTCTATCACTGTAAATGATGATGAACACAGGTCCATACTTTTGATGCCAACAGTGCACATGTCAGGTAATCCTGTCCCTCAGTCTATCACTGTAAATGATGATGAACACAGGTCCATACTTCTGATGCCAACAACGCGTGCAGGTCAATCATCTTGATGACAGCGCTGTGCACGTCAGTAATTTTGATCCCAACAATGTATCCAGGTGAGTGGTTTCTTCCCCCACCCCTGACAACAGCAACACTCACTGCGCAGTGACGCAATTCAATAAAACAACATAGCAGGGAAAATAAGACTCAATCTTTTTACGAACGCCAAAATCTCTCTCTCTCCTGTTTCTTCCAAACCCACTACACATTTACAAGTTCATTTAACTGCTGGTATGCCAAAGCACTCACACACCATATAACACACACATACATACAACACTCACTCACACACACATACAAAACTCACACACTGCATAACACACACTCACATACAACAGTCACTAACACACCACATCTCACACACAACACTCACTCACACAACACATGCAGACAGGTTACAAATTCATCTTTCTGCCCTCGATACTGATGCTGACGGCTCGCTGTCCTTTGATGTACTTTTTCTTCTCCTTGAAGTTGCGAACGTGCTGCTCATAGCGACTGATTTTCTTCTTGCTGTTTGACTGTAAACACAACAAAAAGACAACTGTAGAGCATCACATGTTGTCCACTGCATCTTTTCTTTTTTCTGTCTCTGTTTTCCAGGGACAGTGTTGAAACTGATTAAAACTGGATTATTCATCTCCTGGTCCACCAAAAGTTAGTAAATTAAAACCTGATTATTCATCACTCAATCCACCAAAGGTTGGTAACTAGATTGTAACGACCTGTCAACCACACAGGGTCACATCAGGGCAAACCCTGCAACAAGCAAATGCACACATCTAAACTAAGCAAATGCACACGTCTAAACTAAGCAAATGCACATGTCTAAACTATTATCATATGGAAACCCTTTCTCCAGTCAAATCTACAAATCAGTCCATCCACCACAAAGGTCACATTAGGGCGAAACACAGGTCATGAAATCACAAATAAAGATCTCACTCACTGTGCATTTCACATGATAATACTTTTATGTGCCGTTTCTCCAAATGAAGCACATAGCCCATGACATGAAAGCAAAGAAGAAGGAACCAAATGTGGTCATAACATACTAACTCAGTAACTGGCTAACTGAGAAACAAGACTGGCTAACTGAGAAACAAGCCAACAACAAAACTTGCAACTCATGCACTGAGAAATGGCTTTTGGTCAACAAGAAGAACATCCCCCCCCCCCCCCCCAACACACACACACACACACAAACCTTTGGTGGGGGGGCTTCAATGTTACTGGTGGGTCGATGAACATAGTCCTTGTTGGAAGGCATGGGGACGCGGGCTCTGTACACCCAGCCTGGGTCACCTGGCCGCAGCGCTCTGAGGAAGACACACAAGGAAACAGTTGAGACATGGGGTCGAAGACACATGAAGAAACAGTCCAGACATGGGGTCGAAGACACATGAAGAAATAGTCCAGACATGGGGTCGAAGACACATGAAGAAACAGTCCAGACATGGGGTCGAAGACACAAGGAAACAGTCCAGAAATGGGGTTGAAGACACACAAGGAAAAAGTCCAGACATGGAGTCAAAGACACACAAGGAAACAGTCCAGATATGGGGTCAAAGACACAACTTTCTAAAACACCACTGAGGACCAGAACACACTAAATGTTAAAAAGAACACTTATTCTCATTAGACAATACCAAACATGCACAAATTTGCACATACACATCAGCCTCATGCTTGATTCTCCCCAGCAAACACAATGCAGACTGAGGAGATGTTAATGATGTAAGGGAGATGCAGGAGTTAGGATGGAAGATAGTAACGATGTAACAGTGAATAACAGAAAAATGGACGGAAGACACAGTAACGATGTCATGGAGAAAGCTAGAATGTGGACAGAAGACATGTTCACAATGATGTAACAGAGAATGCCAGAGTGGACGGACATGATAAAATGGAATGGAGAATGCCAGAGTGAAGATGAAAGACATGCTAAAAAAGATGTAATGGAGAATGCCACAGAGTGTGGAAGGAAGACACATTAATAATAATGTAATGGAGAATACATGAGTGTGGACAGAAGACACATTAAAAACAATGGAAGACATCTTCACCTCTGGTCTCCCTGCATGGCATTGTCAATGTTCTGCCGGGGGGTCTGCCCACCTTCCAGGCTGGAAAACAGAGAGACACCTAGGGATGTTAGCTTCCTACGATTTACACATTTTCACAAATTTAGCCTACCTCAGAAGCAACAAAAGCTGATTCTTAAAAACAACAACCAAAACAGAAAATGATGTGGAAAAAGAAATAATAATCAGTGGCCTAGGTGAGTGTTGTTTGGAAGAGCGCCCTGATGTGAGAAGACCACCATTTTTCTCTCTCTCCTGTCACATCACCTGGGCATCTGAAACACTGTATCAACTGACCACCATTTTTCACTCTCTCCTGTCACATCATGTGGGTGTCTGAAACACTGTATCAACTGACCACCATTTTTCACTCCCTCCTGTGCCTGTCTTGGCTTGGGCTCTGTCACAACACACTGACACCAGCAAGAACGCCAAAGCTACATTAAATGTTGTTATGTGCTGCACAGCTACATGCGTGACTACATTCACCCATGGTAAGCTCCATGCACAACAGAATCCACTATCCACAATGGACATAAACTGGGCCGAAGACAGTGTGACGTGGCAATAAAAAAATGGTCACAGGCATGATCCTCTTGCCTTCTGGGATGCATCTGTCAGTGTACAAATGCATACAGTGGGTGACCCCCAGAACAACTCTATCATCAAACCACAGGGCTATCTGAAGTTCTGTGTCAAACTGACCACAACCTGTTGCTCTTCCTGTCACCTCATGTGGCCATCTGAAGTGCTGTACCAAACTGACCACCACTTGTTGCTTTTTGTGTTACCTCATATGGCTGTACCAAACTGACCACCACTTGTTGCTCTTCGTGTTACCTTATGTGGCCATCTGAAGTGCTGTGCCAAACTGACCACCACTTGTTGCTCTTTGTGTCACTTCACATGGCCGTCTGAAGTGCTGTGCCAAACTGACCACCACTTGTTGCTCTTTGTGTCACTTCACATAGCCGTCTGAAGTACTGTACCAAACTGAACACCACTTGCTGCTCTTCATGTTACCCCATGTGGCCATCTGAAGTGCTGTGCCAAACTGACCATTGCTTGTTGCTCTCTGTGTCACCTCACATGGGAATCACAAGTGCTGTACCAAACTGACCACTGCCTACCACATCACATCACTGGTAACAACAAAAGTCCAGTTGCCCCAGGCACATCAGACCTAACATTTTGTTTGACACTTCACGGAACAGTTTGCTAATTACATTAACATATGCAGTGGATAACTAAAATAAACACCGCTCCCTACAAAAGCTTGTAGCTGGGCTTTATTGTTTCCGACTGATGAGTTCTAAATCTGCCATGTTTCAGCTTGTCTAGTTCTGTGTCATCCTTACGTTTTTCGGTTGGTCTAGTTCTGTGTCATCCTCATCCTGACATATTTCAGTTAGTCTAGTTCTGTGTCACCCTGACATTTTTCAGTTAGTCTAGTTCTGTGTCACCCTGACATTTTCCAGTTTGTCTAGTTCTGTGTCATCCTGACATTTGCAAACAGAGATGCTCATTAACCTACCTAGTTCTGTGTCACCCGGACATTTTTTAGTTAGTCTAGTTCTGTATCATCCATTCAATTCAAAAAACGTTTTTGTATTTTTTGTACATGACATAGTTCTGTCACCCTGACATTTTTTAGTGGGCCTAGTTCTGTGTCACCCTGACATTTGCAAGGTGAGATGCTTATTAACCTACCTCGTTCTGCGCCTCTTTGGCTCCTGTTCGTAGTCGCGCTGCTGTCGCTCCTCCCGAGACATGGTTTTGAAGTCTGAGGTCAGGTTGAAGATGGGGCGAGACCAATCATCTGCAACCACAGTACACAGTGCTCAGTGAACTCACATTTAAAACAGGAAAATGTAACATTTCTCATTTCTTGTATCGTCTGCAACCAAAAGAAAGAGTGCTCAGAAAAGTCACCCAATAATAATAATAATAGATTACTTATGGCGCCCCATCTCATAAGAGCCCACAGCACTTACAAAGACATAAGAATACACTCATTTCATCACACAGGAAAATGTAACATTTATCATTTCTTTTATTGTCTGCAACCAGAAGAGAAAGCACTCAGTGAATGCACACTTGGAACAGGAAAATGTAAGTAACATCTTTTGTCTTTTTTGTTATCTCCAACCAGAAGAAATAGTGCTCATAAAACTTGCACAGAACAGGAAACTGCACCATTCATCATTTCCAAAATGGGCCATGGTCACCAAAGCTGATAGGATTGCAAGTTTTACAGAGGTTGTCGTTTGAGACTGTAACAGCTTCCCTATACAGCATCAGCAAAAATGTCACCATTAATCCAAGGTACAGATCAGTTATCTCCTTTAGATATCTCATAGAGTGATGCCTTATGTTTATAGTCATGCTAAAACATGCTAACAATCACTGAAAGTCTGAGCTCAGCTGCACAAGAACTCATGAAATAAACGAAATTTCATTTTTCATCTTTCTGATGTATTTCTAAATATGTTCCTTTCTGAGATAACTACGTGCAGTTGACAGGATGTTAAAATCTAAAAACTCACCTCTGTTGTTGTTTCAAAACAGATGCACGTGTCTGCAAGTGCACTCTCCAAGAGACAAAAGAAAAAGTCCCACACCAAGACAAAATCATGCAAAAAAAGACATACTGATGAGCTAGAGACAGAAAAAAGTCCCACCCCAAGACAAAGCATGCAAAAAAAAGACCTACTGATGAGCTAGAGACGAAAGTCCCACCCTAAGAAAAAGCACACACAAAAAGGACCTACTGATGAGCTAGAGACAAAAGTCCCACCCCAAGACAATGCACACCGAAAAAAAGACCTACTGATGAGCTTGCCGGCTCTCTCCCTGTTCTCTCTCAGTTCCTTGGGATGTTTGTACAGGTACATGACAGCTTTGCCAATGCCACTGGCCTTCAGACGCTCACTGCTGATGACAGGGAACTGCAACAACAAGCACATCCCCATCAACAATACAAACATCAACCACCTTCCAGATACCACTGGCCTTCAGACGCTCACTGCTGATCACTGGGAACTGTAACAAGAAGCACATCCCCATCAACAATACAAACACCTACCACCTTCCAGATACCACTGGCCTTCAGTCACTCTCTGCGGATCACTGGGAACTGCACCAAGAAGCATGCAATGATCAAATTCACACATGAACTCATCTAGCACTCCTAACCTTTGGCTACCCAAAGAGCTTGCACGTTTTTGCACCTACATATATTACAACGTCAACACTTCAAAGACACAAACACATGTGCGCATACACACAGACAAACACCTCACAAATTTTTCACCCTTACAAGCACCTGACAATCACTTTAGAAGCATCTGACAAACATCTCACCTTGTCTCTCAAAGTAAAACATCTCTACATAGACCTTGTGAAACATCTCTACATAAACCTTGCAAACATCTGATCTTACAAGCACCTCACAAGTATCTAATTTTTTACAAGCACTTTACAAACATCTCACTCTACAAGCACCTCACAAACATCTCACTCACAAGCACCTCACAAATGCTTTACAAACATTTGTCAAACACAAGCAACTCACGTACACCTTACCAGCAATCACAAACACCTCTCTAACACCGTACAACCATAAGCATCTGACAGTGACCATGCTGTAAGACTGACCTCTGACAGAATGCGAAGCAGGTTCTCTCTGATGTTGTAGTGAGGAAGACTCTTGTCTGGCAGTGGTGCCAGCCAATCCTGTCAACATAGTACCCAGAAAAACCAATCATGACCAACACACACACACACAAATGCACACGCACACACACAGTCAAAAATGGGCCGGTAGATCAAGGTCAAAAATGGGCCGGTAGATCAAGGTGAGAATTCAACTTGCAATATTTCATCAGTGTTAAGGAACAACTTATGATTTTTATACAGTTTATTGCTCAGTGCCTTTGCAAGATGGTCTGACCACCTTTCTGGGGACAGGTAAGGATGGACACAGCTGCCCAGTCCTACTCCTACCACTGCGAGCAATGTTTCACAGGGTCTTTCCCTACTGCCTTATACAGTTGTTTACTGAAAAGTGCAAACATACAAAACAACGATAACCAAAACGCAACCAAGAAGAACAAAATGAAGAAAACACCACTGATCTGCAGAGGATTAGTTCCTCATAATTTATAATTGGGCCATGGTGGTGTTCACAATTTCTTGTGAAACAGGTGAATGTTGGACTGCATAAGCGTGACTGAAAGTTCCATCCCTATGCAACCTTGTGGTTTGAGCAGCCACACAGTAAACCAGCTCTCACAAGGCTGGACAACCAGGTTCAGGCTCAAGCTCTCTGGAACCTTGTGACTTGACACACACAACAGAATTACTTTTCTTCCTCCCAACCCTTACCGTCAGAGCACTCAGGATGCCAGACTCCAGGAAAATGAGATGAAGGTCAGACCTGAAAATGACGTGACAGACATTACAACTTGTAAATGACCATTCCAGTTCCAGATGATATCTACTCACTTGGGGAAAGCCTACAGGTGCTCCACCCCATTCCAGTTCCAGATGATATCTACACACTCTGGGGAAAGCCTACAGGTGCTCCACCCCATTCCAGTTCCAGATGATATCTACACACTCTGGGGAAAGCCTACAGGTGCTCCACCCCATTCCAGTTCCAGATGATATCTACTCACTTGGAGAAAGCCTACAGGTGCTCCACCCCATTCCAGTTCCAGGTATCTACACACACGGTGAAAGCCTTACAGCTGCTCCACCCCATTATAGACAAGTTCCCCCAGAGTTGCACAACTTTCAAACCGTTGCAATGATGGTGTGACTGATGATCATGGCCTTTAATGTCCATTCAAGGAAAGAATGCCAAGCATTTCCTCTCTCCACCCCCTCTCTCCCAGGTGATTGATGGCATGTGTGCAGGTAGGTGTGTGCTTGCATGCAGGTGTGCTTGCACGCGGGTGTGTACGCATGCATGCGTTATTATGTGTTGCCAATCTTATTGTAAAGTGCTCTGCACTCGTACTTCATGTGAAAGATGGAGTGCTGTACAAATCCTTTTTATTATTAAACAATTCAAATGTAAAACCTCACCAAGAAAATGAAGAACTAAAACATTTATTTTATTTTAAACAGAGCACTTCTACCCACTTTTTGAGCTGCGACAGCACAAAGGGGAGCAGTTTGAGTTTATGGACTGCTGGCTGCCGTCTCTGATTCAGCAGGCGGTCCTCCTGATGACAGACGGCAAACAGGACCCAGGAAATGGATTGCAGGGTTCACACAAACAAGACCCAGGAAATACACTGTCAGAGCACTCTGTGTCAGACTCAGAAGCAGGTACTGTCAGGGCACTGTGTCAGCAGGTATTGTCAGAGTACTCTGGGTCAGACCCAGAAGCATGTATTGTCAGAGCACTCTGCATCAGACTCAGAAGCATGTACTGTCTGAAGCAGGTATTGTCAGAGCACTCTGTGTCAGACTCAGACGCATGTACTGTAAGAAGCAGGGATTGTCAGAGCACTTTGTGTCAGACTTAGAAGCAGGTACTGTCAGAGCACTGTCAGAAGCAGGCATTGTCAGAGCACTGTCAAAAGCAGGTATTGTCAGAGCACTGTCAGAAGCAGGCATTGTCAGAAAACTTTATTAGAGAACCACACTTTCAATTTCTAATGACTTTGAAACCCTGGGCCTACACTTTTTTTATTAAACACTGATTTTCAAGGACTTTCAAGACCTTGTGAAAGAGCCTTTAAAACTTTCATGCACTCTCAAGGACTGTTGGAACCCTGGAATATGTGTGCACCATCTTGTCATTACCCAACCTTCCACTTCATAGACACACTCAAAACATTTCTTACTGACCAAACCTACAATGCAAACAAGTAATTATTTTAACAGAACATTTCAGCCAATATCAAGATTTCTTGCTCCAAAGCTCTGTTGGCTGTTCCCTTTCTTAAACTGGAGACAGTAAAAAAGGTGTTTTTATGTATAAAAGCATCCCAGTTCTTTAAATCAAAAGGTGTAGGGCATACCTCTGCTGCCTCTTTCATCTTTGTGATCATGTCTGCAATGAGGTCATCGTTGTCATTGATCATGTCAGCATCTTTCCTCTTCCGTCGATTACGCCTCATTTCCTCCTTCTTCTTTTGCATCATCAGGTCAAAGTCTGACACAAATTCACCCCTAAACACACAAAAATAACAATCAATAAATTTTTATCTCACATCAGACATAATTCTAGCTACAATTTAGCTGGCAAAGATCTTTGGCTGCCTGGTTGCAAAATACAGTGGGGTACCCTTGCCTCAGGTTATAGCTGTAAATGAACCATATCTGGTTCTGTTCAGATGTATGTGAACCATAACCAAGTCTGTTGTACCTGAACCATCGCCTGGTCTGTTGTACATAAACCATCACCTGGTCTGTTGTACAGGAACCATAACTGGATTTGTTGTACATGAGCCATCACCCAGTCTGTGATACAGGAACCATAACTGGATTTGTTGCACATGAGCCATCACCCAGTCTGTTGAACATAAGCCATAACTGAGTGTGTTGTACATGAGCCATCATCCGGTCTGTTGGACAGGAACTATCACTGGGCCTGTTGTACATGAACCATCAACAGGTCCATCATGCATAAACCATGACTGGGTCGGTTGTACATGAACCATCAACAGGTCCATCATGCATAAACCATGACTGGGTCAGTTGTACATGAACCATCAACAGGTCCATCATGCATAAACCATGACTGGGTCAGTTGTACATGAACCATCAACAGGTCCATCATGCATAAACCATGACTGGGTCGGTTGTACATGAAAACCGTAACTCCATCTGCTGCACATGGACCACAGCTGAAACAGGTGTACATAAACATCCCTATCAACTCATTCATTCTTCAGTTGCTCCATTCACCTGGTGAAAACTTGTTTGATCTCATAGCAAGGTGCCACTAGGCTGGTGCACGGACAGACACTGTTCACACACTTCAGCTCTCAAAAGCTGTGGTTTATGGACACGGTCTTGTGACTCTGCCCCTCACAATGAATGAAACATCAAAATGCCTCACACTCCTGCCCATCTTAACACAAAATCATTCTGATGGTGACAGTGTAGTGTTAGGTACAGTTCCCCCCACCCCCTCCCTCCTGGGATCTCAGTCCCTGTCAGTTTGCACCTCTCCGGGACAACTCAGCGCTCAACAAGTCTAACAACGACAACAGGAACCACTCACCCGCCCTGACTGTCTCTGCGCACAGCCTCATCATTCTCATCATCAGACAACTCCGGCAACACCTCTTTGTTTCCCTCCCCTTGCATCTCCAAGCCTTCCGCCAACCCCTCGTCATCGTCATCCGACTTGATGGTGGCTGTGGGAAAAATGGACACCAACTCCATTTATTCACAAGGAACAGAAAACCAAACCCTCACTCTCAGGTCTTCGTCACCCTGAAGTGACCCTGTGTGGAGGACAGGTTGATAAGAATCCAACTAACTCGCTCCCATGTCTTCAGAGTTTACATTTGGCACACTGTACAAGCTATTTCATACCTCCCGTTTTTCTCTCACAGAAACCAAGTCTGACAGAAAGACTGCCTCCTCTTGGCCAGGGGTGTAGAAATATGCCTGCCCGGTCATCCGAGGCAGTATAAAATCCACTGGACTAGTCAAAAAAACTTGTGAGCTGGTGTGGCCCAGCGGTAAGGCGTTAGGCTGGTAAGCAATGGGACTTCGATTCAAATCTGCTTTGGCTCTCTTTTCTCTTCAAATGTTGTGGTCTGTGGACACTGTCTTGTGACTTTGTCCCTCACAGTTATGAAACATTAAAATGGCTCTCATTGCTGCACACCTTAATGCAGAAGTCATTCTAGTGGTGACAGTGTAGTGATAGGTATATAATCTCCCTCTCCCCCCATCTCCATACCCCCCTTCCCTAATAAGCCTTATGGTTTCTGTGAACATTAAGCACCATGTTTACTTACTGACAACCCCCACCCACCCCCCAAAAAACCCCCACTTCAGGCACGTCTTAATTTTGCCTTCAGTGATATTATTTCCCCGAGCTGATAAAAGTTTCTGATCATTAAGTGCCCGAGATCACTGATGAGCTTCTCATGCTGAGAAACATGTGCCTGACCTAGGCAACCAAATAATCAAACACATCATTTAGCCAACAGAATGTTCAGAGGAAGAAGAGATCAAGAGACACAAACACCGGAGAGGCAGAAAAAAAACGGTATCAACCAATCTCACTCACAAGTTTTCTTTTTGTCCTTTTTCTTTGATCGCACATCATCAGCATTAAAACCCTGAAAAACAATACAGGTCAATTAACAGTTAAACTCTTATCATTGTTATAATGTAAATCCAAACCACGTTGGCAATGTGCAAGTCTAGAAGGTGGGAAAATATCTGAAACATGAATTGTTCTTTTTCTTTTTTTAGTTTTGTTTTTTTGTTTTGGTTCTGTTGTGTGTGTGTGTGTGTGAAGTCTCATGCATTAAAAAGTTTTATTGGGGGTTTTGTTTGCCAGATTTCAGTTTGGGTTTTGTGTGTCAGTCGGGTCAAAACATGATCGATGAATGCATTACTTCTAATTCATTTGACACAGGAGTGATCAAACACACACACACACACACTAAAAACTGGTTAATATGTTCTGTTGAGCTGATCAGCTGTTCTTAAAGGACCACATTCACAGCCATCATTCTTTGCAGTATTAAAGTACCTGCAGATACAACTGTCTGCTAGCAATACGCTAGGCCAGAATGAGCCTTATTATCACCTACTAACATTGTACAGCAATAGCAAAACGTGGAGGAAGAGGAGGAGGAAGAACACAAAGAGGAGGGTGAAGAGTAGGAGGAGAGAGAAAAACTCACAGCAAACTCTTCCTCTTCATCGCTGGAGCCAAAGATGTCAGCAATCAACTCATCTGCCACAGACCTGCAGGAACAAAGAGGAGCCTCACATCAAAGCACAAGAGATGACACCACAGCCACAATTACAAAAAAATGGAACATAACTTTGGCAGAGATTAGGTGCTGGCCGGCAGTGCTGCACACCCAAGACACTGACAGTAAAACTATGTCTGCATGACTTCCCTTTCTAGCCCCCTTGTATCATAACCAACTGGATCACGTAAGTTCCCCCAGTTATAAGACTAGTACTGGGTGCAATGCTGACAAATCGCATACCTTTTCACAGACTGTGTTAACTACTGCGGGGGACAATCAGCTGTTTGTGATCTTTACTTGCCCATGTCTAGAAAAAGCTTATTGTATCCATACCACCCTACTTTTTCAGATTCCGTGAGACACTGGGTTTTCATATCCTTTTCTCCACGTCTAGAAGAACCTTGCAGATGGCAAGAGTTCTTGTTGCCCGAGTTTCTTTTATATGTTTTCCTCAGAAATGAATCTCAAATTAGGATTTTCACTTTTCCATCTTACGATATAAAAACAAAAAACTGCCTTTTACCCCCCCCCCCCCCCAGCCAATTTTACGTTATTCAAAAAACTTCTTTTTGTTTTTTTAAATGGTGGTATACAGGCAGACAGCTATTCAACTGTGAACTGGGAAAGGCAAGATATATATTTCTCTTGCCTGTCATACAGTCAACTCTTTGAGACAGTGTCAATGACGTCAGCACACAAAACATGAGGCTGAGCCTTAGCCCAACAAAGTGCAGTGGAACTCCGATTTTTGTTGGTGTGTGTGTGAATGCAATGACCAGGCTGCGCAATGTTCAAAACTGCTGGGGTGAATGGGCTTTCTGTTAGTGGTGGAAACTGTAACTCAGACTGGCGGAACAGAACAAGTATTCTGGCTGCCCATGCTCCACACTCTGCCTCTTTAATATCTGGCAGCACTGAAGCTGCCTCCTCGTGGTGCCCGAGGACCATGACCAAAGAGGCCACAGCTGGGACACTTTCGGTGGTTGTTTTCAACAGTCAAAGCCTCTAGTCAGGCCAGCTGTGACAGTTGGTGGTGTTTGCGCAGTCAAAGCCCGCAAATCACTGATGCAAGAGAATTCTAAATAAGCATAAAATCACTGTTGCATTCTAAAACAACATCCTCAAATTTAAGTTTCAGTTCTGATCCTTCATCCACTGGATTCAGGCCAGCCTTTTCTGGACATGTTTGGAGAAGGCCAGTTCCTTCAAGACAGAGGAGATGGATAAGGAAGAGAAGATGACAGCAGAAAAGGAGGCGGCAGAAAACCAAGATGCAGAAGCAGAAAGATATTGCTGGGCTTAAACAATGAATGCTGCAGCACTACTCACTCTTTGTCACTGTCCTCATCGCCACTCCCTTTGCCTGCAAAAACAAACCACGTTTGATTCAGACAGTTCCAAACTCTCCAGCAACTTAACCCTTTTCCTGCCCTCCCGAGCATTGTGTAAAGTGACAGTCATTCATTCAGTCGCCCTCTCCAGCATTGTGAGTCATTCATTAAGAGTCACAAACAGCTAGAACACAGTGGGTCTGTGCGGAAGCAGAAAGGTGCAAGTTGCCATTGTCAAGCACATAGGGCTCATAACAAGAGAGATTACAGCAGTCCGTTACACTTCAGCAACAAAGTGTGCTGCAAAGAGGTTACAGCAGTATGCTACACTTCCGTGACAAAGTGTGCTGCAAAGAGGTTACAGCAGTATGCTACACTTCCGTGACAAAGTATGCTGCAAAGAGATTACAGCAGTATGCTACACTTCCGTGACAAAGTGTGCTGCAAAGCAGTTACAGGAGTACATAAACAGTTTAAAACTGCTGCACAGAGATGACAACAGTACGAAAACACTATACTGCACTTCACTGAGAGCTTTGTGCAAAGATGTTATGGCAGTCTGTTGCACTTCAGTGACAATGTGTGTTGCAAAGCAGTTACAACAGTAGGCAAACAGGTCAAGCTGCTGCAGTATGAAAACACTGTGATGCACTTCACTGACAGTCTTGAGCAAAGAGATAACAGCAGTGACTTACTGGATTTCTTCCGTGATTTCCCAGCATCCACGTCAGAGTCTGCCTTGTCACTGCAACACCAGCACAGTGTGTTAACCCCAGACTGTTCACCATATCGATCCCATGGTGGACCTTCCCCCCAGGGAAATCAGGCCGTATACTCCACTGCCATGGGTTCCTTACAGAGGACCCCAAAGGGCAAAACATCAAAGGCCACATCCATCGGAATGGAATAAACAATTCAAACAAATAAACACTGAGCAGTTTTTCACTTAACAGGTGTGTTTTTTATTACTCCATTGTCCCTTGCGGGAAATTTGAGTTGCCTTACCTGAGTAAGGCACAGACTCTGCAAGAGCAGTGCTACCCACTCCTATCAGTGTGTGCAGTATTTCCGTGTGTCCAAACAATGGCCCAGCTGCCAGTGTTTGGGATTTTTAACATGTGCACAGATGTGGATGCATGTAACTGAACACAGAGGCTGTATCCGTTCAGCCTCCGTCTTCAAGTCACTGTAAGACTAAGAGTCTGCATTAGCACTTGACTCAGAAAAATCCCTTTCTGCACCAGGGACTTGAACCCGCATCGATATTGCACCTGGCTTTTGAGTCAGACATTGTACCAATTGAGCTACCTCCTCCCTGATTTCTGGTTCTATCTGTTAAAAATAGACATTTGAAAGTGGCAAAACCATGGCCATGAAAAACACTGCTATTTTGGGCCTAGCAGCGTGTATCAGTGAGGCAATGAACAAGGCTGGCATGTGTGGCCAAAGCATCAAATACATCAAGTGCCAACCCAATTTTCTGCTCTTCTTTGGCAAAGAGTAAACCAACATGGCCAGAGTTCAAATTTGAAGCAGGAAAAAAAGAAGCTTTTTTTGTGTAAACACTGATAGGACAATCATATGAAGCCTACAGATAGAATTACTCTGACATTTTCAGGCCATTTCCTTCCATTCCCTTTAACTTGCACACACCAGTCCTGTCCACAGTTAGGTAGAAGTCGACTTGCACACACCAGTCATGTACAAATTTAGGCAGAAGTTAACTTGCACACACCAGTCCTCTCCAAATTTAGGTAGTTCTTAGACGCTGAAGTCCTGCCAACCATACTGGGTCACATCAAAATGAATCAAACATTCAAAATTCTTTTAGTTTTCCACCAGCCCAAGACACAAGCCACCAAATCACAAGCTGAAAGCTGGACCACACTTCTGGATACAACACAGTCAGCGGTAAAAATGCAATCAAGTCAAATGCCGTCAGCAACAAGAAGCCGCTCTCAATATTTACATTTCACCTAACTGCAGCCATCAGAAGTATCACATTTTGCAAGCATGAATCCCCAAACAATATTAATATGCACTGTGTGGACTCAACAGTCAAGAATATTTAACGCACACACACCAGTGCACACACACACCCAAACTTACTCATCATCACTGCCAGCCCGCACAGACTTTTCATCATCATTCTCTTTGTCTGAATCGTCATCAATAACACGTCGCCGCTTTCGTCGAACACCACCACCACTTGCAGAAGAAGCTGCAGACAATGACACAAAGATTATTTTTTTAAAGTAACACTAATCGTAATATATGCAACGTAATTATATATGTATAACAAAGAATGATGGGAGGTAAATATATCAAAAGAGTTTTTTTCTGTAGATCAATGCCACACCATATTCGACATCATTTGAATGAGATCCAAACGCATAAAAAAGGTTTAAAAGAACACTATTTATTAGCACAAAACACAACATGCACATTTTTGGAGTAATCCCCTGTATCAAGCTACAAAACAATAGTCAAAACGGTGAAAAATGAGACGTTGAACTGAAAAACGAGAGAACTAATACACTTATCTACATTTGGCTGAGCTACGTTGTATTCGTGTCCAGTGCTGGGAAGGAAAAGGCACATGAAAGAGCTTGCTCATCTCGATTTTTTTCAACAAGTACAACCCAGTGAAAGGAAGCAGGTGCTTCATGCCACATTACCAGTGTGTGGTCCATGAGATAAGACCAGTGTTCCTTCCTGCCACTACTCTTTGATAGTCCTTTCAGTGCCTAAGCTTCAAGCAGCATGGATGTGACCCAGACTTAGTCAACCATCAACAGGTGCCACAATCTCTACCCAAGAAACTACAGTATTTTCTAACACTGGCAGACAACAACAAAAACTTACAAAAGACATCAAAGGCACATGTATAGAAACAAACCACTGACCCTTTGAAGCAGGAGACCCAGATCTGGACCTGGACCTTGACCTTGACCCAGACCTTGACCTAGCAGGGGATGCTGACCCCTGTCGAGAACCTTGTGACAGAAAATGAAAAATTACACTCTGAAAAAAACGAAACAGAGCAACAAACTCAACATGACGATATTTACTAACACAATCGCACTTCTACTTTCAAATCACAAGTTTGATCATAAATCATTTTATTTTCAAAGCAAAAAAGGCAAAATTTTGCTTTTAGCTCACCTTTTGAAGCTGGTGACCCGGACCTTGATCGAGATTTTGACCTTGACCTTGACCTAGACTGTGACCTTGACTTGGGTGGTGAGCCTGAGCGAGATCTGGAACGTGCTGGGGATGCAGAACCGTGTCTGGATCCTGAGCAAGAAGGTTTACTGCAATTACTTTTACTTCCCTAAATCAGGCAAAACAATTTTAAATTTAAACAAACAACAAAACTAACAAGCAGTTAACAAATTTAAAAAGATTTGGCCTCATAGGTTCTGCATCCTATTGCATACACTTTGGGGCATCTTGTATATTGAACTGTCCTAAAGGATTTTCCCCAACCTTTCCTCCCAAGAAATTTGGTTGGGTTTTCACAAGGAAAGCTACTTGTGACAATGACACTGTGACAGTCCTGCTGTCACCAAATCAATTTAGATTTACTGATCCCTACAGTTTCTTTAATCATTCCACCAACAGAAAGCTAAGATCAACTTTCATTCCTACCAAGTATCACTGTTTGTTAGTGTATGATCTGTTGTTTCAAAAAGGTGTTTTCACTGAAACTGTGAAAGTGAAAATGTATTGTCTATTAATAACCTGTTGTGTGTTTTGATGCTTCAAATTGCTAGTGTAGCAGTCAACCCTGCTCAGATTTTCTTCCCCTTTTTACCCCCATCCCTACAGTAAGACAGGCGCATTGCAGGCAAAGAAATTATTCCAAGTTTTAATCTGAGATAAAAGCTTCAAGGGCTGCTTTCAGCTTACTGCTACACATTACTGTAGCACTGATTAAATATTACATTCAAGTTTTATGCTGCTAAAGGCAATGAACACATCCACTTCACCTACCAGCACCAGATGCCGGAGAGGCAGGTGCACTCCTTGCCGGTGAACCAGAACCGCTTCTGGCACTCCTTGCTGGAGAACGGGAGCCACTTCTAGCACTCCTCGCTGGAGAACGGGAACCACTTCTAGTGCTCCTTGCCGGGGAACCCGACCCGCTTCTCACACTTCTCGCCGGAGATCCAGAGCCGCTTCTCACACTTCTTGCTGGAGAGCCAGAGCCACTTCTTACGCTCCTTGCTGGAGAGCCAGAGCCACTTCTTGCACTCCTTGCTGGAGAAGCAGAGCCACTCCTCGCTGGAGAGCCTTGGGTGCTCCCCATGGGGGAGGCAGGACCACTGCGCAGGGAACCACCCCCACTCCCAGGTGGAGATCCAGGAGCGCTGGCACTCCCTGTCGGAGATGGGGAGCGACTCCTTGCCTGGGAAGCAGGGCTGGCTGGAGCGCTGCCCATGGGAGATCCCGGTGCACTCCCACCTGGGGACGGAGATCGACTGCGCAGCTGGGTAGCTGGGCTGGCTGGGGCACTGCCCATGGGCGATCCTGGCGCGCTGCCCCCTGGGGAAGGGGAGCGACTGCGCGGCTGGGACGCGGGACTGGCAGGAGCACTCCCCATGGGGGACTGGTGCCCATCCCAATTGGAGGACTCCCCAACGGGGGATGGGGGAGCGCTGTTGAGAGGGGAGGCCACTGGGCTGGGGATGGAGGAGGGGGAGGCAGGGCGGTCTGCATCGTTGTTCTCACTCTGGTTGTCATCTTCCTGCTCACGGTAGGGCGTGTCCCCCAGGTAGTCACCACCTTCATCCACTTCTCGCTCCACCTGCAAGTCAAGTTGTAAGACATACACTAGTTTATTGTCTAGATGCTAAAAGTATGCATGGAACTTTGCCTCTAAGCTGCACATAATGAAAATATGTCACTTATCTCAATGCTAGCTGATCCACCCTATCACACATACTTTTATTTTTAATACTTCATTAAATAGGGCCACCTTACAGCCGCTGCAAGAGCAGCACTACCCACTCCTACCAGTGTGTGTAGTATTTCCATGTGTCCAAACAATGACATGGCTGCCAGTGTTTGGGATTTTCAATGTGCACACTGATGCTGATGCATACGATTGCTGTACAAACACCAAAAGACTAACTGCAGGAGAGTCTGAACTGAAAGTTGACTCTAGGAGAAAAATCCCTGATCAGTATCCTGCCAGGGAGCTCAATCCACACCAGCAACATATTCTGGCTTTTCAGTTCAACACTCTATCCACTGTGCTATCCCTTCCAAAGGACCCTCTCTGATTCAGTTTGCAGTTTTTGGTCCACTGTGCTATCCCTTCCAAAAGACCCTCTCTGATTCAGTTTGCAGTTTTTGGTCCACTGAGCTATACCTAAGGACCCTCTCTGATTCAGTTTGCAGTTTTTGGTCCACTGAGCTATACCTAAGGACCCTCTCTGATTCAGTTTGCAGTTTTTGGTCCACTGAGCTATACCTAAGGACCCTCTCTGATTCAGTTTGCAGTTTTTGGTCCACTGAGCTATACCTAAGGACCCTCTCTGATTCAGTTTGCAGTTTTTGGTCCACTGAGCTATACCTAAGGACCCTCTCTGATTCAGTTTGCAGTTTTTGGTCCACTGAGCTATACCTAAGGACCCTCTCTGATTCAGTTTGCAGTTTTTGGTCCACTGAGCTATACCTAAGGACCCTCTCTGATTCATTTCAGTCCAGTGCTCTCTCGAATGAGCTATCCTTCCCTAAGGACCCACTCTGATTCAGCTTCTGGCTTTTCTGTCCAACATTCTATCCTCTGAGCTATCCCTCCCTAGGAACCAACTCTGATTCAGCCTGCAGTTTTCAGTCCAACACTATTCACTGAGTTATCCCTCCCTGAGAATCCCTGCTGATTCAGCCTGCTGTTTTCAGTCCAACACTCTATTCACTGAGCTATCCCTCCCCGAGAATCCCCTCTGATTCAGCCTGCAGTTTTCAGTTTACCAGTAACACTCTATCCACTGAACTATTCCTCCCTGTGCCATTTTCAGTTTAATGCTCTATCCACTGAGCTACCCCTCCCTCATGACCCTCTCTGATTCAGCGTGCAGTTTAAATCCACCAAGCCAACCATCAGTCCTCACCTCTTCTCGCTCCACTTCCTCCGCCTCCCCGTCATCTTCTACTTCCTGTTGTTCAACCTCACGCTCCACCTCCCCTCCATCGCTGACATAGTCGTCATCCTCTGTTGCCATGCGATTGCCCACTGGGGAGTCTGGGCGTGGTGACTCATCTCGGACAGGTGTGGCCTGTCCACTGCCAACTTCAAAACCATCCTCGTCCTGCACAGGCGTGCTGCCTCCACTGCCTGCAAAGTACACCACACACAGAGGCCATGAATTCTTCATACTCACTGCCTCTGCTTCCTGCAAAGTACACCACGCATGCAGGCCATGAATTCTTCACACTCACAGTCACAGCCCATAGTTTATTTGCCGTATGGTTTTTAAAAAGAATTTATTTATACACCATTAATATCAGTTTCACAATCAAACTGTATACATCATGGTTACACTTTACAGTGCTGTATGTAGGTGGCGGCAGCCAAAATTTAAATTTTACAACAGCAATTTAATTTATGCATTTTCAGACAGGCCATATTGATACAAGAAAATGAAGAAGAAAAAAGTAACTGTTTATCTTAATTAGTTCCAAAGATATAGCCATTCGAAAATAGTTTTGCGCGACAATAAACAGTTTATTACATTTTCACAAATTTACCCCCCCATAGTGGTTCTCATGAACATGGGAGAATCCAAATACTTACACTTTTCAAAAGTATACCTTGGTTGCACTTTGTCACAGCTAAATCATATGGTCAGCAAAAAAAGATAGAACATAGGCAGAGGGCTGAAGTTGCTCCAAAAAGCAATTCCGAGCTTGCCAATTTGCATGAAAGAGCATTTTTGACACCACACAGTGGGTAACATATGGCAATGACAGCTTTCCCAATGGATTTCCAAGCAGGGTTTATCACAGTCTTTGCACTTGTTTTTTTCTAAGCAGCTCTGACTCTTACTTTTAAAGTTACAGGGTCTTAAAGTTGGCAAAATCTTCAATTTGCACAGCGGAAAAAACACAAATAAGTGGGTTGCCACACTTTAACTGGTAATAACTTGAAAACTTGCATGTACATTAAACTAAGTGTGAAGTACACTTGCAGCAACATTTGCAGTTATTTTGAGAATGATAGATCTTAAAGCCTGCAAAAACTTCACTTTTCACAGTGGAAAAAAAGGACAAATCTAATGGTTTTCATACTTTAACTCATAACTTGAAAACTACTACAGATACAGCCATGAAACTTTGCATGTACATTAAACTAAGTGTGAAGTACATTTGCAGCAGCATTTGCACTTATTTTGAGTGTTAGATTCTTAAAGTCTGCAAAATCTTCACTTTTCACAGCAGAAAAAGGACGTGTATGCTAAAGAAAGTATCACCTTTATCATCCATGAACATACAGGCCTACAAGGCTGTGATTTGGAGTCATTTGACACGGTCTACAGGTGATTTCATTGTAAATAGCATCTGAATGCTTGATATCTGCCAAATAAATTCCTGTGAGATTCAACAAAGAACGAACATCCCTGGAGACAATGATGAAGGTGCAAGTTGCAGATTCTTGGCAAACACAACTGCGGAGGAGATTTGAGTGTAATCTTCAAAGCATGGCCACCTGTACACAACAACTCCATCTTTACTGCTGCCTTCTCCAAGAAATTGACTATTGCCTCTTCCTCACTGATGATCCTGGTGACTTTGCTGAAAAAGAAATCTTCTACATTGTAGACTGCCACAATGTCACCCTCCTGTTGAAATCTGAAGCTGGTTTCAAACTCAGGTTCATCAGGTTCTGATTCATCATTTGGTGCAGTCGACATCTCCTGGGTCAGTTTCCTCTTCCACTTGCTGACATCACTGCTGGCAGCCGCCATGGCCGTGAAGAGGTGGAAGTTCTGGAAGTGGCTCGCCTCCAAACAGCTCCTTCAGTCTGTTGACTATAAATACCTCAGACGAGAAAGCAGCACTGTCTTGACCAGATCTGGTTTGAAAAGTTGCTGGAAGAATGCAGTCTCATCCAAAGTCTTGGATCCCTCATCTTTCGGGAGAAGAAGCTGCACTAACACTAACAGTTGGTTGTCCACTTCAACCAGAGGAACTCAGGAAGGTCTTGCCGGCATCCTCTCCCAGTTGCCAGGAAAACAGCCTTCAGTTTGGAAAACTGGTCATCATCTGCAGGAAAACAACAACACAGTTTTGTTGTTTCTGTTGATCTTCATTGAGAGAATGATCTACGGCCTACAGCATAATTAATAATAATCATTATCACTCAGGCCTTAACTCTTATGTGTTATGATTTTATCATCACTTATCACAATATCAGACTGGCTACCGTTAGCAAAGCAGAAATCCACTTATAATTTTGAACTAGAAATGCTGGTCAACATACTATCAAAGTTTGAGAATTTAATTACGATCGTTGAAAAACGAAAAAGACTTTTAACAGAGTTCAAGTGCAGAAGTTATTCTGAAGTCAACTGTTTTCTCAGCATCTTAGTTACCTCCCCTGATGAAGAATTTTGATCACGAAAACAGCCATCGCCACGAATTTACGTCAAAGGTTCGTCCCCCCCAAATAATACTGTTCCAGAAGACATCAGAGAATGTATTTCAATGACTATTTTTGTGAAACTTTGGCGTATTTTGGCAATATTTAGGAGAACAAGCGAGTGATCGACAACTTCCGGTTAGTCGTATTTGTAAACAAAGACAGAACTATGAGTCGGTCAAGAAAATCGTAAGATTTTAGGCAATCCTGCAAGTATGAATCAAAATATCATATAAAAATGCTAAATTATGAGATAAACTATCACCAAATTCAGTAAACTGGAGCCAGGTGAAGAGAATACTCACGAATCCTGTGCCAAAACTCGGCAATCGAGTCACAAAAACTCCACGCGGTCGGTGCCATCTTGGATGAACTCAATTTGAAAAAAACGCCTTTATTGCGGTCTTTTATTGGCTTGTGAAAGACCCACAAGTCATCAATCCATTAGCCCCATACTCAATCGAAAGGGTACGGATTCAGCTTTATTTTGTGGGGGGATATTTTAGACATTTGAGGGCGTTTTGTGGTTTAAAATTGATTTTTTTTGCGAGTTTCCGACTAAAATGCGTTCTAGAGACCAGAGATGTTTGTAAACGACCATGGCGTTTACACCACTGGAATCGGCATTCAATTTCCGATCCAGTGATACCACATATTGCTGTGTACAACGCATATCGCTTTGTCACCGAGCGCATAAACACATCGACTGTTTTCGTTCAAGTCTCAGACTGCGTGATCGGCACCGGACAAACGGCAAATACCTCCTGTAGAAAATCAACTGGCGAGTTTTCGAGGTACATTGCATGCAAACATAAAAACAACCATAAGAATGCGAAGAAAACGTTCCTTTTATTCATATAATTTCCAAGAGGATACATTCAGAGACTGTGGAGAAATTAGTGACTGAAATACAGTAAAATTGAGCAAAGTTCAGATGTTCCCGCATAGGCGATGAGAGGCTGCCGCTACCTACTGTATGGTTGTTATTGTTAACATGGCTGACCTGCCATCATACAGCCATCTGAAATTGCTGCCATCTTGCTGCACCTTCTGTACAACCATGCACCAGCTGACAGTGTCACTTTACTCAAATCCAGATAAAAAATACACAACAGTCTACACAGGACACATGTGTGTTCAGCTTTAGTTCAAGTTTAACCTGCCACCTAAACTTTTCAAATTGTTCTCTTTTTTCATCCCCATATTTGCTAAGTTTACTTTATTTTATTTTTTTATCAGATAAGCATTGATCACAGAAAGAGACAGATGAAAAATGGTTAAAAGATGAATGTTTAGTGTCTGAAAACAGAAATGACAATACAGGTTGTTGTGTTTGGTTGTTCGTTTTTGCTATACTGTTGTTTTTGTTTTATTTTGTTTTGTTTTTGCAGGATCACATAAAAAAAAATTATAAAAAAAAATCACACGCCCTCAATCGCACCAATAATTTTGGATGCTTAAACATCCTACTGGGCAGTTAAGCAAAACTGGTTTGCATTAAGTGAATGCCTTAAGAAATCGTGGAAGGTTGCAGCTGCCACTTCTGGGCCGATTTCTGAGTAGGAGTTGGTTCACGCCGTGTATAACAATGGAAGTTGACACTAGAACTGCAAAGCAGTACAAACGCTATTCTGTTGCATTAGCAAAAATTACAGGGGAAAGTTGATGGAGATGGAAAAAAAGTGTCTTTGCATCATTTTTCAACTGACCATAACTCATAAGATTGCAAGTAAGTAACTTGCTGTTTTACGCCTAGTCAAGCATTACGATTTTTTGGCTGCCAGACTGAAGCGTAGATTACTGTGGAACTGTGAGATCCATTTTGCAGCCAAGCTGAAAAAAAATGAGGAGAGCCATGATCTCCACCTTCTCCCAGGTCTGCACCCTTTCTTATTCCCCACTTGCAGTCCATTCCGACTCCGGAGCTTCATGCCCACAAATGCTCCAAGTTTTAACAGCCCCCTCTCTGCCTTAAGACTGGCACTGAATGAAACAAACTGAAAGGACTGACCTTATCACGATAAGAATCAGTGAGTTAAAAAAGAAAAAGAAAAACGGTTTCTACCACCAGCTGAATTTTTTTTTGTGCCTATCTAGTAAATACTAAAATAGTATCACTAATCAGTTTCTAAATACGTCAAACTGTCTTTTAGTTTGCTCAGCACCTAACCGCTGTGGAGTCAGTTCCTCCATGGTTGGTTGTATCTACATTATGAAGAGAGAAAGAAAAAAGTAAACAAAAAGCCCCAGATAATTTTGTGGTAATATTCCAAACCTGTACTCCGAGGCAAAATCAACGACGCAGTGTCCAGTCGCAGATGGAGCACACAATCATCACAAGTAGATCTAGCTGCTCCTTAATTAAAATTTCAATGCTTACCCGGAAAGTCTTCGTCAACCTCCATATTCGATTTTGCCGCTGTGCCAAATTCTTTTCAGTAGAAGAAAGCTTCAAAAACTGCCTTTGTTGAAACTGCACGCTCCTTCGCGAAGTTTTCTAGGGGTACTCGCCGGAAGTGAAGAGCGACGTTTTTTAGGGGAAACTACTCTGTATACTTCCCTTGGATCTGTGCCAGCTCTAGTGATATTTTCACAGGTCGTGTACCTTTCCTTTTTGGTGTGTGTGTGTGTGTGTGTGAGTGTGTGTGTGTGTGTGTGTGTGTGTGTGTGTGTGTGTGTGTGTGTCGTGTGTGTGTGTGTGTGTGTGTGTGTGAAGTATGTGTGTGTGTGTGTGTGTGTGTGTGTGTGTGTGTGTGTGTGTGTGTGTGTGTTACATTATCCTTGTACCCTTACCGTTTTTCGTTCCCAGGGCGAAGGCATCTATGCCGAATCTTTCCAAGTCAGTGGTGTAAACCACAAACCCTGCCCATCACCGCAAAGATGAAAACCGCCTCCTCAAACAACTGGCAGTCTGAAAGCAGCCACTGTCTACAAACCAGAAAGAAAGAAGAACTTGAGAAGAACTTGAGAGAAAAAAAGAGGGGGTGGGGGAGCAACCCCAATGAAAGCCAGCTGGCATAAAGCACCGGCCTGAGTAAAGGCAACACCAGGCCAATTCTAACTTGCTAAAAACGGCGAACACAGCTTGAAACGCCGAATACGGATGCGGGGAAGCCAGTCAGTTACTGACTAATGCTGACTGACTAAACTTTACCCGGTCACGCTCAAACCACCTGACGTTAACCCTAGCCCTGCACCGGCTAATCGCGGCAGGTTTACCGTCTGTGAACAAAAAAAATGATCGAAACCAGGTGCTGCAGACACAGCCGAGACAAGCCGGAAAGAACAATATGACTCGCACGAACGACATGGAGCCTCCCAACCCGCCCCCCAACGAGCTCCTCCTGCCCCCCTCCCCACGAAAAAACACCTGTGTGTGTGTGTGTGTGTGTGTGTGTGTGTGTGTGTGTGTGTGTGTGTGTGTGTGTGTGTGCGTGCGTGCGTGCGTGCGTGCCGGCGTGCGTGCTTGCGTGTGTGTGTGTGTGTGTGTGTGTGTGTGTGTGTGTGTGTGTGTGTGTGTATGTGTGTGTGTGTGTGTGTGTGTGTGTGTGTGTGTGTGTGTGTGTGAGAGAGAGAGAGAGAGAGAGAGAGAGAGAGAGAGAGAGAGAGAGAGAGAGACTGATGTGTGTATGTGCATGCGTGCGTGTGCGTGTGTGTGTGTGTGTGTGTGTGTGTGTGTGTGTGTGTGTGTGTGTGTGTGTGCCACACTTGACTCAAAACTACCCCCATTTTTTAAAATAATTGTTTTATATTGTATTCACCGTAGACACTTCAGACAGTTTTAAACACGTTGGACTTGTTTCTATTGTGAAGAACTGGGTAGGTATATATGCAAATGGCTTGACTGAATTGCGAATCAGTTGATGCATATTTCTAATCAACTTTATGATGAAGTATGGTCAGTTTACGGAATAAACACACACGCGTGCACACGCAAACACACCACACATACATACAGGTGCACACAAACATAGGCAGGCCAGTACATACACTGAAGGAGAAAGAAGGGGAGGAGGGAAGAAAAGGGGTGTTTATTTTTTTAATCACACCAGCGGCAGCACAGACACGTCACATGTAACGAAAGACGTCGCACTACTGAACACGACAACAAAGACCCTTGCGTGTTGATTCTGCACGAGCCACGCTCTGGGCCTCGTTCTGGTTGACATTGTAACACGTAACGTCATTTCAAAAACTGCAGACATAATCACAAAAACATCAAACCAAATCAAATTAAATAAATCTTTATTGTTCACAATCATATGCACCCAAAGAATTAAAAAAAAATCTGCCGATACATAGGCTAAAAAATAAATTTTAAAAAAGGTTAAAAAACATTTGAGAAAAACAGCTCAAGACCAAAGTCAGTGGAGAGCAAGCACCCAATTTTATAGCACCATTTAAAAACAAAAACAAAACAATCTCAATCTCATGCATATTCATGCTCCTCCGCTTAGGAAGCAAGTAGTACAGAACTGTAGTAACAGTACACAAAATATAAACTTTCAGAGACAATGTTCGCTGGCAGAAAAAAAAATTTAAACCCAAAAAGCTGCACACACATGCTAAGCGAGATAACTGATTTTTAACGCCCAGTCCGACAACCATGCCGGTGATCTTCGGAAAAAGGTGTTTGTTAAAGCAACGAGCTTTCTGAAAACATTTTCTACTGGAAGGCCAGCCTTTTTCCGGCAGCTAAAAGATAGCAAAATAAACCTCATGTCTAGAATTTTGCTTTAAAAATAATAAAATGCATGATCTTTTGATCGAATTTTCATTCAGTTTTGAATCTCTCTGGCGTCAGTGACGATTAGTGGGAGTCGATGTAGAAAACACAGTTAGCGTCACGGCTTCCTTCACATTTCTCTTTGCTCCTGTCAATTTCGTGCCCAATATGTGTGAAAGAGGCGGTGCGGATGCGTGCAGCACGGGTGAGCACAACATGCACGTTCAGTTTCTGAGTAATCCCCCTTTACCATGCTACAAAACCACACTTACAGTTACACAACGGTCAAACGGTGAAAAATGAGATGCAGAACTAAGACACCATGTGCAGCCTCTCCCGCCATCCGACGCAAACGAAACCAAGTTTAGAAGTGTTCAGAAATTGGTGTTTTATGCCCTGTCAGCCAGTGCGGTTATATCAGTCAAGTTTAGAACTGAATGTAAAATCAGGAGCGTGCTTTGAAGCCAAGCCCTGATCTTAAGTCTTTGTCTTCCAAGCACTGGACACAAAAACAACATGACATAGCTCAACCCAAAACAGATACGTGTGTTAGGTCTAGAGCTCTTTTTTCGCCGTTTAACCGTTGTTTAAATGTCGTTTTGTATCTTGATAAAGGGGATTAGCCCGAACATTTGCATGCTGTCTTTTGTCCTAATAAACAGCGTTCTTTTGAACCTTTTATGTGTTTGGATTTTAAGTCTTTATTTCGATCTCCGATCTCTAGCTGATGGACGGAGCTAACTGTTTCAAGAAGGATTAATCCCTTTAAAATGTAGATAGCGATCTGGCCACAGAGATTTCTACCACAGGTCAGACATATTCACGATCATGACCGTCACATCACTAAAACAATCTTCAGGGTTCTTGAATAACGAAAAACGAAATCAATGATTTCTTTTTTCTTTTTGTTTGTTTGTTTGTAGTGTCGTCGGTCTCTGGTGCCACGCATGTCAGATAAAGGCCCAGTCAAGATTAATGTCACATTCTGTCCCTAATAATAATAGTAATTAAAGTATAAACAGTTAAAAAGCAAACAAAACAAAAAGAGACAACAACAACAACAACAACAAAAAAGCTAAAGGAAAAAAAAAGCACACAAAAAAAGCACACAAAAACCGGAATGACAGGGATACAGATGCTTCTTTTCTCCACCCCCCCCCCCCCCCCCCCCTCCCCAGAAGGGTAAACTTGTAAATAATGTTGATCACAGTAGGACGACATAGTAGTTTGGTGCAGAGATATATGAACAGAACTGAAAAAAGTAAACAGCATTTATGGAATTGCACTTAGGTGTATATATATATGTGTGTGTGTGTGTGAGTGTGTGTGTGTGTGTGTGTGTGTGTGTGTGTGTGTGTGTGTGTGTGTGTGTGTGTGTGTGTGTGTGTGTGTCTTTTCGACAGCGGAGAATAGCGCTACATCTCGCTGTTATATAGATATAAATGCGATATAATTATGATATAAAAGCGGTCATCAACTCATCAACGCCACGTTTGTTGCCATTTCTGCCCATGCGCAGTCCGTTTCTTCCGCTTGTCTTTGTTGCTGTATTTAATGTTCAGATGCAAAACTCTTTTTGACAGCCTAAAGGATGTATAAAATTAAAGGTCTTGTTCTCAACACTTTCCAGTAAAGTTGCACAAGGGCTGAGGCAAGGTTTGGTAATAAAAACCTCGCGCAGTCCGTCTGATATTAATAATAACAATAATGGAAATTTGTAAAGCGCCTACCCCGCGGCTCAAAGCGCTGAACAAACATATTATAACAGACATAATGTACATCGAGATGGATAATGTTATCTGCAATTTAACAAAAGCTAACACATAATGTACACATCAACAAGGGTTCAAGCATAACTATGTGCAAAATGCACACACACACACACACACACACACACACACACACACACACACACACACACACACACACACACACACACACACACACACACACACAAACACACACACAAACACACACACACATACACACACACAAACACACACACACACAAACACACACACACTCCCTCTCTAATCTCTCCTCTGTCTGTCTGTCTGTCTGTCTCTCTGTCTCTCTGTCTCTCTGTAGTTGCTTCCGTTCACCGCAGAAGCCTTGCAGTCAGATTATGGTCAGCTTGTGGCTGCCACCTTTGTTCAGAATGCACTGAAGCATAAACACACGTCTCTTTTTCTCGTTCTCTGTCTGACTGACCCTACCACTCTCTCTCTCCCCCCCCCCCCTCACCCCCCCCTCACCCCCCCCCCCCCTTCCCGTCTCTGTGTGTGTCTCTGTTACACAACTCATCCCGATTTGAAGAGCAGGATGGCGACCTGACCCAAGTAGAAATAGATGAAGTGCTTCGTCTCGTGGGTCACGTAACTGCCAAAGTTGCGCCCCACGACGCAGTGCCAGGTGGGGTTGTACTTCTTGTCGAACTCTAACTTGATGTGGCGGGCGATATCCTTCTCGATGCTGTACTTCTCTATGGCCTGGGTGGCGCAGTCCACGGCGTCCTGCTGCATGTCCTCCGCCATGTCGGCGTTCTTGATCACCGCCTTGCGCTCCGTCATCTGCAACGACCGTGCACTGGCGGTTAATAATCATAATTAGCCCTCTTCCTAATTATCTATATTCCTCTCCGACCAATGCCACGACCATGTACCAGCTATCTTCCTCTCTCTGTCAGGCATTGATCCTCTCCGACCAATGCCACGACCATGTACCAGCTATCTTCCTCTCTCTGTCAGGCATTGATCCTCTCTGACCAATGCCACGACCATGTACTGGCGGTTAATAGTCATAATTAACTTTCTTCTTAATTAGCTGTCTT
>OY757547.1:19263692-19339593 GCA_963584105.1 Alviniconcha strummeri
AAATCTCCATGCGCGCCGGCGTTCCTTGGTCAAAACAGAGAATCTACACTTGGATCTGGCAGCCAAATAATCGATTATAATCAACGAAGCAGGCTGTTCTATGGCCACGATGGAAAATACACGTCAGTGAAAGAACCTATATATATCGAACTGAAATGATCGTCGTAAATACGCTATTGCCAATCGATTATTTGGACTGAAACCACAGAGATAAACCCTAAACCAGAAACAAACAAAAGCAGTCACTGATATAATTAAATCGTTCAATGACAAAAAAAAAAAAAAAAAAAGCTTGCACTTGCAGTTATGAGCTACAAATGGTGTTAACTATTTGAGGCGTGTCTGATACACTGAAGCATAGCTACTGCCACTTGACCTTTTGTATTTATAACTGCTTATCTACCTGCCTAAAGAAAATGTCTACAACTTCCGTACAAAGCATGCTCTTGACTAGGTTTCAGATCTATAAAGGCCAAAAGGGGTTTGGGCAAATGTTAGTTTTGTTTGTTTCGTTTGTTTAAGTATATTTTCAAGTGCAGAAGGGTAGAGGGACTACCAGATGATGAAAATCTAAGCTGTTTTCATGTAAATTTGTTATAAAGTAAGCAGGAAACTAAACACTGAAAGATTGTCACTCATGAGTCATGTTTATGTTGTCTCTCCCCACCCCCCCCTTAATTTTTTTTTTTTAATGATTTTTGCTTCTGTGTTGTGCTTGGTCATTGTAGGTGATGCACTGCAGAAATCTCCATAATTATTATTATATATAATTAATTTGTATGATTGTTATCTTGTGCAGAGAAACAATGTTTGGAGCAGAAGCTCAGTGAGAGAAGGTCAAGAGGACAAGAATTGGAGAGACGAGTTGACAATTGTAAGAAGAATTTCCCACTCAAGTTCACAGGAATAGTTCTCTGGGTTCGGTACTTCTAGGGGTTGCTGGCATTCTTGCAAAAAACAAAAAACAGAAAAACAAAAATGGGGGGTGGGGGGGGGGGGGTGGGGGGGTTGAGGGGGGAGTTTGCTGTCAAATAAGCTTTTTGATATACTAATAATTTTTGTAATAATGACCATAATCAAGACCAGCTTCACTGGTCGACCATTGTGAAATGATGCATGTACATGTACAGTGAGGGATTATTGAAAACCTGACTGCACATATATATCATTGGCTTTCCTTGAAACAGGGAAACAAAATTATGATCAACAGTTTTTGATGTTTGCAGCATAATATGAAATCAGATGAACTGACTACACTGAGTATATGGACATTTGTTTATAAGGTTGTCCTACCAGTATGTATACTTGCTGATGGATCACAGTAAGTTCAGTGTTATGGAACCGAGTTTATATTTTTTTAATTCATTTTTTATATCCATATTTTTTTTGGTGTGTGTTTTAATCTGATTTAATAGCTTTCTTAAATTGTGCACAACAGAGATGAGTCTACTTCTTTTTTACTTTTAAGACCACTGTAATATTAAGGGTTCATGACATTTACTGTATGTGAAATTGAAAGAAGTTTTAGAAAATGTAGTCTTGCAAGAGGGATGGTCCTCAGTAGTTGCACTGTATTTTTGTCTCTCTGCCTCTCCTGTAAGTTCAGTAATCATGCTGTTACACTATCATCAATAAAAAATGAAACACCACCCTTTTACTTGAAGTTTTAGATCATAGTAAAATACAAAGGACACTAAGACTGCTCTGAAATGCAAGGAAAGAAGACAGTGGTTTGGAAACACACAAAAAGTTCAATATGCGATAGCAGTCCTTATCAGTAACACTGTGTTAAGATTTTAAGGACATATTCTGATGACAGCTTGCAACAAGTTAGTGAGCAAGGGTCCAGATTTTGTGGTGAATATGTCCTTGATGGATTTACAGAAAATATTTTAGTGATCTATATGTAAAATGTAAAGGATCCATTTCAGGTAACACTAGACTGGCACAACTGAGGGAAACATACCAAAAGCTGGCAGGTGAGTGAGTGTGTCACTCAGTGTGTCTGTGTGTGTGTTTGTGTGTTTATCACTGGGGGGGGGGGGGGGGGGGGGATGAGAAAGAGAGTGATGATAGCATGCATTAAATGAAACGCTGCTCTAGACAAGTCGTGTGGTCAGGAATATGTTTATTTACTTTGTTTTTTTAATCATGTATGATTATCAGCTTTCCATAGTTTGTGTCACATCACGTTGCTGTAGCATCATGCATGGTGCTCTGTCCATCCAGATATGCAGAAAGTGGCAGTGCAAAAGGTGCAGCAGACACAGCAGCAGGTGGACAGGTAGGTCTTGCAACGTAGTGACCTCTGCATGGACAACCAGCTAGAACACAAAAACAACTTACAAACAGATAGAGGATTGGGCAAGCAGTTGGAGAAGGCACTGCAGGCAGCTGTCCGATGTTCACACAGAATCAACTTCAACGTTTGAAGACACAACCTCCGTTCCACCTCCTTCCCCTTTCCCTGTCCTGCCTGAGATCATTTGAAGACTCGAAGCAGTTTAAACTGTGATATGATGAGTTTTATCACTCACCTAGTTTCAGCTCAGCTTAGGTGGAATTTTCTAGTTGATCTCGAGCCTTCCCTCAAAAAAACAAAAACAAAAAAGCAAATAGAAAAACAGATGTCATTATTACCCCCAACGCCCCCACCCCAGTCTTCCTTATTTGTTTTGGAGAAAAGCATCTGTTATCAGTACGTTATCTACTCTTTTTTTTTTTAAAGTTCCAATTAACCTGTGCTGGTTTTTCAGTCTCCATCAGCTAAACCAGGTCCACAGCAGCAAGATCAAGGAGGTTAACAGCTTGATTCAGCAAGAGAAGGACAGTGGACTTGATAATGTGTAAGTACACAGTTTGATTGAACAGGAGGACTCAGTAATGTGTAAATAACAGCTTGATTCAATAGTAGAAGAACAAAGGACTCAGTAATATGTAAGTAACACTTAACAGCTTGAATCAACAGAAGGACAGAGGACCTCATGTAATGTTTGAGAGCTTATAACTAGTTAAATTACGCAGAGTACCTGTGATTAACATTCCTTTCCCTACAATCATTGAGAAGGTGCATCTTTATTTGGTAAATGCTTTGAGATTATATCAGTGTTTTTCCCCAGAGGAGCCACCTGGCATTCCACCTTTAGAGCAAGCTGCTTCCAAGCTTCCATTCTGTCAGTGTACCTTTTGTTATGGTACTGGTTAGTAAAAACAAGTTGTTGTTTTAAGCATACCTTGTGTCACTTTATAATGTGTAAGTAACAGTTTGAACAAAGCTTGTTTTTTGTCTGTAGAATAACTGTCAACTATGTTTAAAATTTATTTTAAAAATGTTTTAAATTTGTTTCTGTCAGCTTGATTCAAAAGAAAGAGAGGGCTTGTTAATCTGTACATGAAAGCCAGATGCGACAGGAACAATGATACGGGAGTCAGCATTGTGTTAGTGCCCTGCTTACATGATGGTTGTATCTGTTAAGTCTCTCATTCGCAGATCTAGACAGCTGTTTGAAAGCAGATGAACTTGGTTTTTTTTCCCCTTATTTTTGATTTTTTTCCTCTTTTTCTTTCTTTCAGAGGGAGGTTTCAAGAAAAGATGTCTGACCTGTCCAAAAGATTTGTCACCGCCAGAAAATTTTATGTACGGCAGTGCACATTGCATACACAGTAATGTACACTGCACATTACCTGTAGAGCAGGTTTACACTGTGTGTACACTACCCACTGCATATGGCAGCATTGTGTGGAAGATTACTCACTGCATATACACTGCTCACTGCATGTGTATTACACACTGCATGTACACTGCTCACTGCATGGACTTCACACATTGCATGTGTATTAGTATTACACACAGCATTACACTGCTCACTGTATGTGTATTACACACTGCATGTACACTGCTCACTGCATGTGCTTCACATTTTTGCATGTGTATTAGTATTATACGCACCGCGTGTACATTGCTCACTGCATGTGTGTTAGTATTACATACATACTGCATGTACACTGCTCACTGCATGTGTATTACACACTGCAGGTACACGGGTTAAATCTGCATGTGTATTACACACTGATGTACACTGCTCACTGCATGTACACTGCTCGCTGCATGTGTATTACACACTGCATGTACACTGCTCACTGCATTTTGTATGCAAGAGATAGCACACTGCTTGTACACTACATGTACGTACACTGCTCACTGCATGTATGCTACACACTATTATATATACACAACAGACTGTTAGACTACACACTGCGTGTACACTACATTGCATGCACTACATATGTACGCTAGACACCACAGAGGGTGAAAGAAAGAGTAATATTAACATAATTTGAAAGTAAATTTCTGCCATGATTAAAAAATGACTCAGGACAGTGATCAAACTTCTTTAAAAAGTTCAAAAAGCTTTTAAAAAATGTATTAAAAAAAGAGAACTTTTTCGCTGTTTTATTTTTATTTTTTAATGCTGTTTAGGAAACTGATGCCTTGCAGAAACGGATCAAGGAAACTCGTGACAAGATTCACAACAATGAGGTGGCAGGTGTGTATACATTGTCAAGAGAGAACTCAAACTCAAAAACTATTTTACAAGGATTGTAGGTAAAGTCAAAACCTAACAACTAGTCCTTACGAAGCTACTGATGAGTAAAAAAATACAAGGCATCATTTATATACAAAACTTGAATGACTGTGTGAAGATAGAGAAAATGATGATGAGGATAGAGACAAGTTGATGATGAGGTTTCTGTGTGTGACAGCCAAAACAGAGAGTGAGACAGTGAATAGTCTTGTCAGCACCATGGAGAACCTGCAGCTGACGCCCCCAGGGCGCACCCTGGGCCAGGAAGTTCCACATCACACCCGTCTGAAGATATGGTATGCTGCTTGTCAGCTGAAAATCTTTTTTTCCAACACTCCCCCACCCCTTTAGTGGTTTAAAAATGTCCCCCCAAAACCCTCCTGTTATATTGATTGCAGGTGCATGCTGTGGGTAAGTGGGGGGCAAGTGTCAGTTTTTTAGTTTTTGTTTAGTTCATGGTTTGATATAGTGGGCATTCTGGCAAGACCTGGATGGCATGTGTGTGTGTGTTGGGGATGAGGGCTGGGGGGGGGGGGGGGGGGGATTATGTAAGAATATAATGAGAACATTTTATTTCTTGTGTATTGCTGCTTCTCATGTGGCACAGGTACATTATTTTTTCTCGTGTATCAGTTACATATTGTTGTATATTCTTGAACACATTACCTTTGATATTTTCTCACTTAATGTGGAAAATGTTGGAGAATGTTGTAAAGTGTATGTGCAGACCAGAGAACAGCGCCATTCAAAACTGATCTGTTGTTATGATTGTTGAGGGCTGACCCTGTGCAGGTCCATGCTGGAGGAAGAGGAAGGCGCTGTGAAGGCCAGCTTGCAGCGCCTGCAGGCAGAACAACAAGAGATCTGTGCTCTGCTGCAGGAGTCCAGTCCATGCCAGTCCATTAACACCAGCACCGAAGTGTAGTTGAAAACTGTTTGGGGGCGGTTTTTTCAGATGCTACACCAGAATTCCTGCCAAAAGAAGCTGTCAGAACGGTACTTGTACACTTCTAGGGTACTAAGTTTTGACTGGCAAATATGATAAAATCATCTAATCAGCTTGGGTCTCATGGGGATGCATTTTTAAACCTCATCTGTGCCAAGACTACACCAAATAAATAAGAAATCCGTTATTTTCTGCGCTGTTAAATCATTCAAGTTATGCTGAAGATTATTTCAGGGTTCATTGTCTGTTCATTTATGAATGAGAAAGAAAATGTTAAAAAGCAGCCCGAGTCTTTTCATTCCTTTATTATGTTTTTGACATATATATGACACAATCATTCAGCAGAGACCTAGATCATGAATTTTTATTCCATCATTCTGGTTTTCACAGTACATGTTGGTAATGTATAGTGCCTGTGTGTGAACATGTATGTAAAACATTAAGGGCAGTTTGCTTTCAACAGATGTTTAAGTACTGTACCAGATATACTGAGGTATTAAAAGTTTATATATATTGTAATATAGATATCTGGTGCCTGTGTGAATATTCAAGAGCTGTGAGCCAGTTTGGCCTAGCAGTAAGGCGTTAGGCTGGTAAGCAGAGGGACCTCGGTTCAAATCCGCTTCGGCTGTCCTTTCTCCTCAAAAATTGTGGTCTGTGGACACTGTCTTGGGACTGTCCCTCACAATTAATGAAACATCAAAATGGCTGTCATCATTGCCCATCTTAATGCAGGAGTCATTCTGGTGGTGACATTGTAGCGATAGGTATAATAGTCTCCCTCTGCCCCCACCCCCATAACCCCTTCCCCTCTTTCTCCCTGTCCCGAATAAGCCATATGGTTTCTGTGGATCATGTTAACTTACTGTAGTTAAGAAGGGCTCAAGGGAGATAACCTTGTCTAGGGTGGGTACCTTTCCCACTCTGATTTGCTTGAGCTCATTCAGCTGGCATACCCGCAGTATTGATTGCCTCTATATATGCTTTACCTGGCCGAGACTGGGCCATCCCAGTCTGAATCTGTTAGTCTTTCTGACTTCATGGAGTTGACAGTGGGGATTTTTGACAGCAGCAAAGTATATTTTGACCTAAACAGCATAGCTGAATCAAAAACATATAAGTGGCTTAATTAGTTAGCTCTCCATCTAATTTTTCATCATTTTTCACTGTTTAACTGTTCTTTAAGTGTCGTTTTGTAGCTTGATAATGGGGACTACCCCCAAAATTTGCATGTAAATTGTGCCCAGCAAGACAAATAGGTAAAGTAGGAAGAGATGGCGTTAAATACCTTTTTCAGCCATAGCCTTCTGGACTGAAAAAGGCCCTTCGTGTACTTCAGTGTTGTTTCCACACATCAGTATTTGGTTGAAGCGGAGCCCATTATGGTATCTCAGATTATTTGTTCGTTCGACTGCAGCTCCATCAAATATGACTGCTTGTATCACTTTGCCTGCTGTGCTGTTGTCAAGAGTGCACCGCAATGTTTGTTTTGTCTGGATTGATGAGAGTTCCAGTGTCTTTGCATCACTCATCACTGCTAGACATTATCTAATTGATGTTGAACTGCTACTCTGCCACTCATGTTTTATTTTGTCCTAATAAAGAGTGTTCTGTTGAACCTTGTATGCTTACACCTGTTCCATTTTCTGCCTGGTTTTCATTTTCTGCCTACTCTGCCTACTCTGCTGTGCTGTTGTCTGGATTGGTGAGAATTCCAGTGTCTTTGCATCACTCATCACTGCTAGACATTATCTAATTGATGTTGAACTGCTACTCTGCCACTCATGTTTTATTATGCCTACTCTGCCTATTCGAATTCTAATGAGCAATCTTTGGTTCTTGTTTTAGCAAGCACGAGAATAACTGGCAAATTTTTTCCTAAAACCAAAGATAGAAATGATATTTTATCCGCATTAGAAGATAGCTAGTTTCTTCATAAAGGCATAGAAGTGCCGGTTGTGCATGCGTAGTTCTAAAGTTTTTTGGCACTAAGTTAGGTATATCTGAGACTCTTGAGGATAAGCTCGAAAGTAGAATATAGATTAGGTAATGCATTCTTTTTTTAAACTTAGTCTTGAAATTAGCCAAAATATAAAACTTGTTATAAAGTATATTGGATAAAAAGAAAAGATTGATGTTATGAAATTTATGAAATTTACTGCCTACTCTCTGCCTACTCTTTGCCTACTTTCTGCCTACTCTCTGCCTACGGGGTGGGGGTGGGGGGGGGTCTCGGCCAGCCCGCCTGCCGTCGCCGTCCGCCATCTCCGCCCGCCGTCTCCTTCCGCCAGCTGTCTCAGCCCGCCGTCGCCGCCCGCCCGCTGTCTGCGCTCGTTTCTGCCGCCCACCGTCTCCGCCGTGTGGAGTCTGCACAGAATTTGACTCCGGAGGATCGGCGCAAAGCCTAGCACATGACTGTCACCCATCCATTTGGTGAACGCACTTGATCGTGCTTAACCTCGTCTTTCGAGTGCGAGTGCTATTGCTCTGCGCCACTGACTCCTCTGACTACAGGTCGGTCTATTTGTTGGCAGATGCGTGCACGTCGTGACAGCGATATGGAGGGGATGCAATACAATCCATACTTTTTGAGTATGGACAGTTATGTCCCTTATAAAACAAATGTCACGTGACAGTGAAAATGGCGTCAGGCACGATGCTACATTTGTTTCTTGTGGCAGTTATGCTGGTTTCCTCTGCAAATTCGAAGTCTTTGATGCTACCACTGCATGAAAGCGGCAAAGGATGGGATGCAGTTGTTGCTGGATGTAGACAGTGTCAGTCTCAATGCTGTGATGGAAGTGTTGGCTATAGGGGCAGGCCTGATGATACAGGGGAGACCACTCTGGATGCCATGATAATAAATGGGTAATGCTGTTACATTTAAACTCTTAGTTTTTGTGTTTCAAACATGTTCAGCCCCAGACTCCAGCTAAATAATTTGTAGATTGTGTACACTTTCTATATTTTAGCAATAAAAAAGTAAGCAAAGTATAGAATATTGAAATTTACATTTTGATGCATGAGGATTCCACCTGTTTAGAAACTTGATGTTGCAGTTCATCTTCAGCTTGACCCATGACTTCATTATTCATCATGTTCTTGTTTGATTTGAGCAAAATCATTTACTGATTGAGCTGATCATTGATTATTCAGCTACTACTGTACTAGTACTACTTCTTCATTTGTGAATGTGAGGGGGAAAACAACTGTATTTGAACAGCGTTTTCAGTCTTGGTGTTCTGTTTTCAGTTTCAGGGACACATGAGGTTGGAACGGTGGGGAGTTTGCGTAAGGTGAAAGATGCTGTTATGGACTATACAGATCATACACTGATTGTTTGGGTGTCAGGTGAATGTTTTTTTATGATAACCACTAAGTGACTAACAGGACACTCTGACAGTTCATAATATGGTGACACTGACAGTTTACACAGGGGCATTCTACATATGATGACAGTTCATACATGATGACAGTTTATCAGAGGAACTGGTAGAAAACTGATACTTTTATTTTTATTCATCATTGTGACGCTGACAGACAAGATCAAAACTGTCCATTTTTCATTCCAAAATTGACACTAATAAACTTTCAGAGCATAAACTGTCATTGTGTAAGTTAATACTACACAATAGAAATGCAGTGGCAACTTACACACAGTTTATGTGCTGAATATGACAGTAAACATGCAGTGGCAACTTAATTTATGCAATGGCAGTTTACAATTATGTGCTGAAAGTTTATCAAATTTGAACACTGTCAGTTTACATGTTAACACTACAGATTATACCAGTGTAAACATTTTGTTTCTTTTCTTTTTTTCTAGCCTCAGTCTTACCACTTTGTGCCTTACCAGTTCTCTCTCTTTCTCTCTCTCTCTCCTTTGTGCATCTGATCTCCATTTTCTTTCAGTTTCAGAACTGTGTGCCATACCTGTATTTTCACTGTTGCATTCCTACAGCAACGCAGTTTGCCAAGGAGATGGGCTTCCGGGTGGAGAGTCTGTCCACCAACGGCTCTGTGCAGACAGAGAAAGACTGGCAAGCCAAGCTCTGCCAGCCGAACTACAGAAAGGTACAGGTCCACTTCGCTGATCAGCCGAACTCACTGTAAAACCAGTGTCTTTGAGATCCTGTATTGCTGAAGTCATTCAGATCATATACAACTATTGATTTTGATTCTTTATGTTTCTTGTTTTTTAATAGCAAAATTTGGTCAGATTGAAGTAATTTTGCACAATTTGAACAAAGTGCAATACACAGTTTGGATAAGTGTATGTTGTAACTTATATCCTGCATTTTGCTTAAATGTATGATTAATTGGTGATCTTGAAAAGCAAGACTAGGACAGATCTCAGCTCTCTCTCTCCCCACCCTCCCTCTCTGAGTCTCTCTGTTGCTCTCATACTTCACATCTTCTTTCTGGGTGTGTCTTTTCTTTTTAAGATGCTACACCATTCTCTGTCCTGCCATCTCCCCTCTCTCCCCTTCTCTGCCCCCCACCCCCTCTCTCAGTTCTCCCACCACTGCCCTCTCTCACTTTCTCCTTCCTCACCCTCTCTTTTCTTCCTTACATCCATTTTTCTCTACTCTCTAAAGTTCTCCCTTTCATCTATTTTTCTCCACCCCTCTCATTCTCCCTCTATAAATTTCTGTCTGTCTTGCTGTCTCTTTCCATCTCTCTCCTGTGTGCATTTATTTTTTATAAGCTGCATATAATTATTACAAAGGTGGAAGTAATATGCATTTCTGACCTCTTTTCAGACACGTGGGTGACGCACCAATAGCTGATGCTGGTGCCTGTGCTTAAAGTGGGTTAGGAGGTGCTGCTGCAACTGGTGACGGTGACATTATGACCCAGGTAGGGATTTCTGCTTTGTCCAGCGCAATATTCTATACATACATGTACGAACATAGGCATAGACTCCCCTCTGCAGTCCCAGTGCAATTTTTTATCCTACATCTCAACATAGACGTTCCCCTGCCATCAGAGTATAGCTGACCCCAGGAAAGAGGCTGTCCCAGGGGGAAGCCATTAGTATTACAGTCTGTTATGTACACTGGTTGGGTAAGACTTGCAGCGTTGCATTGTGACCATTTTCTTTTTCTAATCTAGCCACAGTTGCCTCTAATCAGAGAGGTCACCAAATGTGTGCACTTCTGCAGACTATTTGTTGGGGCTCTCTTGAAGTTCCACAAACATGTAGAGTCATTTCTGTTGATGAGGGTGTGTGTTTTGATGACCTAAGATTTCCATATAAGATAGCAGGTAGTCTACCAGATGCACCTGAAAATACATGTTTGCTGATAACACAGGCAATGCATCTAAAAGCCACATAATATATGACACTATTTACAGACTTGGGCAAAGATTTCATAGCCTGATGCTATTAATGTTGCCATTCGTGGCCCATAATGTGTTCTGCATTTTGTATTTTTACAATAGCTTGTAGTCAGTAATGCTCTTGTCACTTTGACAGCTCATACTGGTACTTTTGCTTCATTTTTGCATCTTAAAAATGTATTTACTCAGTTGTGTGCATTTCTGCAGTTTCCATGCAGTGACCTTGCTAGGTCAAGGCCTCAGTGTGACTAAAGCTGCAGAGGTTGCCATGGCATCAGCTGCAGAAGTTGCCATGGCATCCATCGCCAAGGCCTTCCCACTTTTAGTGGAGCCTTGATTGTGGCTGATGCTTTGGGCAATTTTGGTGAGTTCTCAGTCCTTACCTACTTCTGTCCTTTTGGTATTTCTCGATTTGTTTGAGAGAATGCTGTGGACAGGTAGGTTTTCATTTAAACCAGTTGGGGGGCGGGGTACAATCTTGAATCAGTATGATTTTAATGTTCACACACACAGCTCAGGGGGTGGGGACAGCTCAGTGGTTAGAGCACCAGACTTGTGATTGAAAGGTCATGGGTTCAAATTCCTGCAGGAGCACCAGGAGAATGTTCTTTTCCTGGGTTGACTTTCTGTGCTGACTCTTATTTCGGTATCCATTCCACCCCTGTTTTACTGCAGTAGCATGTAAAATATCCCGGTCATTCTGCCAAAAGTGCAGGGGGCAGGTTACAGCTAACCATGTGTAGCCGAGTGTATTGTATACATGTTCTGGGCCATGACCCTATAACCTTTTCTTTCCGGTCCTTTTCCTTTTTGATCGGGTGGGGGGTTTATGGCCCAATTATCTAAGGTGTTAAAAGTTGTGTGCTGGGCCGGCAGCGTCCCTTTTCCCCCAGTGTCCCTGCAGAGGCAGGTTGTTTGTTTACTGTTGCGGCCGGTGTTCATCTCAGGGGAGAGCCTACACTGTTTCCTAGTTGGTGTGCAAATAAAAGTTATAGCAACCTCTGACTTGTGACTCTTCATCCATGCTTCCAACCTGCTTCCCTCAACTCCCCATACCCACTCCCCTACACATGCATACACCTTACGTATGTGTCTTTGCATGAAGTGACATGGAGCATGGTTGTATGGTGTACACAGAACTTGTACCAAGATGGCAGCAGTTTCATGGGGGTGGGGTGGGGGGGGGGGGGAGGGGGGTTAAGAATGAAGTCATCAGATCAAGACTGAACATTAATATTCTCCTTTTTAATAGTTATTACGGATGTGATTATTTGTAGTCCTTCTCCCAGTTCCACCAGTCATTGGATGCCAGTCCTGATGTGTTTGTGTGCAGGTGCTGCATGCCATGGTTTGAAGGATGGATTCCATTATTCAGTAGTCAATGCACAGACTGTTGATTTAACCAAGTGTACCTGATCCACCTCTGTGATATCAAATCTGCTTCAGCCAGTGTCCCTGTGACATTTAATGGAAACTGGGAGGAGTTTCCACCCAACATTCCTTAACAGTTTGTTACAGTTGCTTGACATTTGTTTTGGCACATAGAGTTTTATGATATTTACAGTTGATTGAAGTAAAATCTGTTGATTGAAAGATGTGCTTGTGGGAAACTTGAATGAGCAAATGTGGTTTTCAACAGCAAACAGACTAAATGTATAAGTAGTAAAAAAGTTGTCATCAGTTTAGTGTGCTGGAGAATATTAATACTTTCGACCATTTTTTAAAAAGTTGTTTGAGTGTCATTCAGTGAATTAGTATTTAATCAATTGTCAGATAAAGTACATGACCAAGCTGTTACAGTCTATTAGAATTAGGTGCAGGCTGTTCAAATCTGCACCCCCCTCCCCCCCCTTTTTGTTGTTGTTTTTGAGGCCAACATACCACCAAAGTTGACGTTTCCCATTTAAAACATTTTCCCATTGATACAACATCAAACAATTCCACCATAAATACTCTGATCAGATGAAACAAAGAGTGATTTTCCTTGTTTACTTTTGTCACTATCCACCACTGCTTCTGGAAACAATCAAACAATTTTACCGATAAGACTTGGACTGTTTGAAGGTATCCTATGTGTGTTAGGTGGAACAAAAACACCTTCTGGCCAAAGATTTGACAGACTAGATGAACAATAATGACAGTACTAAATCTTGTGACAGAATATCTATCATTATATGGATGCCAACTCACCATTCATGGAGGGAGAGAAAGAAGCATCAATGGGCCCAGTACAGAGTTCAAAGGAACAGTCTGGGACTGAAAAATGCATGCCTGCAAGCTGATGGATGGGCAATATGAGTGGCTGTATTTTTTTTTTTAATATATAAAAAAGAAAAAAAGAAAAAGAAAATGCATAATAATATGCATAATAAAATAGAAGAAACATTTTAGGACTGAAATAAAATGGCTTTAATTAAGGGTTGGCTGTTGGACCGATGTGGTTGCTAGGTGAGGTTCACCTGTAGGGTACATACAAGGATCGGGATGTCCCAAGCTTTACTGTACAGGTATCTAATAATAAGGCATCTCTGAGAGTTGATTGTGTATTGTGTGTGTGTGTGTGTGTGTGTGTGTGTGTGTGTGTGTGTGTGTGTGTGTGTGAGGAATATCCCAAAGCTGACTGTACATTATGTTTAACGAGGAATGTGCAGATCAGAAATTTCTAAGACAAGTCATGGTATCTAAAATTATAATAATGTACATTTATTATGTGCTCATCAACGCCCTGAGCACTCACATGATACATATTAACCTAAATATGATATTATATACACATGTAGAGCGCAGTCCTACCAAAATAATTTACATAAAGTATTATACAGAAAAACAAACACTGCCGGGCCACGCATTACACACACACACACAACTGTTTCTAGTTGTTGTAGTCCTATAAACTTCAATACCCTCTTGTATAAATGTATTTTCCATTCTTTTTTAATTTTGTATTTATAATTGTTTTATTAACAGCTGAAATATTATCATGCACCAGTTACAGTGTACCAGACATTTATCAGAAGGGGGAAAAAACACACCAAGACAGTTGAACTAATCATTCATTGATCTGGACTCATTGTACCCCAGCAAAAGCATGCCTACTCTGCACTACACCTTCAGGCACTTACTGAGTGCAGTCCCCTGGATTTTTGAAGATCGTCTATTGAGTTATATCAGGGTACTACATAATTATAAACAAATTCAAATATAATAACTAAAAACAAATTACTTGAAGTGCCCCAAAACATTATATCCATGGAGTAAACATGCACATACACACATGCATGCATGCACACACACACACTCGCACACACACACGCTGACACTCACACACACACACACAGACACGTGCGCACTCGCACACATACTGTGTGTGTGCACTCACACACATACACACCAGTACCCACAAACTTCACACCAGTGATGGAGATCGAGGCAAAGGAGAGGTATTGGGCTCGGAAAAACAAAACTACAAGCATGCCGCATTCATAAATAAATAAATAAAGGATAAATAAAAGGGGGGAGATGAACCTCCCTCGGGAAGATTTAATTCGCAATACAGCTTACTGACTGGTTCGTAAATACTGCATTTGACAAAGGGGAAAATGTTTCGTACTGGCTGTCAGCTAGTTGCGTTTCTTGGTTTGTTTTCCGCTCCAATGATTTAGTTGAAGCAGAGTTTTGTTCCAACCGGCTCACTTCCGGTTTGTACTTCCGGTCAACAGAGACGCAAAAGGGTCCAACTATAAACGACGAAAATGAGTAACGAGCAGGTCAACAAAGTCGATCTTTCACTTGGTAAGTAGCAATTATTTCGCCTTTAAAACAGCCGTATGTTTCATTCAGTTCGTTTTGTGGCGCAGTAGTGCACTGACGAAAGATTTTCTTGCGTTTTGAATGGGACGTCTATGTTTGAAATTGAGCTGAATTGATTTTTGAAAGGGCAACGTGTGTTAGATTTAGTCCCGTTATTGCTGTTAGTATTTTCTTGCACAAGTACTTCTGTGAGGGCTGTATTTAAAAACCGGTTTGCCGATGAGAGAGAGAGAGAGAGAGAGAGAGAGAGAGAGAGAGAGAGAGAGAGAGAGAGAGAATGAATGAATGAAGAACAAGTGAGCACAGTCGGAATCAGGCAAACGTGAGCTCAAGTCGTATGTCAGTTTTACTTTTGGTATTATACTTTATCACTTATGTTGTACAGATCGACAGTGGCATAGTTTCAGTTAGCCATTTTAGGTAAATTACCGTTAGCTAAATTACCGCAAGGAACTAGGAAGTATAATTCATATACATAATACTGGTAATGACTCAAATGAGCATAGTAGATTAGTAATAGTACTTACTAGTACTAATTCTACTATACTAGTTACTAACTTAGTCTTCTTCAAGTTCCATTATTATAACATCCAACTAAAACATTTTGAAGACTGTTGACACTTTTACTAGTTTTAGGGCACACTGGGTTATTTTGGTGTCTTCATAATCCATTGAACTCTGACATGGACCACAGGATCTTTAAATAAATGTGCATATTATATGTGATCTTTTTGCATGCGTATACATATGAAATGAAGGACCTTGGTTTATCCTAATTATATTTTTAATAGTTTTATAGTCTTATTTAAAAGACTTGTAGTGTCTGCGCAGAATTTGACTCTGGAGAAATCTCAAGGCAGGCGCAAAGCCTATCAGGTAGTGCCCCACTAGTGGTTACCCATCCATTTGGTGACCATGCTCAGTTGTGCTTAACTTTTACTTTGGCTTTCAAGAGTGAGTACTTTAGCTCTGTACCACTGACTCTTCAACTTTCAATCTTCAAGTCCTAATAGTAGTAGTACCAGTCTGTCACACTGTAACTGTAACTGAGTGTTTTTTTGTTTTGTTTTTTACTTCCTTCTGCAGATGAAATCATCAAGCTGAACAAGAAACAACGACAGCAGCGTAGCCGAGGAGGCAGCAGTATGTCACAAGGAAAAGCTGGTGGCAGAGGTCAAGGCGTGGGAGGCAGACGGAACTCTAGGGGTCGAAGAGGTGGAAGTGGAATCAGTCCCCTGAAAAGGAAACAGGTACAGTCAGGGCTCAACATTAAGGACTGCCTGACTGCCCAGGGCAGGTAGACCCAGCTGTCGGGCATCTAATCTTCATGGTGAAGTTGCCCGGTTGGGCAACTTAATTTTGTAATCAGATACTACTTAACTAGTATTACAGTTTACACATCAATCACAATCCACTTTTTCATCATTACTAATACTATCAAATATACGGATTCTACTTGTACTCCCCATCATGATCAATCACAGTCCAAAATACATTGCAATATATATGCTAGCACTTCCATCAATAACAAACTAACTCTTACATCCACTCCCTCCAGCATTGCCAAGTAAACTTACCGTGGCGCTGTTGGAGAGAACAGTGGAAATGACTGTGGCATCATGTCTACCCAGACAGGAACAGGCAGCAATCCCGGAGGATCAAGAGGTCAGCCAGCAGGACGCAGGGGTCAGCGTGGAAACCTTCGTGGCTGGGCAGGAAGTCGTGGTGGCCTGCGGCGAGGTGGGTCTATAGGATCGAGGGGAGGATCAAGAGGAGGGAGCAGTGCGTCGAGCATCAGCAGCAGCCTGAACGCCAACACCAGGGGGTCCCGGGGGCGTGGAAATCAGAGAGGTAGGACTGTCATGACTGCATAAGTTGTTTGAGAGGTAGGACTATTGTGACTACCTAAGTTGTCAGAGAGGTAGGATTGTCGTGACTATGTAAGTTGTCAGAGAGGTAGGACTGTCATGACTACATAAGTTGTCAGAGAGGTAGGACTGTCATGACTTCATGAGTTGTCAGAGAGGTAGGACTGTCGTGACTACCTAAGTTGTCAGAGAGGTAGGACTATTGTGACTACCTAAGTTGTTAGAGACGTAGGATTGTTGTGACCATGTAAGTTGTCAGAGAGGCAGGACTGTCATGACTTCATGAGTTGTCAGAGAGGTAGCACCGTCATGACTACGTAAGTTGTCAGAGAGGTAGGATTGTCGTGACCATGTAAGTTGTCAGAGAGGTAGGACTGTCATGACTACATAACTTGTCAGAGAGGTAGGACTGTCATGACTACATAACTTGTCAGAGAGGTAGGACTGTCATGACGAAATAAGTTGTCAGAGAGATGGGACTGTCATGACAACCTAAGTTGGCAGAGAGGTCGGACTGTCATGACAACCTAAGTTGGCAGAGAGGTAGGACTGTCACAGCCACATAAGTTGCTTTTAGTAAGACGGCTAGGGTGCCTGGATGAGCACATCTGGATGGAGCAGTTTGGGATTGGGAAAACAATGTTATTGTTATAGAAGAAAACAACCATACTGGTTTAGTGTATCAATCAGCTGTGATAGTGTACTACTGGATTTTGTGAACCAGCATTATATGTCATACTACTTATTGGTTAAGATAGTAATTCATTTATTCCAGTGAGGGATGGCTGTGAGCATGTATAATTTGTACAGATGTGTACAGTCACACAGTGTAGACAGTACAGTGACTAACCGCAACACTAAGTGTACACACACACTGACAAAATGCACAACTACGGACACCACCCTCTTCTGCGGTATACACAAGTTGACAAAGGTGCTTTCTGGGTGACACTAGTGAGAGATGCCTTAAGCTGATCTTGAATTTGAAAGAGTTGACAGCTTTTTGCAGAACAATGTCTAATGTTGGGAGTGAATTCCAGATGTGAGAGAATAGGGGGTGGAAAGGAGAGAAGGAAAAAAACATGTGACAACCAGTAAAAGAGGCTGTTGGGTGGAACACTTCACGTGCATGTTGACACATGTTTTAGTTTTTGTAGTTACTGTGCATTCTCTCCCCTGCTGCCAGAAAATTTGGACCCGGCCTTGGAACTGGCAAACCATGCAGGTTTTGACCCTGTGGACATTGCAAGCAAACTCTCTAAGGTGCTGGACACCTTCAGACTGAGGCAGCTTCGCTCAGAAAGTCGCAACCTCGCTGCTCGAAAAGTGGTGCTCGACAGGCGGTACAACCGCGAACGGCTGCTGTGCGAGAGCGATGATCTGGTGGTCATTTATGACTGCAAGAGGCAGGTGATGATTGACTGGTTCGTCCGGAAGGACAGGAAACGAAGACTCACCCATTTTGAAGAGGATGCTCAGAACTGTGTGATGATGTGGTCACCCGTTTGCAGCGAGAAATACAAAGCCGCTTGTGACATGCTTTCCAGAAAAGTGGCCATCTTAGCGTCGGCCATACGACATTTGTATGGTCTGTTGGCTGTGATTTATGAGCAGTGATAAATGTTGTCAGTGACGGCATTGGGTATTGCCAGTGACAGCATATTGTGTACGTGCTTTGTGTTTGTTTCTGTGACCATGAAGGGCAAGGCAGTGTGATCAGGTGACCGTATCAGTGTTGCTTTGATTGTGCTTTTGTGAAAAGGTATTTTTCTCAGCTGCTGGCACTGTCACAGAAAAAAAAAATGTTAACTGTTAAGCCGTTTCACCTGTTGGCATCTTTCCAGTTTTCTTGCACTGGTAAACCTCCCCCTGTTCATAACATGTGTTGAGATTAATTACAGTGTATCATTTGAACCTTGGGCGACTGATTAGTGGTAAACGACAACATGTCAAACTTGGGCAACCACAAACACATAAAAGGTTCAAAAGAACGCTATTTATTAGGACAAGACGAAACGAGCAAATTCTTGGGGTAATCCCCTTTGTCAAGCTACAAAACAACACTTAAACAACAGCTAAATGGTCAAAAGCGAAAAATGAAGTGAGAAGCTAAATCAGTTACCTGTTTTTGGTCAAACTATGCTGTTTTCCTGTCCAGTGCTTGGGAGAATGTTGGCATGACAATGATGTGTAATATGTGTGATGTAATGAATATTCTATGACATAAAACTCAAATGGCACAGAAGAGTGACAGAGAAAGTGGGGGGTGGGATGAGATTTGGAATATGAATTCTTGGGGGGGGGGGGAGGGTCCAACCTGGAAAAGGAAGAAGGCTTCCAGTTTCAAACATCCCAGGGGATGAATGGGAAAACCGGAATACTGAGGGGAAAAAAAACATTAGTCAGATGCAGCAAAAAACCTGTGATGTCAATCTTGATTAGCAGTCATTCTTGTTTCATAGGGGGGAAGAGGGAGGGGACATCACAGTTATTGATATCAACACAAAGAGTGCTCAGTGCTTTTACTTATGACCAGTTTTAAAAACTGCTTCTGGCTCTTGGATACTTGACTGAACTCCTTAAAGTTTACAAACCAACCTGCCAACTACTCTCTTCTTCTGATACTTCCATTCTTTGTCTTCCCTCCATGCGCACACACTTGCTTGGTCAGAGATCGTTTTGTTATGTTGCACCATCTGTCTGGAGCAGTCTCCCTTGTGAAGTTAGGTCATCAAATGCACTCACATCTTTGAAATCTACATTGAAATCTCACATCTTCAAGCTATCAAGTATCATATTGACAGTGTGTGACTGTCTGTGTTGTGACTGTCTGTGTTGTTTGGGTTTGCTCAAGTTTGTTTTGACTGTTCTGGTTCTTTACTTTGTAATGAGCTATGTGCTCCAGTTTGGAGAAAGCACATGAAAGAGTACATTATTATTATTATTAGATGGAGTAGAGTTATGGCAAGCATTGCAGACCCTGTCAATGGAAGTGGAATAAGATAATAGTCTCATAGGAGTTTTAGTCCTTTTTGGTCTGCTTTGTTAAAAACTTATGTTTCAAAATCATGGAAACAAAGCAGTGAGTGCTACCATTTTGTGTCTGTCAGTCTCTGTGTGTGATGTTCTGAACAAGGCCAGAATCTGGCAGAGGTGTACATTACATCATGAGCCAGCCCACTTTAGTTTTCTGCTCTTCATTGGTAAAGAGCAAATTTAAAGCAAGACGGGACTTCTTTTGTCCACATATTGACTGAACAAACAGAATGGAAATACTTGTGGATTGTCTATGTTTTCAGGGGTGGGGGGGGGGGGGGGGGTGGAGACAGTTTCCACTGCTTCACTGAAAATTAATGCCTTCGTTAGAAAATAATTGAGACCTGCCGTGAGCAGGAAGAATATGATATAAAATAAAAACTCAGTATGGTGTGGAAATTTAAAAAGTCCCCCATCCCACCACTTCTCCCCCAATGTATAAAACTGATTAAATGATCAGTAATTGTTGTGTTTATTGGTTATCTCTGAGATTTCCACAGAAATTGTCCCTTTTCCCTGAGACTGAGAGCGAGTCACATGATTCTATTCTGATGCGGATTGACAAGGAAGCGGTTTGTTCACGCTGACTATCTTTACTGCACAGGTGCTCGCGGCAGCCTTCGGGGTGTGCTGCGTGGCCGAGGCAGCGCACTCCTGCAGGGCAAGGCGAGAGGTGGTGGGGGGTTCCAAGCGGGCCCAGGCCAGGCTGCCGCCAAGCGAGTGTCAATAAAGCAGAAGCGGCAGATGGCCATCCAGGCCTTGCAGCAAGCACGCAAAACCATTGCTCAGCTGGACCAGCAGTCGGCGCGGCAGAACTTGGTCAACTTGCGGCGAGGGATCGTGCAACAGGTGGGTTGCTGGTGGTGGGACTGGGGGGCTGTCAGCTTTTGGGGGGGGTGCAGTTTGATCCAGGCTCTCTGCTGCCCTCTCTTTGTCTCCTAGTCCTAGTATGGCGGGGAAATTGGGCTGCACCTCTAGTTCTGAGTTTTGTGTGTGGGGGTGTGTGTGTGATATGTATGCTAGATGTGCATGGTTGTGTGCGGTGTGATTTAAATATATAGATACATATACATGTGTGTGTGCATGCTTGCCTGCAGGCATGCATGTTTGTGTCTGATGATATGCCTGCAGTGTGTGTGTGTGTGTGTGCGCACAAACATGCATATGACTTATTGCCAAAAGGTGCGCATGCAATGGGTTATGCACTTCAGTTGAAAATAAAACATTGCTGAAAACTGTTTTTATTTGAAATGTTGTGTTGTGTACTTGCATGAATGAATGAATATATAGTACAGATAATTTCAGCAACCAGGCTGTGGTTGATTTCAATGTACAGTCATCACACACTGAAAAAGCGCCGAAAAATGACCGCCAAAAACGGACATCCATGTACCGAGTGATTTTCGTCACTTTACTTACAAACAAATTGCAAGCACATGGAGAAACAATCACTGATTTGTACGCGGAAAACATCGTTTTATACTGATAATATAACATCAGCACTCACAATAGTTGTATTTTCAATCAATTGATCGCGAATGTTTGCCCTGTATGTACATCAGATGTGTTGCAAACTCGAACTGAAAACTTTGAACAACCGAAAAACGACACCATCGCTTCAGAATCACCGGAAACGTTGCACGTGTTCCGATCCATGCATTTGCACTACACAGCGATACTCGTTTTTTTTCAGCAAAGTTTTGCAAGAAATCTGAAGAATATTTCCCCGATCGTTTGATATTGTTGTAATATCCGACGTCCCTACAAGATATCTAATATTTTGTACAAAACAAATGAGAGAGCAGTCTCTTTTTTATTGACAACATCCTGAACGTCACATGACCTTTCCCGAGTGCATTCATTTTCCTGGCCGCATGGCGTGTCTTTGTTCGGAAACACCGAAAGGTGTGTTGTAGTCTCCTTCAGTGGTGCGACGTCGGTACAGTGGTCTGATGTAGAACATGCACTGTGCGTTTTTTCTGGAGTTTGTTGAGATTATTTTCAAGTTTTCTGCCGATTTGGATGTGCGAAATGAAAGTACTGTGAAAAGTGGCATCTTCCCACGCCGAAGATTTGAAACCTGTTTTTTTATACTTAACCGAGTACAGCATGAAGAATTTCATTACAACAAGGCAATATCTTGTAAATCTTATGTGCAACTGTTGATTCAGGATGTGTACTCAGTTTCATCAAAAACTTATCAGTTATAAGTGTATGCTTTTTGTAGACTGTTTAGTGGTGTTGCGAGAATATTTTGTTAACTGAGCGAGAGTGACGAAGTTATAGTTTTTTTTCCTGGAATTAATTTTCGTTGTGAAAGTTATGTCAGATGCCGTGTTTGCCACACAACTGTTGTTGTAATATGATGTAAAACATTAAACTTTTAAAGTTTAATTAAGCCCACCAGATGTTAGTAATACTAATAGCAGTTCTGAGTACTGATTTGTGTAGAAGTCATGGTGTGTAGGGTTGACATGTTTGTACTGGGCATATCAGTATTGGGACAGTTGCAGGTTATTGGGTTAATAATTTCATATTCATAACACTTCAAATTCATTGACAAGACCAGGGTATGCTGAACTGAGTGTACTCCTGAGCCAAGTGGTACAGCAAGGAGGAAAACATCAAACACAGATAGTTGCAGATGGTACAGAGAGAGGCTGGCCGCAGAGAATCCACATCTCAAACACTTGAAACAGTCAAAGAGCTTGGGGGGGGGGGGGGGGTCTGGACTTAATTGTTAATTACATTGATAAAATCAGGTCATTCTGATTTGTTTTTGTTAGACTGATCTAAGCAAACAGAGTGTTTTCTATGCTAAAAATTGGGGAAATGTTATTTTGTTGTAATACTGATGTAATACAGAAATTTGTTTCATTTAATTTTTATGACTTGTTATTAAATGCAAACTGAGAAAAAATCTTCTCACTGTGTTTTTGCATGCACTTGTATGGCTGGTTATAGTATATTGCATGAAAGGGTGTGTTACTTGTTATAGAAAAAAATGTTGAGTTATGGGTTTATGTCGCCCATCAGATATTACAACAATCAACATGTCATAATCATGTGTAAAATTATATGAGTGTACAAAATTTGGCACAAACTTAGTAGGGCAGATGTGCACTAATAGTGTGATTTTGTGCATACTTGCGCAAAACTGAAGACACATATCATATATATGTGTGTTACGCGTTCATTGACCATTCCCATCATGCTTAACTCCATGTGTCTCTGTGTGGGACTAGAACCAGCTGCTGGCAACCAACAAGAAGACAGGGCTATACTCCAGCAGCGCCTCCCTGTCCTCTGCCAGTTCCCAGGTGTCTGTGGGCTCCGGGCGTCAGCTGCAGGGGACCAAGATCACTGCCTTCAGCCCTCCAAGCTCACCACAGAGCACACGCGGTCGGAGAAGGTGAGGACGCTGAGCCCAAAGTCACCTGCATGGTTTTTAGTGGTTTTACTGCCTTGTTAGCTGTGGTCTGTGGGTGCTTGGATAATGGATGCTTGGTCAGAGTGTGCTTTGCGTGATGGATGCTTGGTGAGTGGGTGTTTGCGTGATGGATGCTTGGCTAGTGGGTGTTTTGCATGACGGATGCTTCATTAATGGGTGCTTGCATGATGAATGCTTGGTCAGTGGATGCTTTGCATGATGGATGCTTTGTCAGTAGGTGGTTTGTGTGGTGGATGCTTGGTCAGTGGGTGCTTTGCATGATGGATGCTTGGTCAGTGGGTGCTTGCACGATGAATACTTGGTCAGTGGGTGCTTTCAAATGGATGCTTGGTCAGAGGGTGTTTTGCATGTTGGATGCTTGGTCAGTGGGTGGTTGCATGACGGATGCTTGGTCAGTGGGTGCTTTGCATGATGGATGCTTGGTCAGTGGGTGCTGCTTTGCATGATGGATGCTTGGTCAGAGGGTGTTGTGCATGATGGATGCTTGGTCAGTGGGTTCTTTGCATGATGGATGCTTGGTCAGAGGGTGTTTTGCATGATGAATGCTTTATTAGTGGGTGCTTGCAAGATGCATGCTTGGTCAGTGGGTACTTGCATGATGGATGCTTGGTCAGTGGGTACTTGTACCTTAATGGATGCTTGGTCAGTGGGTGTTTTGCAAAATGGATCCTTGGTAAATGAGTGGTAAGTGGGTGCTTTGTAAATATATATGCTTGATTGGTGCTTGATAAATGGGTGCCTGTGGGATAATGAATACTTGGTAAATGGATGCTCAAGCTTGGTCAAAGAGATCCATGTCATTATCACAGTGGAACTCATCTCAAATCTTAAGTGCAAACACGCAGGTGTTAGTCTTTGTGTATTTTTTATGGAATCAGATTTTGTGTGTGCAAATGTAGTGTTTTTTCACTTTTGAAAGAAAGAAGAAAAGAAAAGAAAACACAACAACAGGGGGTGGAAAGACCATACAAAGCAAGCAGGCTCTGATTTTGAAGGATCAGGTTGTACAAATGGTTGAATAAGCAGGTTTGCGTTAAGTGGTAATTTCCGGCATTTTATTGGTAAATATTGGCATGTACTGAAAATAGAATCAGCATGCAGTCAGACATACGGCTGTTGTTTTGCTTAACCAGTTCTCACCAAAGAAAACCAAAAAACAACCACAGCACAGATAGAGTGAGTGCATGTGTGTTCTAGATGGGGGTGGGGGTGGAACAGGGTGTTTGCTAGTAGGGCTCCAGTAGTAGTCTCTATAGATTGCAGTGTATATGACCGGTTACACTGACTGACTGACCAGTTTCCGTGAACAACTTAGGCTACCTCACAGATGTCATGCCAGTTTGACAAATGTCTAACATGTGTATTTGTCTGCTCTGCAGGTGGCGCCCCAAGTCTCAGGCAGCCAGCCAGCCCATCAGCACCAGCACTCTGACCATCAGCATAGACAACCCGGCACCTCTCAGGTCCTTTTCCTTCCTTCTCCTTTTAAGTTTGACCTTGGACTCGCTCTTCTTCTTTTGCGAATGACTGCCTTTGACAAACTTGGAAATTCTGTCACTGGCAATGGGGCAAGCGTTCATAGGCACTTGTGAAAGTTGAGAAAAAGGGTGTGGAGTTTCAGCGAAGCTTTGGTTTTGCCTTTTTAGTGCTTCGTTTTTGCTGATGGTGCCAGTTTCAGTGACCGTGTCCTAGATGTCAAGGTCAAAGCATATTTGAAAGGTCAGACATGCCTGACGTCGCAATGTCTGCATTGTTTGCACAGCGCTGACTTCAGTGTCCCGCAAGTCAGCGTCCCAGCCCCCAGACAGCGCCAGAGGAGGCGGCTGTGGCGTCGAGAGAGCAGCAACAGCAGTTTTGATGAGCTCGACATGAACAGAGGAGCCACGCCAAATTTCTCGTCACAGCTTGCCGTGAGTGCCTTTTTTCGTTAACATTGCTATTGCTCTAGAGTACATGCTGCAGCAGCCAGTCACCTGTGAGTTGTTGGACTGAAAAGACCTCACCAGTGAGCCTGGAAAAAGGTGAATGATATGTGGTGAAAAAGACTGAGCTAAAAAGACCCTCCTGCTTAAAAACAACAACAATAGCAACGGAAAACTGTGCTCACCAAAAGAAGACTGTGGTGCAAGCTCCATCGTCCACTGCAGTGAGCGCGGGAAAAGGTTAATGATTGCTAGTGAAAAAGACGGAGCTGAAAAGAACCCTGCAGAAAACTACTCGCCAAAAGATGACTGTGGTACAAGCTCCATCGTCCACAGCAGTGAGTGTGGGAAAAGGTGAATGATTACTGGTGATAAAGACTGAGCTGAAAAGAACAACAGCAAAACTACTCGTCAAAAGAAGTGGCTTCTGGTGTGTCCAGCTTCTGTGTTCTTTTCTGCCGTATGCAGTTAACGTGTTAGAGTTGCCATGTGTGTAGCTAACCATTTCATGACTTGGTAGGATATCAAACAACCAAATTTGCAAAGCTGATATATATTTTTGCTTTAACTGTTGCAGAAATTGAAGCCCACAGTGTCAACAAAGTACGTGTTCCAGAAAAAAGCATTCTCCACGGCAAATGTAAGTGATCGCGACGTGGGCTGCTGTTGCTTTTCTGGTCTTTTGTGCCAGTGCTTGTTTTTGCCCGTTCATTGTCGAGTTTGCCCACAGTCCTACATGCATGAATGCAGGTGCTTGTGTGTGCGCATACAAACATACACACACACAGATTCACATGCAGTTACACACTCCTTCACGCACACACCCACACGTACACGCACACACACACACACACACACACACACACACACACATGTGAGATGTGTGCACACTCGTACTTGATCATGCATGAATGTTGGCCTCTCACACGCTCACAAACATGCAACAAAATTTTGATTTCTGTTCTTGTATTTTGAAAAGTAGACTACCGTGACTGGCTGGTTACAGCAGCCCCTGAGAACCTCAGTCAAACGCTCCACTGATTGCTGCTGCTGGGCTTCTTGTTCAGTGCTGAAGGCAGTACCACCTCACACTTGTTCTCCATTCCTTCATTGGCTTTTAGTGTCCTGTAGGATTTAGGCAAAGTGTGCCATAGCTTCCTTCCTTGTTGGTGGTAGTCGCAGATGTCTGTCCGATGTATTGCTTAAATACAAACCCTCTCATCGGCTGTGACTGTCTCCTGACAGTTTCATTCTCTGTGTGCCATCTACTGACTTTTGGAGAAAGGTCTTTCGTGGACCCCGCAGTCTGAAACAGTCTTCCCCTTGACCTGTGCTCCATGAAGTTCACTACAATCCTTGTAAAATACCGTTTTTGAGTGCAAGTTCGAGTTCACTCCCATGTTCAGGCAGAAGTTTCCTATCCAACTAGACTAAATCTAATGAACTCACCATTTACATTGTTATGTCTTGTACGTATTGTCATGTGTTGTGTGTTATGCCGTCCAGTTTTTGTCCTTTATTATCTAGTATTTGTCCTTGTTTTGTTGTCATTGTAAAGTGTTTTCAGGAGATAAGAGCACTCAACAAATCCTGTTTATTGTTATTATGTTATTACGCACACCCACACACAAGCTAAGCAAAAATAGTGAGATGTTGGTAGTGTTTCTTTAATCCACAAAAACAAGTGAATGATGAAGCATTGATCACTGATGTCGTGAATGAGAAAATGCAAATTGTGAGTTTTCTTTTGTTTATTTTCAGACTCCTGTTTCCCTAAATGACCGGTTTTCTGGATCTGGATCGGAAGACCTGATTGGACGCAAAGTGTTCATGTGAAACAGTGCAGCTTCAAGCCTTGTGATGTTCTGTAGTCTTATCCCACCTGTGCCTTCCTGTTGATGTTTGTCAGTAAGCTGTCTCTCTGTGCTGATGATGAATGCAGTTAGGGCCTGGGGTGCATTTCTTTGGTGTGTATGTGTGCATTATGCAGGCATTCATGTCTGTGTCTGTCATAGTGTGTGCATGCATGCTTGTGTGCATATGTGTGTGTGTTCCAAGGATAAAAGTGGATTTTTCACAGTATTTTATATGCGTGGGTGTGTAGTGGGATGCACTAATGTGTATAATATGTGGCGCATGAATGGACTGAGAAAGTGTTGGAAAGAATGCAGCGTGTCTTGCCTGGATGTAAAAGCAGGGTTGGCATTTTTTGTGTAAGGGTGGTTGCGTTAGTTGCAGTATTGTGATGTTATTGAGTAGGAGATCTCAGCTCTGAATTGGGTTGCCCATTTCCAACTCTGAACTACCTGCTCGCTTTGCAGCAGATCTGGAAGCAGACGCTTTTGCCACTGTTGCGATGCTGCGTGATGTGATGCGCTTATTAGCAGTGACAGGCTTTACCGCCAAGGTTCTGAGTCAACCCCCTGCATGGAAAGCATGGTTCACCTATTGCTGCCTTTCAGATTCTCAGAATGATCTGCGATGGGTGCAGGCGGCAACGCCAACATGCAGGAGTGCACAAACCCCATGATGGTGCATGCCGGGCCAACGGCTCTTCTTCAGCACCTGCCTCTGCTGTTGTCTGCGGACTCGGCCTCTTTGACCACAGGCTTCTGTGTTTGTGCGTGCAGGGTTGTGTTTTTGTGAACTGCCGTGATACGTCCAGCGGTCTGATTCTTCCGTACTTTGGTGGCATTGTTGTGAAGCTGGGAAAGACTGGAAGGAAGGAGACCCCTGCTCAGTGGTGCGGTGACAAAAGAAGAATGCAGCAAGGTTGTGTGAGAGTACACTGAGATTAGGAATACAGCAAATGATGTGAAGAATACACCAAGACCAAGGCATCCGTTGACAGAGTGATGTAAAAAACACCAAGGAATCCACAGGTCAGACGACATGAGAAATATTTGTAAAACCTGCTAAGGACACATTACCTGATGTGGGAGCCGCTGGGAATTTGTAATGTAATGTAAAAACCGCAAGTCAGAGTGTACAGTAATATATAAAGTGATGTAACCAAAATCCAAACACTCAAAAAGTTAAAGGGTATGCTAGTTTAATATGACAGTACAGAATGAGCAGTTTTTTGGGTGAGCCCCTTTTTCGAGCGAAAAAATTAGTTTAACTGTTCTTTTGCCGCTTGAAAAAGGGGCATAACCCAGATATGTGCATGTTTTATATAGTCATATTAACTTAAGTTAGCATTCCTTTTAACCCTTTATGTGTTTGGATCTGGTTTAGAATGCTAGCAGTCACCCTTGTTGCAGATATGTTTTGTTGACGTAACCAAAGAATGAACTGTGAAACCACAGAGCATCTCTGCAGTGGTTGCACCATGTGAAAGGAGTTGTTGCATGCGTGCAGTAAACCTTGAGCGGTGAAGACGTGTGAGTGAAAACAGATTTTGAGCAGCTGCATAATTCTGAATCACATGGTTTACAGGTTATGCATGCTACTTCCTTTTTCTCTTCTGTGTTGCACTTGCCTGCGTGTGTGAAAGTAAAGCTGCACCAATTAGCATAGTGTGAGTGTGCAGTCGTGACACAGGTGTAGACACATTTTAACCCTACACAATAGTCATAATATTATTAACAATAATAGCAGCATTTAAAACCTTTTGTTCATTTTTTTACTTTTTAAGAGCTGCAACTACAATGCTTCTTGCATGACCACTGTAACTAGGGCAGACCTCGATATACGACTACTTGTAAAATTAAACTAGACTTACTTGGGAAGGTGAAGTTTAATTACAATTATTTGAGCCAATTGTTACAAAGGGATAACTATAATTCTTGTTATGCTTGCAATACTGATCACATAGAAGATGCCGTATCACAACTTTCACATTTTTTGCACCATTTGTTGGAAGATACTTCACTTGGGATCAAATCAGCCTGTGTTGGTAATTGATCTGCTTGGCTGCACAGGGGCTGGGCTGTCTTACTGAAGCATGGTACTTGCTCAGCGAGGGATGAGTAAAACTGCCTTAATGCAAGATCCAAACTCATAACAGGTTCAAAAGAATGCTGTTTGTTAGGACAAGGCAAGACCAGTAGATGTTCATGGTAATCCCCTTTGTCAGGCTACGCCTAAGGTTTGACAAGGTTTGGTTTTGTTCTAATAAATAAGTCTTTTGACCTTTTATGTGTTTCGATCTTGTTTTAGAATGTTAGCAGTCATTTTTGTTTCAGATGTTTGCCTTAATCAAGTTAATGCAAGTCTGGTTATCATGGTTTACGTAATTCCAAATAATCTGTGTCCTTTTTAGTTCTGAACTGTATACCCGCTTTCTAACTATTTTACTTTTTAGTCAAAGCATCTTTGAAATTAGCCTTGCACTGTGTTGGAAATAGGTTCATTTTTCAGTCACAGCGTCAGTGAAAAGTAAGTGAAACAGAAGATGCATTTGACACTTTTAAGCAATGTGGGATGCTTTAAAAACATTTTTATTATTTTGTATGTGATATGCATGGGCTAATGCTCTCTTTGGTTGTGATTTAACTCATCACTGTCCCAGCCTGTAACATTTCTGGGCTAAAAGGTGCACACATACATACACTCACACATACACACACACACACACACACACACACACACACCTGCATATAGTATGTTTTCCAGTCCTATAGCAAATCTACTTTTGATAATATATGTGTTTTGATGGCAATCCGTTTGCATGTTAATGAAGAAAGAAAGGAAAAAAAGGGGGGGGGGGTGCTTAAAGATTTCAAATTTCACAGTTTTGATTGGTCATTTTCAAGTCATGTTGCAGCAGTGAATAGGTTAATTATGTCCTTCATTTGGTAAGTGCCATGCTGTACAGGTTGGCATCAATGGCATTATTCACATCAATGCCATGGAGATGTGTGTACTTATGGAGAATACAGTATGTGGAGCTGGGCATGTGGTCTTAGTTTTAGAGCACACTCCATTGAGAAGACCTACATTGTTAAACAGAATGAGCATATAATCTAAGACTAAGTCAGTAAGTGTACTGCACTGATTGACTTGGAAAATCACAGACTGGCTAAACCTGCTTAGTTGCAAAGACTCTTTGTTGTGCCATGCGGCTCAAAGGACTGAACAAACATGACACACCTGATGTACATGAAGATGGAGAAAGTTACCTGTAATTTAACAAAAGCTAACACATGAAGTACACGTTGACATGGGTTAAAGCAGAGCTATGTGCAAGATGCACACACACACACAAGCATTGCACAGACTGATACGGGTGAAGGACAGTGTTGCCTAACTGAACTATTAGGGGAAGAGAAATGTCTGGAGTTTGCTTTTGAAGGAAGAGAGAGGGTTTTTATATATAGTAATATGTAAGCAAGCAGTGAACAAGCCAAAAGACTCATCTTAATTTTCAGTGCCAAGTTAATAGGTGTTGATCAGGACTTTTTTCTGAATCGGTCTGTTTATATCCACGAAATGAAGATTTTTAATTTTTTCCCATCCTTTACTATAGTTCATTTCATCCCCTGAGACATGAGTTAAACATGGTAAAAACTACTTTCCGTTGTGAAACTGATGCCAAGCAAAAGTAACAACACATGCAAAGACAAAAAACAAGAGTGCGTGGTCAGCTGAAGTCATGACAGAATCTCATCCGGTGAAGTAATGAGTGAAGTAGTTCCAGATGAATCTGTGAAGGTGTGTGATGAAGTAAATAATTATGTTGTATTTTATTTGAACTCAGTTCAGTATTTTAGTTGTTTGTGGCATTAACGCAATGCTGTATTCCAGTTGCGACATTTAAACAAGGCTGTATTTTAGTTCTGGCATTTAGACATGGGCAAATTTTGTTTGATTTTTCAGTGTGTGGACAGTCACAAAGTGTTTAGCTTGTGTACCAATCATGTGATTGGTGGCAAAGGCAGCATTTCTTGGAGATCTTGTGCAAGTGCATGTTATGTCTAGAAAGCACCACCATATTTTGTTTGAAATGCAGCATGAGACTGCACACCATAACCTTCTTTTTTTTCTTCCCCACATGTATTTTTTGTGAATTTACAAAGTGTGTTTGCTTGTATTTTTCAGTCTCGGCTTCTTTGTTACCAACATGCATAATCTTTTTGTGTGTGTGTTTGTTTGTTATGGTGATGCAGGAATGTCTGTTCTTTGTTTGTGCAATTTAAGTTCAAACCAAACTGGGTAGTTAAAAGAAAATGTGTGCGCAGATGTTGATGACAGCAGTTTGATGATTTATTATCTATCACCATACATCCAATAGCATGTCTGATTTCGTATGTTTGGGTCACATCCATAAAATGTACATTTTGTTTATTTATTATGAACTCATGAGAAAGAAAAAAAAGTAAAGCCTTTCATCTCCCAAAATGAGAATGTGATGACTTGATTTTGTGCTTTACATTTCATCACTTTGATTTTGGTTTCTCTTTCATGTCTGGAAGTTTGTAACTGCATGTTGCCCTGGTCAGTATGTGTTAAGGTCTGTTAGGGCATTAGTAATTTACTTCTTAAAAAGAATAGGCTGTGTTACTTTGCAATTAAAGAACACCGTCACATCAAAGGAGTTGGGTGTACCATTTGATATGGCAGGGCGACTGCAAAGGCCGTATGAGGGTGAAACTCAAATCGTGGAATCACAGAAATGGTTCCTTGTTTGCAACATGTATCGCTGTATCTAAACACATAGAAGATTCAAAAGAATACTGTTTATTAGGACAAAAACACAATCTGCAAATTTTTGGGGTAATCCCCTTTATCAAGCCACAAAAAGACACTTGAACAACAGTGAAACGATGAAAAATGAGATGAAAAGCTAAATCACTTATCTGTTTTTGGTTGAGCTATGTTGTTTTCCTGTCCAGTGTTTGGAAGAATGTTGGCATGACAGTGACATGTAATAGGCATGGCGTATTGCTGTGGCTTGGAGAAAACAATGAAGTTGAATGAACTAGGAAGGCAGAGATCTGAAACATGAAGTTCATGGCAGTAGGGCCAAATGGATCATAAATTTCAGGCACTGGTTTACGACATCCTTCCTCCAACTGCTTCCATAATTGGTTTTGCCGTGGGTCTTGGAAAACTGTCAGTTAATGGACAGGTTTTTATTGGTGCTCAAAGTGTTGTAAGTTTTTAACAGACAACTGAAATTATATGCGACCACCCATGTTGCTCACACCAGCACAAATAAAACCAAAATTGTTTGAATAGAGACAGAACTTCTTTTTTTTCACCCTGGGCGGACATGCCTCACTTTTTTTATGCGTGCTTGGATGCTGTGTTGCTTCCAGTCTCGTCAGGACCCAAACCTATCAAGGGCACTGACAGCACCAGTGGACAGCTACATGGATATAGATAAAGAGTGTCCCTTCAGTGGCATAACCAATTCTGCCAGTTTGCACAAAGGTGCCAGAAAGCGATGCTCAGAGTGTGGATGGAGCCTACCACGCTAGCTGGCCTGTTTCTGACTAAATAGAGAGGACAAAGTGGAATTAGTTGAGGTGAAACCTTTCACAGGTGAGCATAACAGGTTTAATCTGATCAGTAATAGTTTTGGCAAATGGGGAGTCACAAAGCACCTGAAATTTGCCACTGAGTGTGAATTGGTCACTGAAGTTCAGCTTCTATAACCTTTCTCTTCTTCCAGTGAATTCTGCATCGTGTGTGGCTGCGTCACAATGCGCCATTACCCTGCATTTAAAGTACCTGAAATTTGGCACTGAGTGCAAATGTGCCACTGAAAGTCTAATTTTATAACCCTTCACCTCATCGAGTGAATTCTGCATCATGTGTTTGTCAGCATCACGATGTGCCATTACACTGCACTGGCTGTAACACTAACACTTGTCTGTGCCGTAGTTGGCAGCAACAGTGCTTACACACCACATGGAATGGGACCAGACATCCTCTCCTTTCCACACCCAGACTGCCAGTGGCTGCGCCACGTGGCCTGTCTTTGAGTTTGGCGGTTCCACAAAGATATCGTGAGGTTGTTGTTGCATGGCCTAAATTTGAGTTTGGCAGTGCCACCAAAATATTGTGACTGCTCCATCTGTGGCCTGTGGAATAATCATTATGCGTGTGCTGTCAAACATGGTGCACACTGGCCGTATGATGGGTAGTGCCTCTCTTGGGACTGCTGTGGTAAGCACGATCCAGGCAGTAACCCCAAATCCCCTCATGGGATTGATATATACCTATCTAATGAAGAAGTGCTTAATGTTACAGTGTAACAAATAGCAAACCAAACCAAAAGACAACACACACACACACACACACACACACACACACACACACACACACACACTTCTTGCATCCTGAATGAATCATTGATTCTTAATCTTATTCATGATTGATCAAAAGATCATCACTAGATATTCTAAGCTACAGGCTCTTGTTTGTTCTTACACAGGAAGGACATAGCCTTCTCAAAACAAGTTGCACCCAACAGATTAGATAGAAAATTGAGATAAAGAGTTTCAGGTCATGGATTTTGTTTTCAAATGCTCCCTTGATGCTATGTTCAATTTCCAAACTTGGTTTAGTTCATGACAGAGGGTAGGACCGGGTGCAGTAACAAGAAGGGTCCCAGCCTTTTTCCAGAAAAAAAAAACGAGAAGTATAATTTATCATGAATTGTTTGTCCACTGTTCATGTGTTTTTTCCTTCCTTTTTCAGCATGTATGTAACTGAGAGCACTTCGCAAAAGCCACAAGATTGTTGGTGTGCTGGCAAAGTGTTCAGTGTCTCTTTATTTTGTACTTAAAAGAAAACAATTGTTTAAACCAAGGGGCCCAGCCAGAGTTGCAGCTATTGCCTCTTTGACATTGATCCGGCACGAGATGTCTGTGCCTGCATAGCCAATGGAACGAAACCAAATGGGCTGCAGGAAGTCGTTAGGCCATCTGTGTACAGCGCAGTGTTTTCTGTGTACAGCGCAGTGTTTTCTGTGTACAGCGCAGTGTTTTCTGTGTACAGCGCAGTGTTTTCTGCCTACAGCACAGTCTTTTCTTCAGTTGAGTCCAGCTCCGTGTATGGTATTACGCAGCAGTTGTTTCAACAGTCCAGTCCAACTCTGTATACAGTATTACATTACAGTGTTTTCAACAGTCAAGTCCAGCTCCATATCACATTGTAGTGTTTATAACAGTTGAGTCCAGTTCTGAATATGGTATCATATTGCAGTGTTTTCAACAGTAGAGTCCAGCTCTGTATATGGTATCACATTGCAGTGTTTTCAACAGTAAAGTCTGGCTCTGTATACAGTATCATACTGCAGTGTTTTAAACAGTTCAGTCCAGCTCTGTATATGGTATCACATGGCACTTACTTGCAATGTTTTCAACAGTCAAGCCCAGCTCTGTATATGGTATCACATTGTAGTGTTTTCAGCAGTCAAGTCCAGCTCCATATCACATTGCAGTGTTTTCAACAGTCAAGTCCTGCTCCATATGCAGTATCACATCACAGTGTTTTCAAAAGATGAGTCCAGCTCCATATGCAGTATCACGTCAGTGTTTTCAGCAGCTGAGACCAGCTAACTGTCACTGAAGCAAGAGGACTGAAAACGAAATCAATGGAGCACTTTAAAACTAAATCCTTGATGTTTGGTTTTTATTTTGATCTCTTTGACATGTTGAAGGAAAGTCAGCCTGCTTGGACAAAACTGTCAAGAGGGCTGGGTCCTTTGAAAACTGACAGTCAGTGTTTAGCCTGTGTGAAGACAACTTTTGAGAAGGCTAGTTCCTGTAAAAACTGACAGCGTTTGGTAAATTGGTATCTATGTACTCAGGGAAACCCATATGCACTCCTTGCCTCAGAAGATTTTGTTGACTGATATTGTGATGGCCCTTTGTCGTGCTTTCAACAAAACTCTGAGTGGGCCCTTTGTCATGCTTTCAACAAAACTCAGAGCGTTTCCTCTTTTTGCAGTTTTTTCCTCCAGGTGATTGGTGGAGTGACATGTTCTTGACTTGGTGCAGTGCTTAGTTCTGTTCAAGACGGTATCTGTGCGCTCCACCCTGTCTCTCAGAAGTTTTCCCAACATCACCTTTGAAATGGTTCCAATGTTCATCTGACTGAAGATGGTCCTCTCTCATCCTTTGAAAGAAGATCATCCAGCACTTCCTCTTTCCACGCCTCTCTCCTCCAGGCGATCGATGGTGTGATGTCCTTGGCTTTGTGCCTGCAGGTAGTGTCTCAAGCAGTGCTTATGTAGTGCAAGGTTATTTGTTGTGTCAGCGTGTACCATCTGTGCTGAAGCAGTGGTTGTGACCCTGTAGTACGTCTGTGCATGTGGTTGCAGTAGCCACTACATGGGTATGACTACGTACATCCCATGTTGTTATGTTCAGTTCGGTATTTGCGCACTGTGCAGAAGTGGATGTTGAATGGCTGTGTGATTTAATGCATTTATTTTATATCTATATAAAAGTAAAACAATTCTCAGTGTCAAATGGTGTTTGTTCTCCTGGTGGGAGATGAGTGAGATTTCTTTTGTGTGTGTGTAGCTTTTTTTTTCTTTTCTTTTTTACCACTATACTAAGACTGAAGATGTGACTGCAGACTGGCAAGAAATAGTAGCTACTAGTAGTAGGTGCTGTAAAACACCAAAACTGAACAGGCTGTGACACTAAAAATAATGAGTCTTGATATAAGACAATTATTTGAAATACCCATGCCTGAATTAATTTGAACTGTGTGTGTGAGAGAGAGACACACACACAAAGAGAGACAGATCAGAGAGAGATAAGGAACAGGTTAAAACGTAGTTGACTGTGTACAGCTTGCATTGAGGTGAAACCGTACAAGAATGTCAAACACTTTAAAAAGCAAATTTTTAACCATCTGATTGGTCCAAACAGTCAACAACAGCCAAATATTTGTTTCTGTCATCATTAAATTACAATGCCCGGACAGAGAAGCAGAACTGGATGCATGCACACACACACACACACACACACACACACACGCAAAAAAGGCTTTCTTTTGTTGGATTATTTTGTGAAAAGGAAAGGAAAAGAGGCCTGCTGCTGGCGAAACAGATAGTATTTGTCACCATTTCAAAAAATTACGGCAGAGGCACATTTTAAAAAGTGAAGTACAATATATACATAAATTTAGTTGGCTCATAAAATGACTTGACACCATGATCATAACCTGCTGACACCAAAAATAAAACTAGCAATCAGCTGGTGCTGGCTAACAGTAACAGTGTTCACATTTTAGTCAGACATGAGTGACAGAGACTGGAATGATGTTAATCCTATACTGATTGCACCAATGACAACAAAAAGAGCACAACTAAAATATTTACACATGATAATAGGAACAAAAATAAGAATTGTAAACAGATGCTACTTAGAATGCTCAAGTAGACTTTGGAATTTTATTGTATGATGGTTGATACGTGTTAAGAATTTGTCTTTAAAAACAATGAATTATGCTCAGACAACTCGATATAAATGCAAAAGAACTTTATTATTCATAATAAACGCATCAAAGAAAAATATGCCCTTTGGGTCACTCAAATGCCACAACAAACAAAAAAGAACTAGACAATTCAACATAACAATGGTAAGACTAAGAGTATACAAGTAAAATGAAAAAAATAAATGATTTTTTTTTCTTCTCCAGCCAATTCTTAAATTTGTGTCAGATCACAAGACCTGTTATCCCTTTGGGATACTTGCAAAGGTCAAACAGGGTGGTATATTCATGTTCTGATCGACATACTTAACAACTGTAAAATGTTTCAACTTAACAGATGGGGGGGGGGGGGGGGGGGGGGGGGGGGGAAATCAGTGAAAACTTATTGACACTGCTGTGCACTTGAAACATGGTCAAGGTCACATGGAAAGTGGTGTGAGTAGGTAAACCGCATGCAATCAGTAGCACCTTTGTGCAAAGTTTGACATCTATTGCATTTATGATGCACAAGAAAACCACAGTGTTCACATTTTTAACACGCTAGCTGCTAAGCTGGAGGGCACACTGGTCATTACATGAACTCATTTGTTTAGTGTGAGTCAAAGAAGAAGAAGGAGAAAAAATGAAGTAAGAACATGGTTCCGACTGAAATGCTAGTCATTACAAAAATTTATATGCAGCAAATATTCCCAGAAAAATCATAAGAACTTACACAAATCCCCCCCCCCCCTCCCCCCCTCACACACATAAAACAGATTATTTCAAAGCTGGTAAACTGATAGTACAGCTGTAAATGAAAAGCAAACACAAATATCACATTGTAAAAGAAAAGGTTTGCAGCTTAACTGTCTCAGTATTGCTGTTGAACAAGTTGTAAATTATGTACACCCAGTTTTGTCCATGGTAACCAAATGGGTCATATTATCAACTGAGAGTTTACACACCTGTGTTACTTTCAAGACTTATGTACATCAACCAATACCGCAGAACCTGCAAGAATTATGTGTATCAAACCAACCGATACTGCAGAACCTGCATATGTACATCAAATCAACAGACACTGTGGAACCTGCAAGATTTATGTACATCAACCAATACCGCAGAACCTGCAAGATTTATGTACATCAAATCAACCGACACCATGGAACCTGCAAGATTTATGTACATCAAACCAACTGATACTGCAGAACCTGCATGATTTATGTACATCAAATCAACTGATACTGTGGAACCTGCAAGATTTATGTACATCAAACCAACTGATACTGCAGAACCTGCATGATTTATGTACATCAAATCAACTGATACTGTGGAACCTGCAAGATTTATGTACATCAAATCAACTGATACTGCAGAACCTGCATGATTTATGTACATCAAACCAACTGATACTGTGGAACCTGCAAGATTTATGTACATCAACCCAACCAGTACCGCAGAACCTGCAGGATTTATGTACATCAAACCAAATGATACTGCAGAACCCTGCTGGGAGGCCACAAGGCCTGGTGGTTATGGCACTTTGATGGTAAGAAGATTTGACCCTGGGGGTCTGAGTCTGTTTTGCAAAGGCCCATGATCATTCTCTTCAATAGTGTCGGGGGTGGGGGGTATTTCTCAGACTCCCAACCTTTTGTCTACAATTCCTACCAAATCAAACAGAATTCCAGACTGTCAGCATTTCATTTTTTGTTCTTTTACCAGTTCAACAAAACCGGGTTTCATGTTAGTCCCTTAGAACACTCACATAGAGTATACTTTAATAACAACTACGAAGAATGAGCATCAACGGAAGGAATGCAGAACAAACTGTCATGGAAACAAAAATCTCACAGAAATCCAGTTTGATACTTCAGTCTGATGAAGTAATGCATCCAGTTTTGGTAGAATAAGCACTTCACGAGACGGCCTCCTCCCACCCTGCCTGCCACCTTCTCTGTAATACAGCAGCGACCCTCTAGACCTTCCTCTGCAGTACCACACTTCTGAGTGACTGATTGATTGATGATCGCTTATATGGTGCTATTCTCCGCTCTCTTGAGCAGACTCACTGCGCTCGCATGAGGTTCTACACGAGTGACTAGCTTTATAGCGCTTTTTTGTTTTTGTTTGTTGAATATCCACCGAAGTGGTGTACTTACAGCGCTGGCATGGCTGGTGCCACATGAAACTGCAGCCATCTCAGCGCAAATCCTGTGCACACCATACAACCATGCTCCATGTACTTCATGCAAAGCCACATACGTAACGGTGTATGCGTGTTTAGCTGTAACCTGCCACCTGCACTTTTGGCAGAATGACCAGGATCTTTTACGTGCTACTGCGTTAACATGGGGGTGGAACAGACACTGAAATAAGAGTCGGCACAGAAAGTCGGTGCCGCTTCAGCAGGGATTCAAACCTTCGACCTTTCAATCAGGAGTCCGGCGCTCTAACCACTGAGCAACAAAGTGCAATGATCCGCCATCAATTCTGTACTCACTGTGACACCACGCAAGGAGAGTCAGTGGAGCACTTGCTCTTGAGCGCCAAAGTTAAGCACGACCAGGCACAGAATGGATGGGAGACCGTTACATGCCTGGCTTTGCGGCTGCCCTGAGGCTTCTCAAGGAGTCAAATTTTGTGCAGACTCTACTAAAAGTCCTTCAGATGAGACGGACTATAAATCAAGGTCCCCTGTGTGTGTGTATATATATATATGCAGGCTGAAAGATGGCTTATGCATGTTAAAGATTCTGTAGTCCATGTCAGTTTGGTGAACTGTGGAAACAACAAAATGACCCAGCTTGCACCAAAAGTGTCAATGTCTTTGTACCCTTGAAGTTGGACACTAGAAGAAAGAAGAAGAAAATACACAAGAATATGAACCAATCTTAACAAAAAACATTCACAACTTAACCACTGATAAAGGTCAATATTGAATGACAGTAACAATAGTCACTGTCCACTGTAATGACAGATGCCTGTTAATGCCTCTGAATAAAAGCCATGCACTATGTGCTTGGCAAAAAAAGAAAAGAAAAAAAGGATGACACCCCCTCCCCCCATTAAAAAAAAAAACTAAAAAAATGTTCACTACTCAACCACTCCATCACAAATGTCGATATCAAGAGACGTTAACAATATTTGACTACTTAACAACTCCATGACAAATAAAGATGAACACAAAGTGCTATTAAGAACATTCACTATATCTAACTCCATCACAGATCAAGGGAAATATAAAGTTATATTAACAAACAACAGTCACTACTTTACAACAGATAAAGGTGAACATGAAGTTAAAACTAACATTCACTACATAGCAACTCCACAACAGGTAATGGTGAACATGAAGTTATATTAACAACATTCACTACTTAACATCTCCACAACAAATAAAGGTAAACATGAAGTTATATTAACAAACAACATTCACTACTTAACAACTCCACAACAGATCAAGGTCAACATGAAGTTATATTAACAAACGACATTCACTACTTAACAACTCCACAATAAAGGTGTACATACAGGAAGTGATATTACCCAAAACATTCACTGCTCAACAGCTCTACTCTACCACAGATGAAGGTAAACATGAAGTGACACAACAGTGACTACTCAACAACTTACCACATAACATAAAGGTGAACATGATATTAAGAACAACATTCACTACTCAACCTCACAGACAAAGATGAATAGGAGGTGGTATTAACAACTAACATGGGAGTACACATTATTTGTGTAAAACAAAACATAGGATAGGATGCTGACAACTTCCTGCTTCTCAGTTAATTAATTCCAGCTTCTCAGTTAATAAGCAACTGGATTTTTAACATCCTGCAAACATCATTTTGAACATATGCCCGCATGGCATATAACCTCAAGGTAAAAGCCTCTCAGTACTTTGCAGGCACAACAAAGTTCTCCAAAACAACATTTTTGGTCAGCTTAACCTTTTCTCAAGATTGTTCTTTGTGGGAAACAGCAAACTCCATGCACTGCTTTATGACATAAATGATACCTGGAGTGTGTGGAATCTGCATACCATGTTTATTTTAAACAGAGACTTGTTGGCAGTGAAAGGGCTAAACAAACAACAGCAACAAACAAACAAACAAAAAACAAACAAAAAACGTGAATATTATACTGTCAAATGCAACGTGCTCATAGTAGATGCTGTTCTGTGGAAATCTGATGGGTTAGTGCTGGATGTAAAAAGACCTTGTACGATCATAAAATTCAGTTTATTCATTCATTCATTCACCATTCACTGCTATGTATCATTCCAAGCAAGGTCCCAGCTGAGGTGAAAAAGGCCAACAATTCCACGCACACGCACACGCTGGCCTGCAAAAGTGGACTGGAAGCATGCCAGCTGATCTCCACACAAACACAAACACACACACACACACACACACAAACACACACACACACACACACAAACACACACACACACAAACACACACACACACACAAACAGCACAGGTGGGTAATGATTTTGTCCACCATTCCCCATGATCCTACCACGCAATTAAACAACAACAACAACAACAAATCTGTGCTGTCAGTATAAAAAAATGCATTTGTGGTGCCTATAGTGCAATTTCATCATGTGTGACAATTGGGTCTTTTGTATAAACTCAGAGAAATAAAAAACCAGGACAAGTCATCCATCATATCAACAGATTTTTTAATAATTTTTTTTAAAGGCTCATTCAATTTTTTCACAGAATAGTACTGAACATATAATTCTGCTGCTAAACTTCTGACAGTGGAAAAATTGATAGCACCGAACAAAAAGCATCTACATTTTTGTAAAAGATTACTGATCAAAGCACCGGTATGCAAGTGTGTTCCCTTAATAATAATAATAGGCACTTAGCATGCCCAAAGCATCATGGACCTAAGCACCTGCATAAAAGTTCTTTTCAAAATAAATGTATATATTTTGACAACAAACATATAAATGCACAGAGACACACGCATGTATGTCAGGGCCATGGGACTGAAGCAAAGGTTCATGTAAGAGCAGAGAAAAGAGGTTTTCACGCAAGATCTGAAAGAACTGACAGTAGCATGGTGGACAGAAACAGGGGGTTGGTTCCCAGCTATTAGCCAGCAAACTGAATCAGTGTAGCTTATTAGCACAAATAATGCCCACAGGTCTTTCACAATGTACAGTCATACTCAATCAACAGCAGTTGGGTAGGCTTGGGGGTGTTGGTGTGTGCGTGTGGTTGTAATTGTGTATACAATATTAGTGTATAAATGCGTAGTGTTGCTAGGAGTTTATGTTTACGGTAGAATACTATACTTACGGTTCTGTTTGTTGAAATGTATGTAAATGTTGTTTTCGTCAAGTTTGCTGTTTCCCTCAAAGAACATTTAAACAGCTCTGTGAGTTTAAGTCATGTTAGAGAAAAACGCTTGATAAGAAGTAATAATAACAATGTGTAATGTAATAATAATGGAGAATGTTGTAAAGTGCAATGAGTTCATGTAGATCTGGGAATGGCAGTATACATAGAAGTTATCTATTAATATTATCATCATTAATTAATAATATTGGACATTCCTATGGCATATTGCCTGTAATCAAAGTTGGGGGCACAACAAAATGTACAAAAAGATGGGGAGAGAGAGAGAGAGACAGACAGACAGACAGACAGACAGACAGACAGACAGACAGACAGACAGACAGACAGACAGACAGACAGACAGACACAGACAGACAGACAGACAGACAGGAAGAGAAAGAGAGAGAGAGAAGCATATCATTATGTACAAGAGACAAACTGTGAAGATTCAAAATGTACCAGGATAACTCCAACTACCACACAAAGGATACTACCTCCTCCCACCCACACCCCACTAAAAAAAAAAAGAGAAAAAAAAAAAGAAGAAAAAAAAGAGAGAGAGAAAAGTTCAACAACAGCAACAACAACAAAACACACACACACAAAAAAAAATAAAAAATAGAGCAGCCATGACTAATAGCATAGCTATGCCACTTCTCTACACAAGCGTCCATCATGAAAGGGAACAAGTTACAGGTACTCTATAGCACACAGTAACATCAAAAGCAGAATCTTTCACAATCTCATTCTATAATATTATAATATCTAAAATAAGTTCCTATCAGTGTCATCACAGGCTTGACAAAGAAGTCACAAACACCATGCAAAGCGGTTATGGAAATATGAGCCAATGCCAGACAACATTTGTATCTTTGTTCCAGTCACGTTATGTACATAAATATATATTTTACAAATTATCAATTCCTATAAAATGATAAATAACATGTGCTTAAAAGCTAAGTAAAACAACATTTGAACAGGAACCTTTGAACAGAAAATGAAACTTACAGTTAAGTCATGAACACATTTATCAAATATATATCTATAGTAACTAGTGCTGAATGACATACAAACATATTTTATTATCTAAAACATCTGGAGATAATGCAGGACCACACACACACACACTCAGAGGCACTCACACACATACAGGCACTCATGCACATGCACGCACGCATGTACACATGCACACACACACACACACACACATACACTCAGAGGCACTCACACACATACAGGCACTCATGCACATGCACGCACGCATGTACACATGCACACACACACACACACACACATACACTCAGAGGCACTCACACACATACAGGCACTCATGCACATGCACGCACGCATGTACACATGCACCCACACCCACACCCACACACACACACACACAAGATCACTACAGTCACGTATCACACAAGAAAGCATGTCAGCGTGTATCTGACATTAGGTAAAAGATGGAAAGAACCACCACATTTCTTTTTGCACAAAATAACAGCAGTCATTTCTATAGCACCATACCACACCAACAAGGGTGAGCACACTGTGCTTTACAAGATGAATGTCAGTTGTGTACATATATATGTATGATCTTTCAGCTATGTTTCACAATTTACTATAAAATTTTAAAGTGGTGTTTCTGCAAGCAGCAAAATACCTTCAGTCAAGGGTTGGTAGTTTACTTCTCAGTCAAGGCTTGGCTAGTAGATTATATATATATAAATAAATCTCTGTAAAATGTTGGCTTGGCACACACACACACACACACACACACACACACACACACACACACACACACACACACACACACACACACACACTGTGCATTCAGCTCTGTGTTATACGTCATGTCTTTGTAAACACTCTGGGTTCTTATGAGACAGGGCACCATAAATAATCTATTATTAAATATATACTTCTTCAGTTTCACAACCATGGAAACTGTATGGCATATGAAAGAGATTTCATACAAAAGTTGACCAGTTAACAGGGCTATTTGGTTAACATGAGTATACTGGTTAACAAACCAAAACTCTCAGGAACTGCATACACATATAATTTCCTCCTCAGATGTTTTCCCCTCCAGCCAAGAAACAATAAAACATCAGTATTTGTAAAGATCACTCCTGAACAGCAAGAAAGAAAAAACAAAAAACAAAAAAACTTATTTTTTTCTTCAAAAGTTGACCAATTAAAGGGGCCATTTAGTTAACATGAGTAGATCTGTTAACAGACCAAATCTCTCAGGAACTGCATGCGCAGGGAATTTCCTCTTCAGACGTTTTCCCCTCTGGCCAAGAAACAATAAAACATCAGTATTTGAAAAGATCACTCCTGAATAGCAATAACAAAAATAAAAATAAAATCTTTTTTAAGTTTGTGAATTAACGGGACCATCTGGTTAACATGAGTAGATTTGTTAACAAACTGAATCTCCCAGGAACTGCACGCTTATGGAATTTCCTCTTCAGACATTTTCCCCTCTAGCCATGAAACTAAACATCAGTATTTGAAAAGATCACTTCTGAATAGCAATAAAAAACAAATAATAATGAACAGGATCATTTGGTAAACATGAGTAGATTGGTTAACAAACCAAAACTCTCAAGAACTGCACACACATAGAATTTCCTCTTCAGACATTTCCCCTCTGGGGGAATTACATGCACGTGGATGGACTGACTGACCCCTAGTGAATGATTACAGGTAATGTGGCACATGAAATAACTGGGTTTTCCAGGTCCCCATTGGAGTGTTATATGTGGCACATCAGACAACTGGGTTTTCCAGGTCCCCAATGAGGTGTTAAATATGGCACATCAGACAACTGGGTTTTCCAGGTCCCCATTGCAGTGTTATATGTGGCACATCGGACAACTGGGCTTTCCAGGTCCCCACTGCAGTGTTAATCATTACACACAATCATGCAGTCACAACGGAGTGTCAGTCTCAAAAGCCGAAGTTAAACACGATCAAGCATGGTCGAGGACCATGCTTATGGATGCGTTACTGTTACATGCTAGGCTTTGCACCCACCATGAGATTTCTCCAGAATCAAATTCTGTGCAGACTCTACAAAAGTTGTTCAGATGTAACCCAAGGTCCCCCATATGCATACGCATGCAAAAGGACCACATACGCATGTTAAAGATCCTCCAGCCCACGCCTGAGTTTGGTGGATTATGCAAACACCAAAATAACCCATCTTGCACTAAAAGTGTCAAGAGTCTTCAGAATGTCTAAGCTGGACAATATACAAGACGCACATATTAATCCGATGCATGAAACTGGGACATGGCACACTAAAATTCCATCTCATGTGTCACCTAGATGCATAATTTTAATAACTTTAATTTCACACTATGATGAATAAAGTATATCGTTATTGTTAATAATTTGGGCCAGACGCAGTGAATTAAGTTCAGCAGTACACATTACTGGTCAGCATGTCAGTTGCATGGTTGGCACTAAAGTGTTACTCAGCATTACCTTCTCTTTGTGCATGCGCGTGTGTCTGTATGCATGCATGCACGTGTGCATGTCTGCGTGCGTGTGTGTGTGCATGATTGCATTTCCGTCATAGGACTCAGTAATGGCTGTGACCCTCTGAAACTGCACTGCTGACCTCTGGGATTTCAGCAAGCACACTTACACACAAAGCCTGATGCTGCGGCCCTAAATCAGGACTAATACCGCTTGTGACACCTGGGGCTGATAGAGCAGAACAAACCATCATGGTCATGGACTTATCTTCAGGTAAAACAACAAGAATGAAGACAATACTACCAATGTGGGTAGAACTAATACTTCAGTTAAAAAACAAAACAACAACAAAAAATAGAAACACTACCTGTGTGTGTAGAACTTATACTTCTACAAAATTTGACAGGTGATCAGTATATTTTTGAAGCCATGGCAAAAAATACGACTAGATACATACTGACTGTAAACATGCATTTATACAACATGTGCGTAAAAACGATTAGCTTATCATAAATGCACATGTGACTGCTGTTTCCTCCCTCATCCACAGGACTACACAACTCCAACCTCCTGCCCACTACTCGGAGAAAGAAGGAAAGATAACTGCTGTTGTAATTGTACAATACACCTATTAACAAATGCATTCCACGGGGGGGGGGGGGGGGGGGTCTGCATGTGTGGCTGCTCTTTTATTGCGACTCTGCCGCACAGGCAGCCAAATGCCATCTTTGGAGGACTTATCTCCCTTTCTGGAAGGTGGATGCTGTCATGGAAGGAACTCGTCCCGGCTGAAGATAATTATTCCCACATAACTATGCAGTGTGTCACAACATTTCAATGTAGCCATGTTCTTGCTGGTGTCAATGTGTAGTGACACAGCCCAGGAAACTAATTAAGATGCTGCCTACTACTCCAGGACAAGAAGGAAGGATTGAGAAAGAATGGGGAATGGGGCGAGGATGTGTGTGTGTGTGTGTGTGTGTGTGTGTGTGTGTGTGGTGGGGGATGGGGGACTGTGGGGGGGGGGGGGGGGGGGGAGGTCAGTGGTGGTGGTGGGGGGGGGGGCATGGAGGGGTTTGGGAGGGGGGCTGGAATCCACTGGAACATGGGTTTAAGCCCCACCTCCTGATCCTGAACCTGATTTCACCATTGGGTCACACCGCTTTCATCTGATGAGTTGGCTTGGCAACTGGTGTCACATGACCAGTTCTCTCCAACATCATGGCAATGTTGCATGGTCTCTTATTACCTACTGTCAGCAAGCAAGCGGATAGAAATTCTGTAAGAAATCTGCATGGGTAATAAATACATTTCAACATTTCTGCACTGGCGGTATCATATTTAACACATCTTAGTTACAGTTCTTTCGCTGAACACTGACATCACACAATCTGTTCTCATTTGTTAACAGACACCACAGAGTGTATGATTAGATATATATATAAAACTCTCTCATCTACAGGACTACACAACCCCAACCTCCTGCCTACTATTCTGAGAAAGAAGGAAAAATTGCTGCTGTTGTCACTGATGCTGCCTACTACTACGGGACAAGAAGGAAGGACTGAGAAAGAATGGGGCGAGGGTGTGTGTGTGTGGTGGGGGAGAGGGGGACTGTGGGGGGAGGGGGGGGGGGGAGGACTAAAGTAACTTTGTGTTTTACGCCCAGTCAAACGGGACAGTTACATCAGGGTAAATGTATATACTTGTGTGACAACAACCTCACACAACTTGTTCTTGCTGTCACTAACAATGGCCCCACGTGACCGGCACTCATTGAATAACACCAACAGCAGCAACATAACAATACAAATCATGACCTGTTCTCACTGTGCAGAAAATCAGCGTAACTCACTCTCAGTCACTGACTGAGCAACGCACATCACTCTTTCTTGTGGCGTTACGCCAGTGCTGCAGCAATGCTTCACTCAGGGAGCCTGGTCTCGTTCAGCGTCATGCTTCAGAGGGTCTGCTCAGCACCCATAGGCAAGAGTCGGTAGCGCTCAGGCCGCCTGTGCTCCAGCCTGACCGCCAGGGGGTAGGCCAGCAAGACCAGGCCCCCGGCCAGACAGCACATCATGCAGATCATGACCACTGAGTTGAAGGAACCTGTGGAGTCCTTCACGCCACCTGTCAAGTCAGAAGGAGGCATATCAGTGATCGACTGCGGTAGCCTTTTTTTTTTTTTTTTACAAACCAATGTGACAGCTGCAAGGTGAAAGTGGTTCACGGAAACCGGGAAGACAATCACTGTAATTGGTCAGATATACGGCCATCTGCACTACTACCACATGTGCACACATACACACATGCGCGCATTCATGTGCACACACACATGCGCTCGTGTGCACGCAGACACACACACTGAGCTATCCCCGCTCCCAATCCTACGGCTTTAATAATGATAATTAATAACAATAATAAAAGTATTTTTAAAGCACAAAATCTTGTCCCTAGAGACTATTCTAAGTGCGAGCGCGCGCGCGCACACACACACACACACACACACACACACACACAGAAGCAACTGCACACACAAGCATTCTGACCATACAAAGCTAAAATATACACAGCTCAAAATGGGCAGCAAATGCCCAGCAGACCTAGAATGGATGAAGACGCCAGCATGGAACAGAAAACACGGCAGGTCTACAATTTGGGGAAAAAAAGTTTTTTAGATTAGATTTGAATGAATAAATATACAAAAATCAACAATCCAGTGACTCACCCAAGAGAGGCTGGCCGATGGCCGCCCCCACGCCCTGAATCAGCATCACGACCGCCAGCAGACGGGGCATGTGCTTCAGCCCTACAAAGTCGATGATCACCACCGCCGCAAGGCTCACGTACACGCCGCCAAAAAACCCATACAGCGCGCTGTGCACCATCATCCAGGCAAAGGTGTTGGCGAAGATGAAGCAGCCAACGTTGATGCCCACCAACAGAATACCAGCTGCCTGCAGCTTGTACCGCGTGATGAATCGGAAGTCTGCGATCGATCCCGTCGACAGGCGACCAATCAGATCGCCGATGCCGCATGCAGAAACGAGTAGGGCCTTGTCGTATTTGGTGATGCCCTTGGAGAGCACGATGGCGGGCAGGAACAGCACGAAGTTGAAGTAGCCGAAGAAAGACAGGAAGTTGGTGATGAGGATGAAAACGGCAACGTAGCTCTTCATGACGGAGAAGTCGAACATTGCCATCAGTTTTTGGCAGAACCCACCCTTGCTTGCCTCCTCCTCCCATTCCTCAATTTCGAAGTCAACAGCAGAGCCATAAGGGCTCAGCGGACGGATGCACAGGCTACCAGTGCTGGCCATGTAGGAGCGATACAGCGGTGACTTTCCTGGTGATTCAGTCTCCTTGGCACCTCTGAAGCTGGCGTCTTTGGACGGAGAGACTAAGGGCGAGTCTGGACCATCAACGTCTGAGACTTTGCGGTCTCTGATGTCCTGATCCTCACCATTGCAAGCGTTTTGGATGGAGTCCCCGCTGTCCATGCTGTTGACCCTGTCCCGCAGCGACGTGCTGCCATTGAGGAGTGACTTGGTCAGGGGACCGTTTCCTTTCATTTCCCTCCCCACCTCCTCTGCCCCTCCCCTATCCTGGAGGGGGATAGCGGTCGCCTCGCTGGCATCAGGACTGGCCCAGAAAGAAGGTGGACGGAATAAACTGGCAGCTGCCACCACGTTGAAATAGACCCCACCAACCTGAAAGCCAGAGCAAATCACCCAGTCATGACACATAAAGGTACATTCTTCCAAGCACTGGACAGGAAAGTAACATAGCTCAACCAAAAACAGATGTGATTTAATTAGCTTCTCATCTAATTTATAAAATTAAAAAAATCACAGTGTAACTGTTGTTTCAGTGTCATTTTTTAGCTTGATAAAGGGGATTACTCCCAAAATTTACAGATTGTGTTTCTGTCCTAATAAATATTGCAGATTGTGTTTTTGTCCTAATAATAAAAATAAAAAACACCTTTATGTGTTTATTTCACTGTCATGAGTCAAACCATACCGAGAAGCAAATACACCACATTTAAAAAAGAGCTCTTTTGTGATTTAAAAGTGGGTATATAATACTTATACAAAAAATGATCACAGAAACTAGAATGAGAGGGTGTGGCTCAACGGAGGTTATCATCACACAGGTTTCAAAGATCTCTTCTAAACTGGTCCTGATGAAGATCCAGTGCTTTGGAATCTGGCTGCGCATGAATGAAACAGCATCAGTTACTTCCTTTAAAGGAGACCCCAAGTGTAGAAATGCCACAGGCATTATTAGGGGGAATGGAATAAAAACAACAACATACTCTTGGATGTTTTTCCATCAATATATGGTCTAGTTTGATCTGCGTTTGAAAATCGTGAAAGCATGACCATGGATGCTACCGTTATGTGCTTGTCACTTTGTTTCTGTGGGGTCATGAACAAAGTCAGCAAATGTGGGAATGGTGTCTTTTATGTAACGGGCCAACTTTATAAACTTAAAAAAAAAAATCAATCATTGCAATGGTAAAGAAAAAACCAGTCTAGCTGCAAGATAAACACACGCACACAAAAGATGACAAAGAACATTGATTTTACATGAATTTTACAGTGAACACAAAACAATACAATCACCTTATCACAAACAAACAGACAATTACCCACTAACAAATGATTCTGCAACTAACGTCTCCAGTAATTGCAAACTGCAAGTTGCCGCCTTTCTTCATTTCATAGTTTGTTAGCATGTTGTCTGCTTGCTTGTCACTTGAAAAAGGTGCTTGCATTGAATTTTTTTCACTGGTCTGTAAATTGTCTAATTAAAATAAGTGTCCATTTTTAACCTTTTGTGTGTTCTGATCTTGTTTGATCTGACCAGCAGCCATTGTTGTCTCAGATTCCCCCCCCCCCCCCACCCAACCATTTTCAATGTATTTGCACCCTAAGAGACTCAAATTTGAAGCAAAAAAAAAAAAAAAGACCAAAAAAGACAGAAACCCCCAAAACCCCAAAACAACAACAAACAAACAACTTATGCTGTACTGATATTGATAAAACCAATATCTGAAGCCTGCAGATAGAATCAACTGAACATAATCCACGTTTTTGGACAAATGTACATCTTTGCATGAAGTACCCTTTAAATGCAAGCCAAATGAAACCAATATCTTGATGAAAACAACAAAAACAACAACAAAAGATCCCCCCCCCCCCCCAAAAAAAAAAAAAAAAAGAAGAGAGAAAACTAAAAACTAAAATTCAAGCACAAACAAACAGAAAAAAAGAAAGAAAGAAGAAACTAAAATACACAAAAACAAAAACAAAAAAACAAAATGCAAGGTCTTGTTCTTACATGCATGCAGCAGCTAAAATTTAAACTTGGGCCTTACTGGAAACCAGGACTCTTAATCTGACCAGGTTACTAAGATTTTAAAAATAGCCAAGTCCACCACAACTGGTTTTAACACTATAACAGGTAATGTCGTCATGGTGATGTAAACAACAAGCTATCAAACCCTGCAAAATACACCCAACATGACAGAATACAGCTTTGATGACAAATGACAGCTACAACTGCACAATGAATAGGAAAGAAGACCAGTGCCAGATTCATTCATGCATTCATGTTAATCAGAATTTTAAATTAGTCATGCAACAAACAACTGAAATCACAGTACATGAGACATACATGCAGATATATATGCACACAGACGTATATATATATGTCTGTGTGCATATATATCTGCATGTATGTCTCATGTACTCTGATTTCAGTTGTTTGTTGCATGACTAATATATATATATGCATGTGTGTGTGTGTGTGTATGTGTGCATGCATGTGTGTGTGCATGCACGTGTGTACATGTGCGTGAATGGCTCACACCATGGGCACACTTCACTCTGACCCAAATTTAAAACGTTGGGCACACTTCACTCTGCCCCAAATTTAAAACGTTTACTTCTTACTGACCTATGACAAAACCCTTTTTCGAGAGACAGCACAACCTACAATGTTTGTCTCATGTGCAGAATGCTTCATGTCCCAATCATTGCCACACAAACACAGGATGCATTAATTCCCACAAGAATTCACATAAACAATTATTTCTCTGCAAAGTGTTGTGGGCCAAAAATATGATCCAGTGGGGATTGGGGGGGGGGGGGAATACACCCAACAGACTACGATTTTCTTCTCTCTTTTTTCCTTCTCATTATTTACTCTCTTTAACTTAAAGTTTAAGGTTTTCCAGATCTAAATTTAATGCCTCAACAATCAATTTTTCTTTTTCTTTTTTACTTCTTCTTCTACACTTCAGTCTAAAGGATTGATAGCAAAATCAAAGAGTAATGTGTTTACACACACAGAAACTGCCACTACTTTGCAACTACAGAGCTGTCCAGTTAAGTCAACGGAAGTTTCACCACGCTGTCAAATGACTGATGTTACAGCTTAAGACTTGCGTATACCATTAACACCACACTGAGCATCGCTTTCTGGCACCATCTTCCAAACTCTGCCAGAACTGGTTACACCACTCAAGGGGCACTCTTTATCTCCGCGCAGCTGTCCACCGACGCGGTCAGCGCTGACCGAAAGGTTTGGGTACTAGTAAGACTGTGGAAGCAAACATAGCGCCCAAGCATGGACGTCAATATGAGACTCGCATCCACCCTGGGTAAAAATGAAGTTCTGTTTTGATTCAAATGATTTCGGTTTTATCTGTGCTGGTGTAAGCAACAAGGTCAGTTATAAAAGAAACGTCTGATATAATCTGAGTTGTCTCTTACAAACTTACTGCCATCTGATATCAATGAAAAACTGTTTGTTAACTGACAGTTTTTCGAGACCTACGGCATAATCAACTATGGCATTAGTTGGAGGAATGATGTTGTAAACCAATGCTTGATGTTTTCATTAACCCTGCCATTAACCCCCCCCCCCCCCCCCGCCACACACACACATGTAAAAACCACACACAGCGGAGGGGCCCAAGCGATGGGTACAGCAGTATTAGCCTGTCGAACATGGGTACATGTGTCCGATTCAGGGGAAACCACTCTGTAAGCGGAAGAGAAAAACATGTGTTGCACACAAAATGGGAGCAGCAGAAAAATGGCAACAGGATGAGTATCTATGATCACTGAAGACAGGTTGTGCTCTACGGAGAGGAGTCAACAAAGCAGCTTTTAATACCCTTGCCCTTCAGATCTAGACTCAAAACTGTTTCAAACAGTCTCAAAATTTTCACCAATTGCTCAGACTGTTCTGTGTGTGTGTGTGTGTGTGTGTGTGTGTGTGTGTGTGTGTGTGTGTGTGTGTGTGTGTGTGTGTGTGTGTGTGTGTATGTATGTATGTGTGTGTGTGTGTGTGTGTGTGTGTGTGTGTGTTGTGGTGTGGTGTGTGTATGTATGCGTGCGTGCGTGTGTGCATGTGTGTTTGTGTGTGTGTGTGCATATTATATATGTGTGCATACATGTACAAGTGTACACATAAGCATGTGTGCAAACAAATGAGCATGTGTGTTTGTGCACATGCATGTGCATGTGTGTGTGCATGCATGCATGTTTTGTGTGCATATGTATACATGTGTGTATGTGTGTGTGTGTGTGTGTGTGTGTGTGTGTGTGTGTGTGTGTGTGTGTGTGTGTGTGTGTGTGTGTATGTGTGTGTGTGAGCATGTGTGTGCATGTGCACAAAATGTAGGTCTTGCTGTTTGGCTTTACATGGTTTGAATTGGTTGAGATCCTTGATGTTGTTACTGTTGTTTTCCGCTTGTGGTGTCTCATATTGGGTGGGTAAATTTTATTTCTGTACAGTGCACAATGCTCATCTTTTTATGATCAAAGTTTGTACTATACAAATTAAGATTTTATTATCATTATTATTACAAAAGAGTGCTAGGGTGTCCAATTGGCAGAGTATGTTAACCCCTTCACTGCAAAATGTAAAATTTCTGGGCTGAAAGGTGCACCCATACACGCCTGAAAACAGTATATCTGATGGTCCTATAACAAAACTTTCAATACTGTGCATTTTTCTAGAAGTGCTTTCACTACTCATGCGAAAGAGGGGAAAAGCCTTAATGATTTTAAGTTTGGCACTTTTGATGGTCGCTCTCTAAGTGACACACTGGCAAGCATGGCAGTGAAAGGGTTAAAAAAGACTTTAAGGTAAGTTTTGGAACCACTGGCATAAAAAAGAAACACACACACACACACAAAAAGAGGTCAAGTCAGTGGCAGACAAAGCTAAAAAGGTCAGTGAGCAAAAGGGCAAAGTACTCATGAACAAGAACTGCCTCTATATAACATGTACATGCACAATCATCAGCGCATGCACCCCAATATAATTTCTGATACACACACACGCACACACATGCACACACACACACACACGCTAACACACACATGCATGCACACACACACACACACTACTTATTCACACAGACACAGCTTTCAGTCCCCCCCTCCTCCCACACAGTCACTCATACACATCCCCCCCCCCCCCCAACTCTTCCACCCCCAAACACACTCACACATACAAACAATAAAAACACACACGCACCCCTGCCCCCCATGAAACACAAACACACTCACTCATACACACACACATGTACAAATACACACACACACACAGGTATACACATACATTACAATTAACTGTGGGGGTGGGGGGGGGGGGGTTATATCTTGGACACATTTTTATTAGTCAAAAGCTGTTGCACAATGACCCAGCCAGCAAGTAGAGCACAACCTGACAACTGCAGGGAAATTTCACCACAAGAGGCACAAACAGACAACCAGACCTAAATGCAAAGCCTGGCCAGAGAGAGACCCTGGAGACAAAAGCAAACACACACCAGGCAACAACTAATGCATCACTACCATCAGCTTCAAGTTCAAGCAAAGAAAGTAACTTTACTAATCATTTGCATCAAGACCCAGAGAAAACAGTGAGTGAAGTGCTAAGCAGACAAGGTACGGGCTACAAAGACAGCTTCAGTAATCCACTGCAGAAAATAATGTGGTCTGCCATAAAGGTATTGTATGGCAAAACATTACGCCACCAACACACGTTCTTACTCTTCCAAATTACAATCCATTTGTGCAAACAGCTCCTGTTTAGTTGTTGCTTAAGTGTCATTTTGTAGCGTGATAAAGGAGATTTACCCCAGACATTTGCATGCTGTGTTTTGTCCTGATAAATTTGCATGCTGTGTTTTGTCCTGATAAATTCGCATGCTGTGTTTTGTCCTGATAAATTTGCATGCTGTGTTTTGTCTGATAAATTTGCATGCTGTGTTTTGTCCTGATAAATTCACATGCTGTGTTTTGTCTGATAAATTCGCATGCTGTGTTTTGTGTTTTGTCTGATAAATTTGCATGCTGTGTTTTGTCCTGATAAATTCGCATGCTGTGTTTTGTCTGATAAATTTGCATGCTGTGTTTTGTCCTGATAAATTCGCATGCTGTGTTTTGTCTGATAAATTCGCATGCTGTGTTTTGTCTGATAAATTCGCATGCTGTGTTTTGTCTGATAAATTCGCATGCTGTGTTTTGTCTGATAAATTCGCATGCTGTGTTTTGTCCTGATAAATTGCATTTTGAACCTTTCATGTGTTTGATTCCCTCATTGTATCCCAACCTCATCACCCCTGCATCCCCATCCCAGCATTACGGGCCCATTTTTTATTTTATTTTTAATTCAATGTTGCCAAGTACACCTCTGTGGGGTGTTTATCCAGGAACATTCACCCACCGTTACAGTATTCCTCTCACTCACTCATTCAAATGTCTTTGTGTGACTTTTTCACATATACATCCTGCACTGTCCCTCTTCCCCTTGGTCACCGTGTACACAACTGTCTTTTTTAAGCTTTGTCACAATTGTGGGCTCACAGAGTCGTACTAACCAAGAGGAGGCATCCCTGCAGTCCGTAGGTCTCAAGCAGAAACTCGATGAAAGGTGGCAGGACAAACTGACCAATAGAAGCACCGGCCAGGGCCACCCCATTGGCCAGTGAGCGCCGTTTGTTGAAGTAGACACCCAGTATCACCAGGACGTTGCCATAAACAGCTGCATTGCCAATCCCTGCAAAGTGTACAGATACATAGGGATTATGAGTATGGTCCATTGTTTGTTGAAGCAAACATCTGGCATCACCAGGACATTGCCATAGATGGCTGCACTGCCGATTCTTGCAAAGTGTACAGATATAGAAAATACTACACAGTCCCTTGCTTGTTGAAGTAGACACCCGGTATCACCAGGATGCTGCCATAAATGGCTGATACACAAAGACAGAAGTACAGTCCACTGCTTGCTGTAGTACCAACTGGACAATACCCTGTAGACTGGTGCACTGATAATTTCTGAAAAAAATGTACAGATACACAAAGGTAGGAGTACAGTCCATTGCGTGCTGTAGTACCAATTGGGTAATAGTGTAGACTGCTGCACTGCCAGTCCCTAAAACATGTACAGATACACAAAGGTAGAGTACAGGCTTTGTTGTAGTATCACCTGCCTTGCTGTCCCTAATATGTCAGCCCGACAGCTGAGGACATTACGCCCCACATCATCATCTGCCAGTCTGGTCATCACTATAGCTCACTGCGCCACCTGAAAAATGTACAGACACACAAGGGTAGACCGTAGAGTATAGGCTTTGTCGTAGCATCACAGGCTGGTCTGGTCGTCACTGCAGATCACTGCACTGTCACTTCCTGAAAAATGGTATAGACACTAAGGTAGAGTACAGGCTTTGTTGTAGCATCACTGGCCGATCTGGTCGTCACTGTAGATCACTGCATTGCCAGTCCCTGAAATATGTACAGACATGCAGATACAGAGTACAGTCAACTGCTTGCTGTAGTACCAATGGGATAATAACATTGGTGGCTGCTCTGTCAATCGGTGGCGTTTGAGTTGTGAGAATATTTTATCAACACTCTTGAGTTTTGACAACATTTTAGCAACACTCTGAATTTTGATGACATTTTATCCACACTTTACTTGCCAAAAGTTGGTGCCAAATTCTCTGGTCTACTCACCAAAGCAGATACCAAAGGTGGCGATCACATACTCCATGCTGAAGATCAGACTGCCTATGGACATGCCAATGAAACCGATGAGACCGCCCCCCATGACCACCTGACGCACAGTGAACTCCTGTCCAAGCATGATGCAAACAGGTGCTGCAACACAACACACAGGGGCATCATGCCTTCTGCACGCAGCCCTCATTCATGATCACCTGATACATAATTAGTGTTGCAACACAACACACAGGGGCATCATGCCTTCTGCACGCAGCCCTCATTCATGATCACCTGATACATAGTGTTGCAACACAACACAACACACAAGGGCATCACGCCTTCTGCGCACAGCCATCATTCATGATCACCTAATACACAGGTAACTTAGTGTTTCAACACAACACACAGGGGCATCATGCCTTCTGCACACAGCCATCATTCATGATCACCTGATACATAATTAACTTAGCATAACAACACAGGGGCATCAGGCTGTCTGAACATAACCTTCATTTATGATCCTGTGATACACAGTTAACTAGTTTTGCAACAGAATGCAGCACACAGGCCAGGGGCATCATGCTGTCTGAACATGGCCTTCATTCATGATGCTCTGATACACAGTTAACCTAATTTTGCAACAGAACACAACACACAGGGGCATCATGTTGTCTGAACATAGCCTTTGTTCATGATTCTCTGATACACAGTTAACCCAGTTTTGCAACAGAACACAACACACAGGGACATCACGCATTAGGTTTTGACAGAAGCACTTACCCAGACCAGCATAAACAATAGCCGAACCTCCCATCAGCATGGCAGCCAGAGACGTAGGGATGTTGAAATACTCCTGGAATTCCGGCAGAAACATCCCTGTGGACTTTGCTGTTCCCACCATGAAGAAGACGCACACAAAGCTGCCTGCAACAGCGAGTGCGACTTTCAGCGGCAAACTCAACTGGCATCAAGGAACATGTGCATTAGCACACCCACAGCGACTCATTATGACCCACAACCACTTCCCAGCAACCGCACCATAAATCAGGGACCTCCTGCTAGCAAGACCAATGATTATGTACCTCCCACCCACACCACCATGAATTATGGATCTCCATCAAGCACACAAATGATGGACCACAGATTATTACAGACCCTCCACACCTCAAATTATGGACCTCTGCCAATCACGCGCAAGTTATGGGCCTCTATCTATCACATGACAAAGTATGGACTTTCTGCCAAAGACAAGACAAATTATGGATTTCCTGCCAACCACAAGACAAATTGTGGACTTCCCACGAATCACAAGACAAATTATGGACATCTACCAATCACACAACAAATTATGAACTTCCCACAAACCGCAAGACACATTATGGACCTGCACCAACTACCAACACAATCTATGGGCCTCAACCAAGCATATCACTGATTACAGACCTCCCATCAATCACGCCAGGAATTATGTTCCTGCCACCTCACAACTCACAATTATGAAAGTATGGCACATCCACCTCCTACTAGACTCATTGCAAAACTATGACCAATCCACCTCCTACCAAACTATGACCAATCCACCTCCTACCAAACTATGACCAATCCACCTCCTACCAAACTATGACCAATCCACCTCCTACCAAACTACAAAATTATGACCAATCCACCTCCTACCAAACTATGACCAATCCACCTCCTACCAAACTATGACCAATCCACCTCCTACCAAACTACAAAACTATGACCCATCCACCTCCTACCAAATTACAAAACTATGACCAATCCACCTCCTACCAAACTATGATCAATCCACCTCCTACCAAACTACAAAACTATGACCAATCCACCTCCTACCAAACTATGACCAGTCCACCTCCTACCAAACTAAAAAACTATGACCAATCCACCTCCTACCAAACTACTAAACTATGACTGATCCACCTCCTACCAAACTAACCACAAAACTGTAACTGATCGGTGACCCACCTCCTACCAAACTGACCACAAAACTAAGACCGATCCACCTCCTACCAAACTGACCTCAAAACTATGACCGATCCACCTCCTACCAAACTGACCATAAACTACTGCCCATCATTTTCACAACAAACATAATAGCACAAAGTATGCCTCCCCCCACCAAAACAACAACAAACTGTGGCACACCCATCTCACAACAAACTGTGGCACACCCATCTCACAACAAACTGTGGCACACCCATCTCACAACAAACTGTGGCACACCCATCTCACAACAAACTGTGGCACACCCATCTCACAACAAACTGTGGCACACCCATCTCACAAACGTACCACATAGTATGCCCCCCTCCCCTGCACACAATCATATCACATATTATGACCCACCCATCTCACAAGAAACATACCACAAATTATGGCCAATCCACCTCCCACCAAATGCAACACACACTATTCCCCCCCCCCCCCCTCCCCGCCCACACACACAATAACAAACTAACCACAAAGTATGCCCCACCACTCCCCACACACACATAAAACACACTATGGCCTGTTACACCTCACAACAAAATTACCACACATTTTGCCCCTACCTCAACCCCCCCCCCCCACACACACACACACCAAAGTTACCAAAATGTATCAACCAATCCTACAGCAAGCTATCCTCTCATCCACCCCCTGACAAAATTATTATAAACTATGGCTCATCCACTTCCAAACAAGAAGACCCATCCATCCCCCACCCCCAAACTCGCTGCAAACCAATGGTCAATCTACCCCTCACCAAACTCACCCCAAATGCTCGCCCCTCCACTACCAAATGCTCGCCCCTCCACTACCAAATGCTCGCCCCTCCACTACCAAACAAGGCCCCATGCACTGACCTCCAAGGACTACCAACCCAACTTACCAAAAACAATGGCCCACGCCCATCCCCGGTCCAAGGGAAATGGATCCTTCGCCATGGCGACTTGTGTCTAGTGGCAGGGTCCCTCAAGGCGTCAAGCACGGGAGCAGCTTCCTCCTCTGGCGCTAGCGGACAGGTGATGGCAACTCACTGGCGTTCCTTAATTCTCATGTGTCTGTCATGGTGCCAAATCTGTGCAATGCAGAAACAAGCCTTGAGCGACTTAGCGTCACTATACAGCACACTGCGTTCCTATTTTATCACATGTGGCAGATGGGCACTCTAGAAATCTTCTTTTTGTTATTTACTTTTCAAACGAAGCAGCTCAGGGTGATCTTTGTCAAACCGACATGGTACAGGACAATACATCCACTTTTTTATGTCATGCTGATATTCTATTAGTATTAGTATTGGACAGATTTAACTTCATGACTTATTCACTTGTCTTTGTATTATGATGAGGAATGGGAACATATTAATTTTTTATATATATCTTTTATGTCATACTGATATTCTATAGCATGTGACATTTAATTTTGTGACACATTCACTTGTCTTTGTACTACATATATTTATTCTGTTGTCATTTAATTTAATTTATTTATACGTGTATTATCAGTAAATGGTTATACAGCTTATGCAACGGTGTATTCATACTACACATGCATTTCTTCCACTTTTTTTTTTTTTTTCTTTCTTTTTCAGACAGGGTCACAATGATCGCTGATTAGTTTTTAATGTCACTTACCCCTAACTTGGTGTCGTTGATCGCTTTTAATAGTTTTATATAGCGCTATTCTCCACTTTCGAGCAGACCCACTGTGTTTGCATGTGATCCTACATGAGTGACTAGGTTTTTATAGCATGTTTTTGAATATCCACCACAGTGGTGTTCTTACAGTGCTGTTTGACTGTTACATGGCTGGCGCCACGTCAAACTGCTGCCATTTTAGCGCGTTCTGTGTACACCATACATCCATGCACCATGTCAAGTCATTTTATGCAATGTGTGTTTAGTCATAACCTGCCGCCTGGCAGAATGACCAGGATCTTTTATGTGCTACTGTGGTAAGACAGGGGTGGAACAGATACCAAAATAAGAGTCAGCACAGAAAACTGACCCTGGAAAAGAAAATTCTCCTGCTGCTCCTGCAAGGATTTGAACCTGTGACCTTTCAATCACGAGTCCGGCGCTCTAACCACTGAGCTATCCTGACTCCCTGCTGTCTGGAGTCCAATCTCATATAATCAAGAACCCACTTCAGGCATAAGCGACTAGGCCCAGCAACGTGTAACATGTGTCTGTCATGTACGTGTGACACTGCTGACAAAGGACTCGATGGATGTTACAAATGACACCATCACAAATGTTTCCTTGTTGACCAGCTGTAACAACATAGTCACAAACAGGATGCCAGATCTGACTGTGTAGCACCTACAAATGACACCAACACAAATATTTCTCTGTTGACTGGCTACAACAACACGGTACATAAACAGGATGACAGCTCTTACTGCGTAGCACTTACAAATGACACCAGCTCAAATAGTTCCCTGCTGACTGGCTACAAAAACATGTTTATGTTGTTAACAATTGTAAAGCACTATGAGCTCCTGTGAGTGTGAGAAAGGGCTCTTTATAAATGCAAGTTATTATTTATTATTACTGAACAATATGTTCTGGTGGAGTATATGTAGGTATGCACCTTGTAACTGTATTTACAGGCATGCCAGCTGAGAGGTACTGTAGGTGACTCAGGCCTTTGCTGTTGTGCTTGTGGGACATCTTTTGAGCGCTATTAACCTTGTGTGTTGATATTACTGAACAAAATTAGACAGCTAAAGTGCAACACTCCAACAGTTACACTTACAGTTCCAATGCTTCCTTGTCAGACAATCATTAACTAAAGACAGTAAAGTAACAAAGCAACCTGTGTGTGGCTAGCTTCCTATTCAGACAATTGTATTATACATACTTACAATGAGAATAACAAGTTATTGCTGAACAAGCTCCACCCTTTACCAAGGCCATGACTGACATGCTCCACTGCTGTTCTTTGCTGCTATGTGTGCCTGTGTGTGTGTGTGTGTGTGTGTGTGTGTGTGTGTGTGTGTGTGTGCGTGTGTGTGCGTGCGTGCATGCTAGTGTACATTTAGTTATGATTGAACCCTTGTTGATGTCTATGTCAAGTGTTAGGTTTTGTTAACTTGTGTCTATGTCAAGTGTTAGGTTTTGTTAACTTGGTGATAACATTTTCCATCTTGATGTACATTAGGTGTGTTATGCTCATTCAGAGCTTGAGCCGTGGGGTAGGCGCTTTACAAATTTCCAGTATTGTACCATTAATTTCATGCAAAAGCATACATTTTCTTGTTTAAACTAATGAGGTGACTGTACATAATTATGGTGGTGCATGGCAATTTTTTACACCATCACAAAGCAGTCAGAAGGGTAAAAGGGCATAAAGAGGAGAAAGAAGAAAAAGCTCCGTAAAGTTTAATAATGCAGCACCCCATCTTTCACATACTGTATGTGGGACTGTACAAAGTACTTTACAATAACAGGTTTTTTTTTAACACCTTACCATTGCTAGCAAAAGTACAACATGCAATCAGTCAGACAGACAGACAGACAGACAGACAGACAGACAGACACACACACACACACACACACACACACACACACACACACACACACACAGGCACGAAGTCAAACACAGACAAAAACACAAATACACATGTATGTGTACAGTGTACACACATACACATGTGTATACAAACACGTGCATGTGCGCGCACACACACACACACACACACACACACACACACACACACACACACACACACACACACACAGAGGGAGGCACAAAGTCATTCCTTACATGGACAGAAACACAAATACACATGTGTACACACACACACACACACACACACACACACACACACACACACACACACACACAGCAGGCACTGACACTAAGGAACATTCTGGTCAATGTCTGTTCAAGTGTAAACTGTATCAATATATCACAATCAAAAAGTTGGATAGATTTTTCTTCTTCTTCCTCATTTGTTGTTTTGTTTTGTTTTTTGACAGCTGGTTGTTTTCCACATGAAACTAGGGCAAGCTCTCTCAAGGGAGCAACTGAAAATCACCCTCCCCTCCCCATGAACTCAGTCCAAAGGCAGCCCGGCCTTGCCAGTGACCTGGTTTTGTGGGACTCAAGAGGGCTGACTATTACATATATTATATGGCTCCTCAGGTTACTGACCCGGGGGAAAAACACAGCCTTGAGCTTTGGAAATGGCAGTGTTAACTCTTATCTAGTTTGACTCAGTGGCCTTGTCTGTAGTGAGATGGGCATCAGACCTGGGATAGATAGACAGTATCTGAGCATGTCTTTGTCCTGGAATAGATGGAGTATGTTTTAGTCCTGGAATAGAGTCCTGGAATAGATGGAGTATGTCTTAGTCCTGGAATAGATGGACAGTATCTGAGTATGTCTTAGTCCTGGGACAGATGGACAGTATCTGAGTATGTCGTATCCTGGAATTGATGGAGTGTATCTTTGTCCTGAAATAGATGGAATGTGTGTTACTCTTAGTTCTAGGATGGATGGACAGTATCTGAGTATGTCTTAGTCCTGGAATTGATGGAGTATGTCTTAGTCCTGGAACAGACAGCGTCTGAGTATGTCTTAGTCCTGGAATAGATAGACAGTATCTGAGTATGTCTTAGTCCTGGAATAGATAGTGTCTGAGTATGTCTTAGTCCTGGAATAGATACAGTATCTGAGCATGTCTTAGTCCTGAATAGATGGAGTATGTCTTAGTCCTGGAATAGACAGAGTCTGAGTATGTCTTAGTCCTGGAATAGATATAGTATCTGAGCATGTCTTAGTCCTGGAATAGCTAGAGTATGTGTTAGTCCTGGAATAGATAGACAGTATCTGAGTATGTCTTAGTCCTGGAATTGATGGACTATGTGTTAGTCCTGGAATAGATAGACAGTGTCTGAGTATGTCTTAGTCCTGGAATAGATGGAGTATGTCTTAGTCCTGGAATAAATGGACAGTATCTATGTCTTAGTCCTGGAATAAATAGACAGTGTCAGTGTCTGAGTATGTCTTAGTTCTGAAATAGAACGGAGTATGTCTTAGTCCTTGAATAGATGGACAGTATCTGAGTGTGTCTTAGTCCAGGAATAGATAAACAGCAAAAATCTGAGTATGTCTTAGCCGTGGAATTGATGGACAATATCGGAGTATGTCTTAATCCACCTTTGCTTGTTGCAGAATGTTTAAAGGTCTGATAAGTGGATTTTTGATCATTATTCTGAGTTTATGTTATCTTTGATTGTTTCCCTTTCCCACTTAGCATAGAAAATGTCGGAGAATGTTGTAAAGTGCAGTGAGTTTGTGTACACCAGAGAATAATGCTATACGAAAGTTATAGATTATTATTATTATTAATTATAATTAAAAATATATTATTTACTAATTTCTCAATAAACTAAGCTGCTTTCTAGAGAGAGTTTGACACAGTACTCACTGCTCATGAATTAGTTGTCACATTTCATACTGACGAAATCACTTTTTATCTTTTCCTTAAAAAATATATATAAAAATGTTTTTTAATCCTCACTGATCCCTGATTTTCATTGCATATGATTATAAATTATACATGTCTGTACATGTATGGAAGGTTGTGACCAAAAACAAATAAAAAATTCCAGATAACTTTGAGTTTGATGAGCAAATCATCTTTGTATACCTGTATGTATACAGAGAATATGTAACAACAGTCCAAGCATGTCCTGATTTTATTAAAAACAAACAAACTTTTATTCCAGAATTTTGCCCATGAGGGCTTCATCAATGACGAAATCACTTTTTATCTTTTCCTTAAAAAATATATATAAAAATGTTGGTTGGATTCCTACAACACATAATACATATATGTATTATATATCTTTGTATACCTGTAAAACATTAATGTTGATTCACGCCTCAATCATTATGACATTAATGTTGATTCACGCCTCAATCATTATGCCCCCACATCTGCAACAGTCTCCCCCAAGACATCTGGCTGCTCTCTCTTCCTTCAAAAGCAAACTCAAAACATTTCTCTTCTCAGAATATTTCAGCTAAGCAACACTGTCCTTTCACCCCTATCAGTCTGCACAGTTTGTGTGTGTGTGTGTGTGTGTGTGTGTGTGTGTGTGTGTGTGTGTGTGTGTGTGTGTGTGTGTGTGTGTGTGTGTGTGTGTGTGTGTGTGTGTGTGTGTGCATGTGTGTGCATCTTTTGCATAGTAATAGTTATGCTTGAACCCTTATCTACATTATGTGTTAGCTTTTCTCTCTCTCTCTCTCTCTCTCTCTCTCTCTCTCTCTCTCTCTCTCTCTATTTTTTTAAAAAATACATTTTTATATATATATATTGCTGATAACATTTCCATCTCAATGTGCATTAATACCCATTATGCTTGTTAGCGCTCTGAGCCACAGGGTAGGCGCTTTACAGATATCCATTATTATTATTATATATATCATATATGGATTATGACTGGCAAACAAAAATAAAAGTGAGAGAACAAATTAACAGACCTAATAATGTAATATTAACAGTGAAGCATAATGCAGCAGCCGGAGGCAGAAAGTAAGCAGTACTCATTCAACCAGTCACAATTTATGTCGCATAATCAAAACACAATCAGGCATCATCATGAACCCACACACTACATCAATATGACTGATGCCATTATAACTATATGCTCTAGCTGTTCTACAAGTACACACACACACACACACACACACACACACACACACACACACACACACACACACACACACTGATGCACAGACATACAGATCCATGCATGGTGACACACACAGACATGTACACACACACACACACACACACACACACACACACACACACACACACACACACACACACACACACACACACATACTCACAGACAGAGAGAGAGAGACAGACAGACAGACAGACAGACAGACAGACAGACAGACAGACAGACAGACAGATGATTTATTCATTTAGGCCATTGCCCTTCATGAAGAGGTACAGGTAGATGACCTACCACCTCACAGTGCATACTATAATTATGCCTAGGAGGAATGAGCAAGTAAACCAACAAACTAACCATGATGTACTAGGTACTAACAATGACAGTGTGCTTGAATTATGAACTTGAAATGCTATGCAACTTAAAGGCTTTGTACAAAAGAGAGAATTATGAACTAGAGAGAGAGAGAGAGAGAGAGAGAGAGAGAGAGAGAGAGAGAGAGAGAGAGAGAGAGAGAGAGAGAGAGAGAGAGAAAGAGAGAGAGAGAGAGAGGGAGAGAGAGAGAGGGAGAGAGAGATTCACATTCATATATTACAAGTCTATTTCTCTTGTCTTCTAGACTGCTCTTAGAACTCATTTCTAACTGCAGTTAATAGGAACAAGATTTTTTAGATTTTTTAAATTCAGCTTCCAGTTAACAAATAATCTTTCAGCCTATTCCTATATTAAGGACCCTAATGTTTTTATTTAGATTAAAAGTAAAACATAAATAACAACAACAACAAAAATGCTTATCTCACTGATTCAAAAATTACAAACTTTAACACCCCCTTCCCCCTCCACACACACACACACACACACACACACACACACACAGAGTCTCTCTCTCTCTCTCTCTCTCTCTCTCTCACACACACACACACACACACACACACACACACACACACACACACACACAAAAAACAAACAACAACAACACAACAAAACACCTCCCCCGACTCCACAGTCATGTTCCATATTAACACTGAAATTGTGAAAATGATGAAAGTGATCACAAGCTGGAATGAACAGATATATCATTTTAAATTTAATACATCAAATTAAAATAAAGATCTCACAACACTGATTTAATCATTTAATGGAATTTGATGATTAACAGTTCAAAGTCAAAAACTGTCCATAAAGTTCTATGATCCATGTTCATGAGCACAGTATGGCTGAAAGAAATTGTGTACAGTTATTTTATAATATCCTTTAATTTCTTCTAATAATTAATTTCACGTGTGTGTGTCATGTGTCGTGTGTGTGTGTGTGTATGTGTGTGTGTGTGTGTGTGTGTGTGTGTGTGTGTGTGTGTGTGTGTGTGTGTGTGTGTGTGTGTGTGCGTGTGCGCTCTAGGTGAATATAAAAATATATAAAAATATGTTTTTAAAAATGAGTGGATTTTTTTTAAATGAGAGATGAGTTTAAATATGACAATCTCATTAAGACTATGACTGAATCACTGTGTACATGTATTAATAATTAATTACTATCATATCATTTTAATGGATGGCTTTAGTTATTGGAATAAATGCACTATTGCAACTAATGGATAAATATTTGAATAAACATACCACCATGATAACTGAAAGATAGGCTTAAATATGAAAAAATGCATTATGATTAAATCAATGAATGCATTAATTATTAATTAATTATTAGCATATTACTTTATTGTATGGATGCTAAAAAAAAAGCAACAAAAAAAAAAAAGCCCTATTGTGACTTATGGATACACATTTGAATAAACATCTCAGAAGAATGTACTCTGCACAACAACACAACCAGTCTTATAAGCTTACATTGTTACTTACTATGCAATACATACCAAAGTCAGAATGCTCTCATTGACATATTTCAAAACTTGCCAAGCCTGCTGGCTTTGAACACTACAGCAGTAAAGTACTACAATTACAAAACAGCCTTGACTGTCTTTTATTAACACAGACAATACAATAGCTGACTATTTGCGTAGTTTATGGTTCATGCCAATCTGCCAGCAGCTGGCTATAAATTGTAAGTATAATGGTACTGATCACAGATCAGCGACAACGACACATGCTCCAGTTCAGGTTAGCAATAGCACTTATCAGATTTTATGTGCCATGGCCTCAAACATTGTGTGCTGAAGCTCTGTTCAGTTGATTTCCACTGTGCACACTGAGCACAGTGTTATTATGCAGAGTTAATGAATGCACACAAATATGCTTATAAGTAACTAAGTAAGATAATCTGACGCACAAAGCTGAGTCATGCATCACTCAGTTTGTATGACATGACTCTTCCCACCCCTAGAGCTGCAGCAGTAAGCACTGCAGTACTTGCAAGAAAATGTCAGTATATTGATATATAATATCAATTATCATTATCAACAGTTTCAATTAAACATTTCACTGATTATATAATTCAATAGTACAAACAGTTCAAATCACAAGAAGCTAAACAAGCAAAATCTACATTACACACACATACATATATAGCTGTGAACATGAACACAAACATGCATGCACACACACACACATGCGCGTGCATGCACACGCACACACACACGCAACATACACACACATACATACAGTGATACACACACACATGCACATATAATTATGGTTATAGTATACACCTGACACCAGTCAGCTGAACTAATTCAAGAACCTGTTGGTGAAGGGAGCGTGGGGAGTGGAGACTGAGAATTTGCCAATAGTAGCAGGTTTAAAATTTAAACAGATGGTCCTCAGTAAAATTAAATGCTATGTTGACTGATCATTCATACTCATAGTCATAGTGAATGTGTCTAAATTCAATTCATGAATTATTCCGTCCTTACAAATCTAAAGGCAGGCAGATGGCCACGGCAGATGGAGCATCTCTGGGCACAGTTCCAGGGGACTCTGTGCTCCCTACAAGTACAACTATGTACAGTTTGGGGATCTGGAAGTATCCTGCAGCTGGGTTTACGTCGACAGTTGCCAGCAGTCCCCGCCTAGCAGTCCTCCCAAAATATCGTCGATGGGCAGTTTTCTGACCAGTGATCAATGATGAAGGATAAAGAGAAGGTAGCTACGCAAACATAACCTTAACTCGCGCCAGATTCACGTGGTTAGAACTACTATTCTACCATGAATCAATATGACGTGACACAAAAGGGACGACAGTCAATTTGTGGACGATTCTGGAAATATTCAGGACAATCAAACTGGCCGCCAACATTTAATTCCCTGATTGAATGTCCTTAAAATAGCGAGTGACTAATCGTTCGGGTACGGCCCGCGGCTATATTAAATGTCCTTGAGAGGTATTCTAGGTTAATAATTATGAGCAAGCTTACCTGTCACATTTCAGTCGATTGCGAAATTCTGCATGACCTTTCAGGGGAGATCACTCAAGATTAGCGCTCGACAATAGTCTTCTGAGTTAAATTACTGCGTCGTCTGCTGTTCTGCACTACGCACAGTAGCAGGTGCCCGCACGGTGTGTGTGTGTGTGTGTGTGTGTATGAAGTAGAGTCAGTGGCGCAGAGCAAGAGCATTCGCTCTCGAAAGCGAGACTGAGACGATCGAGCGTGGTCACTGTGAGTCGCCAACTGATGGGTGGCCGCAAACTCCAAGCACTGGATTACGACATCCTTCCTTCAAGGAGGAAGGTGCCGGAAAGCGATGCTCCGAGTGTGGGGTGGCCGTTATGTGCTAGCAGACCATGAGCCAGCCTATACCCCCTCCCCCCCCCCCCCCCCCCCGGGGGGGGGGGGGGGGGGATTTTACCACATGGTAATTTCTGGGTACCTTGACCATCAAAGTACACACTTCAGGTTGTCTGCAAGTGAGCTGCTGCTGTTTGTGTCTGTGGTGCTGGTTCTAATAAACTGCACTATATGGAACTCCAAATTGCGATGACCTTGTCTCTTAGCAACTATTTATTATGACAAAAAAGGCCATTTCCATATATTGTTTTACTGTTTGAACAGTTTAATATGTTGTAGCTTTCCGTTTCTCTTTGTCTTAAATGTGTCCCGTGTTATTGGGCACTGCGGACGCGGAAATATTAAGGTCCCCTCTGTTAAAACCCCAGAGCTGACGAATGTTTTCCCTTAAAAGCACGGAGTAGGTCAGAATATAGCCAAATATGCTTAGCCAGTGCATAATTTTTTCCTGTCCTAATTTCCGCTTCCCGGTCCATTCACCTTAATTTTTTTCCAAATCCTCTCCATACTTTTCAATTGCGTTAGTCTTGGCTGAGCGAATTCCCGCGTTAGCCTGCGAAATAAAATATGTCACACTGCTCATAGTCAATTGATTTAAGCAGGTTCTCATGTTGAGTGCCTGCAGAATATAAACAGGCACCAAAACGTGTGTTACTGTGCCTCAAAAAGGTGATTTAGACATATTTGTGATCTGATCAATTGTTCTTTAATTTTGTACTGAATGCGTTACAGGGAATCTGTCTGGAAGTATCTTTTGCAGTTGTAGATAGTGATATGTGCTAATTATTGACTGTTTTGGCTGGGATGTTTGCTATTGATTGTGTTCTGTGTAGAACAATGAGCCAGCTTTTTGCTCGTAAGAAACTGGGACTGTGATTTGTCCTGAAGTGACCTTGTGCGGTTGATGAGGTATACAAATCCAAGAACTAAATAACTTAAACATGTGCAATGGTCCAATCCTGATATGGTGAATTAAATATATGAGTATATACCGAACCTGCATAGGAATCACACATTGTGCTACTTTATGAATGACTGCAGAATTTTTTTTAAACAAAAAAACCCGTCGGAAGGGAGTGATGTAAGATCCTCCTAAAAGCGAGAACAGCAAATCCGTCAGCAACCACAATGCTAGCTGTTGCCCAGTGACAGATGTCTTGTTTGTGAAAAGACATGAATACAAGAAAATAACATGTTGAAAACATTAGTCAAATGTGTGTCAAAAACAGCTGAGGAGAAGCTCATTACCATGCCACCTGTCGGAGAGATTACACTCGAGAGGATGACAGACACCAGGAAACCATCAAAGACACTAAAATCATTGAAGAGCAAGCTTCCAAAGAGACCATACAAACATTATTTTCAGTACATCGTTCAGTATGTTATGGGCAGAATCGTTTAGAGATAAAGAGATTACCACGTTAAGGAAAAATTATGAAACTGGAACATTCCATGCATCTTCTCTGTAGAGATAAATAAGTGATAGATGTCAACAAAATGTGTCAACACACCTCATCCTTGTTGAACAGTTACAATGCAACCATGCAGAGATGCACTGATAATGCACATCGAAAGGGCCAGCTTTCAAGCACTCTTTATATTCCGCAGTTAAGGCAACTAAAACCATTCCTCGAGCAGACGGCCATGGCTTGCATACTGTGAATGGAAAAGTGGGAGGTATACTGGAGAGACTGTTTTTTCATGCCGCAAGACCTGGTTGAAATCCAGGTGGAGCAACCCCAAAAGGAAGATAACTATCAAGAATACACAGAGCTTGAGAATCTTGATGCCTTCAGGTTTGAGGCTGACATATATGTCTAAGCTGGCAATGCATTCAGTGACACTCAAAGTAAGGGACATTCAGGTTTGGCAATTCTATGGCACCGACTTTGGTATCTTTGGCTGGGAAAAATACACCCAAGCTATAATGATAAGCAGTAAGAAATAAAGAGAGTAATGCGTTGTTGTTTTTCTCGTTTTTGTGTGTGTGTGTGTGTGTGTGTGTGTGTGTGTGTGTGTGTGTGTGTGTGTGTGTGTGTGTGTGTGTGTGTGTGTGTGTGTGTGTGTGTGTGTTTTGTTGTTGTTGTTTTTTTTGTTTTTTTTATCAGATAACAAATTCAGAAAGTCAGTAATGATTTGTCAAATCATTGACACTGTGGACAATCACTTTGGTGAATATATTTGACATTTCCTAGTTGTTCGTCTGTATTCTTGGCATAATAGCGAAGAGCCTGCTGACTGCAAGCTGATACATGAAACTGTCCAGCAGTTGCATGCTGAATTAAGCCAAACCAGAGATGCGATCCGGTGTCATCAGGCTCCTAAACCTAAACTGTTTTACTGAGACATAAGGCAAAGATGGTAAGTTTTACATTATTATTGATCGCTTTTATATAGCGCTATTCTCCGCTTTCGAGCAGACTCACTGCGCTCGCATGTGATTCTACATGAGTGAATAGCTTTTTATAGCGCGTTTTTGAATATCCACCGAAGTGGTGTACTTACAGCGCTGGCATGGCTGGTGCCACATGAAACTGCTGCCATCTCGGCGCGTTCTGTGTACACCATACAACCATGCACTATATCACTTCATGCAAAACCACATACGTAAGATGTATGCGGGTTTAGCTGTAACCTGCCACCTGCACTTTTGGCGGAATGACCGGGGTCTTTTACGTGCTACTCCAGTAACACGGGGTGGAACGGATGCCGAAATAAGAGTCAACACAGAAAGCTGACCCTGGAGAAGAAAATTCTCCCGCCGCTTCTGTAGGGATTCGAACCCGCGACCTTTCGATCACGAATCCGGCGCTCTAACCACTGAGCTATCCCCGCCCCCGTACATACATCGGGCATGTTTCTCGCCTATTTTCCATTGGGTATAGAGTACTGTGAAACTGATTTCAGGTTAAATGGAGATAGACCAGTGAATAAGACAGCACCAGTAGCGGTTTTGTGGAAGTAGTTTATTGAGATTTGAACATATGTGCATTTTTGTAAAAGGCTGCTTAACTTTTGAACTTGATTATATTCTATTCCGTGACGTCATCCATTAACTCAGGTGTTAATCAGGCATTTTCTGTGACTCTCTCAGTCACCATGATATAATTATTTGGTGGTAAATGAAGCACTTTTGTTCAATATTTTTACACGAGCATTGTACAAAATTATGCAACGTGACATTTTTTTCTTTTTTAATCTTCATTAATCCCACACGCGTAATTCAGGCCACTATACCTGGGTAAGACAACAGCAGCCGCAAGAGCAGTGCTACCCATTGATACCAGCATGTGCAGTATTTCTGTGTGTCCAGAGAATGGTATAGCTGCCTGTTTGGATTTGTAGAGGACACGCCCATTTTAATACATGCCATTAAGCTGCTATGTACCATCTCAGATAATCCCTGAAAGCAGAGTAGTTCATCTTGCAGACATGCAGATATTGAAGAGACACATACTGAGCTATCCAAAAATCATTGTCTCCAAAAATGGGGTTGGGGGGGGGGAGGGTTTCGATACCTGGCCCATGGACTATAAGGCACACATCTTTGAAGGGCCACTCCCTTGAATATTGCCCTTAAATCCTCATCACAAATCCATAAGCATCACATATTGTGCACCCCTTTTACCAAATTTGTCACGCGAATACTTCATACGCTTATGATAATCGTAAATAACTTTTGAGTTGTAAAATACTATTGCTATGATTTTTTTAATAAATCATACGCATCTACACACACACTACACTAGACTAAACACAGACACACACATGCGCGCGCGCACGCACACACACACACACACGCACGCACGCACGCACACACGCGCGCGCAGGCACACACACACACACACACACACACACACACACACACACACACACACACACACACACACACACACACACACACACATACACTCTGCGAAAAGTAGTGCAAAATTGGGACTACGTATTTTACTGTTCACAGTCATGTTATTCTTGTGACAACATTTTTCATTTATGAGTACAACACACTCCAACACCTTTCTTTCTAGAAGACAGGAAAGGACCGGGTATTGTGAAACACCGACGCGCAGTGCTGCGGAAGATGGATGAGAGGGAAGATGGGGGAGGGGGGGAGGGGGAGAGCGTTTGTTTTTGACCTTTCCACTAGCTCAGTGGAGTGTGAATTAATAAAAGATGCAGCCCGAGTTTGAGGGCTTCGTACTTTTGTGTGTGTGTGTGTGTGTGTGTGTGTGTGTGTGTGTGTGTGTGTGTGTGTGTGTGTGTGTGTGTGTGTGTGTGTGTGTGTGTGTGTGCGTGCGTGTGCGTGTGTGTGTGTGTGTGTGTGTGTCTGTGTTGCGTGCGTGCGTGCGTGCGTGCGTGAACATACTTACTGTCATCATAGCGGCCGGTGCTGGCCGACATCAGAGCACTGGCGTAATTCTACCCCAAGGATCTGTAGCTCTGCGGCGGTGACCACCCTGTCCGGAGGCACCTCTGGACCGTCGGTCACTAGTATTTGGACCGTACCCAGGGGGAAAGAAGACGAAGAATAAGAAAAATTATATACTCCCAAGGCATTATGTTAGATAATAACCCAATCCTCTTATCCCTCTCTCGTCCATAGCTCACACAGCACGCCGAGTCCCGTTACTTTTCAGATAGACCTCGTACATGTGCCATATGAGAAGCAGCAATATACACACACACAAAAATTCATTATTTTACTACCTAACCATAATTTCCTCCCTCCCAGTCTCCAGCCCCGACCCCCCCAACACACACACACACACACACACACACACACACACACACACACACACACACACACACACACACACACACACACACACACACACATACGCCCGTCCGTCCGTCCAGAGCCAGAATATATTCTCGCCAGAATGCTCACTATACCATTCCTTCTCTTGAATGCAATACAAAAGAATTTGACGTGTGTGTGTGTGTGTGTGTGTGTGCGTGCGTGCGTGCGTGCGTGCGTGCGTGCGTGCGTGCGTGCGTGCGTGCGTGCGTGCGTGCGTGCGTGCGTGTGTGTGTGTGTGTGTGTGTGTGTTCCAAGATAAGTGAGAGAAAAAATTCGAAGGTAGCATGTTTAAGAAAGTAATACATAATTACATGGCAACTAACAATGCATATACACAAGAAAAATAATGTACAAGTGCCGTATGAAAAGCAGCAATGTACAAAAACAAAACACAAGAAAACAATTCATTATACTGCCACTTACCCATAATTGTATTAGTGCTATTAGGAGCACCTTGTGGGCTGTGAAGAGTGACGGTGAATTCCTCACCAGTTTCTTCCATCTAGAATAATGATAATAATAGTACAACAACAACAACAACAACAACAACTACTACTACTACTACTACTACTACTACTACTACTACTACTACTACTACTACTACTACTACTACTACTACTAAGAATATCAATAATAAGAATAATTTGTCAATATTTTTGACCAGTGCCATTACTGCTATTACGAGAACCACTAGCACTACTGCACTAGTGCTGCTGATACTAGATCTGCTTCTTTTTCTACAGATTGTGCTGTGCCTTCACAACTGCTGATGTCGCAAACGTGGTCATCAGACGTTCACCACGGATCCAGTGCAGTGTTTCGACATCTGGCCACGCCTCTTTTGCAAATGGTTTAGCAGAGAGGTGTGATCTGTGATGCACAATGCCCAGTGCAAACTTAAGCCACAACGGACCTCTTCTGGCGAGGTGTCAACGGAACTAGTCACCTCAAATCGTGTCTTGTCCAAGAGCTAGCTAGCTATCAGATATTACAATGGAAGCCCGTTGTTAGAGAACTTGTGTGTTAATGCCCCGTAGATTTTATAGCGATTTTAGAAAACGGCTTGCGTACATGATTGTTCATAGTCTTGGGGGTAAGTTAGTATGATATAATAATATATGCTCCTTTTTTTTTTTTTTTTTTTTTTTTTTTGGTGGGGGGGGGGGGAGGGGGTCTAATATCACCTCGATGTGAACGGACATAAAATAAAACATTGATTGACACTGATTGATTGCGTACATGACTCGTCCTGGTATTCAACTGTCTTGGTTGACTGGGCGTTAAAAATCCTTTTTCTTTAAAAAAATTTTTTATAAAAAAATTGTATTGCATTCCGGCTTGCGAGCATGACGATTAAAGGGCTGAAATGTACAGAACACCGCCAAGCGCCCAACATGGCCTTTCACATAGTTTTCGTCTGGTGACGTAAGCATGCACCTCTCGCGCCGAACATCTGGTGACGTAAGCATACAACTGGATCAGAGGGCTGATCATGCCATGTTGAGGAGTCGAACACATTCCTCTTCTGTTGGTTTTGTGTGCCAGTGATCTGAACCGGCGCCCATGGGGCAGGCGTTCGAACTCCACATACAGGGCATGTTCGGGGTCCTTCAAAACAGATCCCATTTGGTGTCAAATCTGTTGGTCACACAACAAAGATAAAGTTCTAACCTGATCACAGACTACGCTGGAGCTAAAATACACAGTTTGTTTTGCAAGGAGTTTCTTTGCCTGGCGATAAGATTATAAAACCAGCAAATGGAAGCACAGGCCAAAACGCTCTAAAAAAAATAAATAATAAAAAAAGCATAGTAAAAGATCTGAGCTTCGCAGCAGATGAATTGCCGACATGCCGTGTGCAAGCCTCCCTGTACCCACGACGAAACAGTCACTGAGAACAAATCGTTTTCTAAATCAGCTATAAAATCAATGGGGCATTTTCAAACAAATTCCCTGTTTTTTAAGGCTTTGTTTCGCTTTAGAACTGCATGCTAGTAGCCTACGTGACGGACGAAACAAGTCTTGAATTGGTGAAGAGACCTAGCGAAACGGTCAATAACATGTCACCAAGTTATAAACAAATATCTTCTTCCTTCTGTTGTTCCAAGTCTTTTCACACTCTATTATCTATTACATGAAACAGAGATCAAAGAAAATCTCAAAGGGTTTTGCTTAAAGATGTGCCATTACTTTGACATCGAAACTGAAGTTGGATACATTGTGACGGATTTACTTGGATACCCCAAACTTGGACTGCATACTATTCAAAATAACGCCAAGACCACCATGTGTTTGGAAGCATGACTGACAGGTAAGTTTTGTACTCGTGATGAACTTGTTTTGGTTTTCTAGTTAGATTAATGAATAAGTAAATAAATCTCTTTGTTCAAAGTTGACTGCCAGCGTTCAGAAAATTATCTTTGAACCCAAAGT